>CM018692.1:48294363-48894363 GCA_009363875.1 Mikania micrantha
TGTCATTTTCTAATTATTCCAAAGTTTTCAATTTTTCATATTGTTCAATGTTGTAATTTCAGTGCATGGAATGAAACACTTAATTATCATCAAGAACAATATACGATGTAGTTTGGTATGTGGTGGGCTGGCGGCTGGGCCTGGCGTTAATCTTGACCCTACGTATGCCCTATACATAAGCATACTTAGCTGGATAGGATAGGTTGTTGTTGATGAGGTTAAGGTTGTAGTTCGGTAAGGTTTTGTCAAATCTAATTTTAAATTACTAATCATGATGAACTCACCAACCATGTGTTGACTTTGTTTTCTTACATGTTTTCTCAGGTAACGTACATGATTAAGTTAAGGTTTAGGATGCATATTAGGATGCCCACATAGAGGACGTAGTATATTTTGGAAGCACATGTTACGTTTGTTTCTTATGAATCATTTTTGATATTTTGCACAGTTACATAATAGTAAACTTATGATTCTTTTGATAGGTTTACTTAGTTAAATGATAAAACGTTAACAATTGTAATTTAACTTTGTAATCCTAGTTTATTAGTATTGTGCTTAGTTATTCTCAAATGTTGATGCTATGTATAAAATTTGATCATTCCTATTATCTCATGATATCGCGCCCCGAGAACCTTCCGCCAGATGGGAAAGTCGACCCAACCAGCCGGCTCAGGGTGTGACAGCTGCAGCCACTATCAAAAGTAAGTTTTGTAGAGTTTGTATTATGGTCTCATGGGGTAAAAGGTACGTTAATCTTTCATGTTCTAAATTTGGGTTCTTAAGATTTTGACTAAGCTAATAATGCCCCTTTTGTATAGGGTGTTCCATAAGAAGAAATTAGAGTGTTAAAACAAGATAATTGATGGATTTGAGGTAAGGATTTCCCCAATTGGTCAAGTTTAGTATGGGTTCATAAAAAGGTCAAAGATTGAGACTTGTCTTGATTTTTGTAGGTTAAATCATCTACTTGTGTATAGATTTGAGCTTGATTATTCCTGCGCACTTAGAAAGGTGTAAGATTTACTGATTTTAGTGTCTCCGTTCTATGCAAGACATAACTGTTGATGCAACTAGGGTATATGAGGGAAAAATTGGGGATTTTAACTAATTCGAATCGACACGTATTTTAAGCACGAGTATAGGTGGATTATGTTCAAAAATGGTTATAGAAGTTCACTGGAACATAAAATGTTGGAATTTAGTCGTTGAGCCCAAAGATGGTGCTTAAATTATAAAATGAATGTTAAGGAAAGTTTGACTTTTAAAAGTCAAACTACCAAGAATATAAATTGTGGGTTTAAACTATCATTATGTTTAACGCTTCAAAAGGATTATTGGTTCGATTAATCGTGTTTGACTAGTCGAGACCCTTTCGGTCTAGTATGAGCCATAATATAGATATTTATGTATGTATGTTTTGTATGTTATGTGTGTGGTATGTATGTATGTATGGTATGTATGTATATGTTTAATAAAAAGTAAGAGGCTTTATTAAATAAAATAATTGAAGGGACTATTAATAGAGGTTTTTATAGGATGAAATTATATTTTAAAAGAACGTATTCTGAAACGTATAGAAGTATCTCCGGTTATAATTACGACTATTACTAAATTACTAATTTTGGTAATATGTCATTAGGATCAAGATTGAGGATTCAAGAATTAGGTCTTGATACCACTTCTTAAACTCACGTTTTGAACTCAAAATGTTTATAAAAATACATTTGCACGTGCGTGATTATTCTTACTCACCCGGACTTGGTGAACCTACTACTTTAGAATTTACGAACCGGTCAAATAACTTAGGTGAGTCTTGACCTCCCCTTTTACTTAATTGTTTGGGGATATATCCAAGCTCTTTTAAAAGGATTTTATTTAAAGGATTTTTATGTGTGTTGCTGCCAGATAAATGTACCTCTTAGCTAGCATTGCATAGACTTAGGTACATCCGGCTATGGATGTTGGTCAGAGGCAAATCATCAAGGTAGGGGAAGGGGTGGGCCAGTTTAACCGTAAGACCTACTTACAACTACCTCGGGCATCAATGCGTTCAAACGGATCCGTTCGAATTGGAGGTACCTTGCTCTAGAAGCTAAGGATAAGGATTCATGATGGGGTCGTGTATTCGACTCAGGCCTACGGGCCACTTCCTACAGGGATAAGGGATTTCCGGGCGATTGTTCACTACGGTGGAGTCGTTACGGTTAATGTCACATGATAGGATTTGGTGTAATACTACAGTGGACCCCATGTGCGTCAGTCAACACTGTATCTGCACTAGTGGCTCTAGAGTAGTGTACTTGCACACACAAATAGGATTTGATTAATATTTCAAATGTCACTGGCCATGACTCACCAACTCTGTATGTAGTTGACTTGTTTTAGCTAGCGATACATGTAATACAGGAACATGGAAGTGAATGGATTTAAGAAGGATGCTGACAAGAAATTGAAGACTAACTTTCGGAAACCCGTCTACTTGATATGATTATGAATTTTGATAAAACATTGACTTAAGAATTTATGAATATTTTGTAACTACTTCAGCTAAACCCATTAATGGTGTAACTATTATAATGTTTTAAAAAGTTCAAATTTATTCTAAATTTTGCGGGCAATATAAGTCTTCCGCTGTATTTATCTGGCTAAGAATGATACGACGTGACAACCCCTAGGATCTGGGTGTTACAGGTTGGTATCAGAGCCATAGGTTTCAGCGAAGTAAGGGTCAGGTTGTTCCTTAAGCTCTAACCTTTATTTCTCTTGACCGCGAAAATATTAGGACCTAACATAGGATAGTTATTAAGCATGGGAAGCTGAAAACAGACAACTGACGACTGACGGCTGACGACTGACATATGACTGCTGATGTTTAGTTATACACATATGTTTATACATAATTAATTACTCATGATAGTTATTTTAAATTTCAGGATGTCTGAAGCAAACATTAAGGGTAAGGGTATCTTTGGAATATTTGGACAAAGAAGACTTCGTCGAAGTCTCATTCCGGAAGCTGAGGCAGTGTAGAGGGCCCGTGTGGGCCTAGATTGTCACAAGAACCAGATGCATCTGGCTACTGCATGGCTATACCATCTAGGTCCAGACATAGACGACCCCCTACTCCTGTGGAAAGTGTTCCACAAGAAACAAGCGGAAGACGCTCTTCTTGTCCAAGGATGACCACCCAGATGCTAGTGATAAAGCGGTTTGAGGCTCCGAGAAACCTCAGTGAGTTCACTCATACTCCCCCAACACCTTCTGAGGATGAAGAACCTTTTGAGGAGCCTGAGGCCCCAACTCACATTGTGATTTTCAAGCAATGACACACAGGGTGTTGCTGCCGACAAATTGCCACTCTTGGTGTTGTCCGACGATCAGACTGAGGTGGTAGTACACACGAGTGCCTAGAAAGAGAGTACTCACATGTCAGAGGAGTATGAGCAGGACAGTCCGAATGAGTCTGTGCCAATGGAGTTGCTAATGAACGAAGTACCGCGTAAAACCAGAAACCCAGAGTCATCCCCTCGTCGCACACTCAGACGACCTGAGGAACATGACATGGCGGACTCGCATATACGATCGGGTGAGCATTTTGGACAACAGCGTGATGCCCTAGCTCAGCAGGATGCACTATGGCAGAGTTTTGAGGAAGAACATAGGAGAAGATGTGATGTATCAACGGCCTCCCCTTGTGTCTCAGCCAACACCAACGATCTTGTATCCGATGCCACCTGTTTACCCACAGCTGTCAATTTATCATCCTATGCCCAACTTGGTCCCAGCATCTACCTATCCACAACAACCAATGTATCAGTCACCTCCTCTCATTGGATACCCATCTCAACCTATTGGATATTCGACACCAGCTTACTCTATGTACCCATCTCCGCCAGCATACGCACCTCCCTACCCACATTATCAACAAGCGGTGCCATATCCACATTACCAGCCATATCCGGAGCCACACAGAGAATCAGTTGAAGCTGGACCTTTGAGTCGACCACATGTTCGTGAGCCGTCTCGTCAATCAACCGGCACTCGCTTGGATGATCGAGGCGAGGGTAGTTCCCGTCACAGGGATGCTCGATTCAGGGGAGATGATGATATAAGGAGGCATGATAGGGATGATCGGTAGCATGTGTATTTTCAGTATTGTATTTTTGGATTGTATTTCAAGATTTTGTAATTTGTAATACCAGACACCTATGAAACCAGACTATGTTGTATTGCCTAACTAGATCTTGTACTATCTAACTTTGGGATTCTAATTATGAAGTATGTGGTGATAATCTTTATTTTAAGTGCATACATGATGTCATGAAATGATGCTTCTTTAGTAAAAAAAATTATTCATAAGGCACTCATAGATGTTAAGACATATGATGATTATGAGATGTATGGTTTCTAATACGTATACCTTGGTTTGGATGTTTTGTATTGAATGAAAATGACAAAATTAACAAGATTGACAAAAGAGCAGGTCCATCTCAAGGGACATGTAGTAAGAAGCTTGTGGATACGACTGAGAGATCCCATTCTGTTGAAGTTATGAAGAATGATCCACCTTCTCCCAGCCATGAAGAACAAAGGAAAATGAAATGGAAACCAAACTTAAGGACCTAATAGCAGCTTGCATTGAAAAGGCCATGCCTAAGATTATTAATGGGGTTGCAAAAGCCATTAGGAAGGAGAAAAATGCTGAAAAAGTTGATAGCAAAAGTTCTAAGTCAAAACAGGAGAAAGAAGAAAAATCAAAGACTAAAGAAAAGATTCCTTCAGAATCTTATAACATTTCTGATAGCAGTGACTAGCATGATAGTAGTCATAGTTCTTATGACTCGGTTGATAAACCTAAAAAGAAAATGAAAGAAGGAAAACCAAGTCTAAGGACTCAAGTTCAAAAGGGTGTTCTTATCGTAATTACGTGGCGTGAGAGCCTGAAGTGTTTAAAAGAGATAAGTTGGCTACTGAAGCTCTAAGATGGATTGAGGAGATTGAAACCATGGTTGATGTGAGTGGCTGCAAGGAGGAAGAAAGTGAAGTTTGCTGCTCAATCTTTTAAGAATGAGGCTGTAACATCAGTGCCGGAGTCGTAACCGGAACCGTAACTTACACAGTAACTCAGGTACGAACTATGTATATTACATCTATACTATTATCATTTGATGTTTGACACAAAACTATTACACATTCATTTCAGAAACATGAATCATAACTATGGTTTAACAGCCAGAATTTCATCTTACTACGCAGAACTATTACGTGAATGTTAGTTAGGACATTACTATGCATGGACGTATGTGAGGTTGTACAGAACAAAACAATAACGGATGTAGTTACGTGAATGCTAACTGACGGATTATTCATATAGATGACAATCTGTACGAATATATCTGAAAGTTTAACGTTCTGAATGATGTCTAATAATTAGAAAATCATATTGAAAAGTGCAGTTATCGTCGTGTTCGTACGGGTGACGATCCGAACGAATACGCGCGACAACTGTACGATTCGATTTAAAAGATAAATTAACGTTTTCAGAAGTTTAAAAAAACAAAAGATATTAGTTAATTTACTAGGAATTACCACCTAAATTAAATTAATAAACTCTATTTTAGAAATCGTAACGATTCGTTACGAAAAGGATCGAAAACCAATGCTTCTACGCGAAACCGAGTGGGACCGAACGAGCCCGAACGTACCCGAACGATCAAACAATGAAAATGTATTAAATTCCATTCATCTCACCCCACCTACCATTCTCTCTCTACAAACCGTCACCCTCTCTCTTTAAACTTTCTCTCTCCAGAAACCGAACCCTAGAATTCGCAAATCTCCACTAAATTTGATGATTTTGGTGTCAGAACAACCACAATAACTTGTAGATCGAGAAAGTACAAGGAATTCGAGCTTGGAACCCTCTGAAACGAGGTATATCGAGTTCAAAGTCACGATTTTTAGGGTTTCTCCCTCTTGTTCGAGCGCCCCACTGTACAGTCGGGATTAGACCTTCAACACACTTAGAAATACCATTAGAATGATATAGGAACTTGGGGAAACATCTTGCTTAGGCCTAGAACTCGAAAATAGTAGAAAAGGGAAGGCCGGTTTCGAACCAGGCGAAAGAAGTTCAGCTAGGCCGAACGACCATGGGCCGAATGGCATAGGTCGAAGGACATAGTCCCATGGCAGACTGAGTACCCTATTCGCACGAACCGGATAGTCGAACGGAGTTATCATTCGCATGCCAATCACCTTTCGGCCAAGCTTCATTCGCATGAAAGCTATTCGGTTTCCATATCATTCGGCTATCCGTTCGCATGATTCCCCTGTTCGGCTGGTTACCTTTATTCGCAGGTTCCATTCGGGTGGTACCATGTTCGCATGGAACACTTTATTCGGCCGACCCTCTATATTCGCAGGGCAGCCCATTCATGCCTTACACACCTATGTTTGGTTAGTTAGAACGAAAGAGAAACCATTAGGGTTTTCAATAGTGTTAATCAACTTTGCTCATTATCTATACTAATGATTTCAACCTTAAAGTTTTCTAAATTACTATCACATATAATCATGGGACTAACAATCAAATGGTTTAACATGTTTGGGGTTTGGCCAATTAAAATCATAAGTTAACAACAACAATATGGAAGCTAGGGTTAGAGATTTAGACAAGTGTTAAAGTTTTATCAAAGAACAAAAAGGGAAACAAGTGAAGATCTTTGGAACAAGAAACGAGCTAAGTATATCCGGGTTAACTACATTGTTAACGCCCCATACTTAGTAAATCTACGCAAAAGTATAACTAAATTAGATAGTTCCATTGAACTTTCTAATGCAAGTTATACATCAAGACGATCAAAGGACTACGAATAACAAGAACTAAAGAAAGACTTGGAGTTAATCAAGTGAGATTAATCTAAGTCTAACATGTTAAATTATATTTTTTTAAAATAGCTTATGTTTTAATAAAAAGGAAATGATTTATAAGATTCTTTAATTAAAATGTTTTAAAAAAAATGATATAAATTCTAACTTAAAGATATCAACTTAAAATGAGTTTATTAAAGATGTTTTACCTAAAAGGCCATGAATGTGATAAACTTGGACCTTATATAATTAAGGTTTAAATGGGAATACCTAAGGGGTAATGGTTCATAAGGGGTAATTAGCATAGACTAGCTAGAAAGAGTTAGAAACAAACTAGTAAAATCTAGGACACTTAGTCGTACACCGAAACCAAAGCCCTATATATACGTCATCATCGAACACTTATCGTATTCAAACCATAATAAATGAACACAGGTACTGAAGATACGTAACCTACAAACAACGAGTGCGCATATCTTTGTGATTCATTGCATAACAACACATGTGAGTTCATTGCCCCTTTTCTAAACATTTTTGTTTTACAAACATGGGGCTGAGAAGCATGCGTAAATTATTTTCTTGGAATATATTTACATAAATGATTTTACTTCGCGTATGTTTTACATGCATAATTGATATCCTAGATTCTGTCTAGGTAAACTATTTACAGGTTTGTAAAATGAATTATTTACTCACCATGAGTAAGATAACTATTTCAAAAAAGAACTAATTTCAGTGACGTGCTTCAAAGAACTAAAGATCAAAATCAACGAACTATTTTCACTGGTGTGATTCAAAGAACTAATGAGATAAACAAAGAACAATTCTAGGTGGCTGTCAGTCGTATGCCGATCTAGACCATGTGTGAAACAATTGAATGTCCCGACACATACAGTAGAGTTTCATAGTCATGCTAATATGGGCACAAATCAAACAACCAAATTATCTACAAGAAAACAGAGGTGAACAATGATCTAAGGATATCCTAAAGTCCTGACATATACAGTAGACCTGGAAGGTCATACTGATATGGGCGCATCATAAAGTCCCGACACATATAGGTAGACTCCTTTGGGTCAAGCTTGATATGGGCCACGTGTGAGATGATACAGACTCGACACCACCAATAAACTAAGAACAGCTGATTGAGTTGACTAAGACCGAATCATTTTGTCTTAGACTTTATTAAATGTTTATTTATTCAATTATCTAAGCATTTAATATGATGTTTCTACAAATGCTATGGTTGATCATGAATGTGTGATGAACTCAAGGAATCAATAGAATTTCAAATTTGTGGAACTCAAGAACTAATGTGTCGATGGTGTGAAATGAAACGCTTAATTATCATTAACAACAATATGTTTTGCAGTCCGGTACGTGGTGGGCTGGCAGTAAGCTTGACCCTACATATGCCCTATATATAAGCATGTTTGTTTGGATAACATAGGTGGTTGTTGATGAGGTTAAGGTTGTCATTTCGGGTGATCAGTGTTAACATATTTTCAGGTTATTCAAACGTTGTGAATCAAAGGTATGGGATGAAACGCTTAATTATCACCAGGAACAATATATCATGTAGTTTGGTATGTGTGTGCTTGTGTGTGGCGGTAAGGGTGACCCTACATATGCCCTATATATAAGCATACTGAATCAGATGGTATATCTGGTTAATGGAGAGGTTAAGGTTGTCATTCGGACAGGTTTACTCAAATTCATTTTCAGATAAAACTATATGAGCTCACCATCCATGTGTTGACTTGATCTTTTTGCATGACTTCTCTGGTGACGAATAGGTCTGACTAAGAAGTTTATGCTTTTGACTAGGATGCCCAGACAGAGGATCTAGTATTTTGGACTTGCATATTTTTGAACATCATTATGTCGATTATTTTGTATATCTTATGCAGATACTAGATAGAAGAATTATGATGTTGATAGTAGATTTACATTGTTAAATTATGAACGAAACTGATGTAATTTAACTTTGTAATTCTATTTTAAATTAGCATTTTCTCATTATATATCATGTGCAATGTAAAAAATATGATCATCACGATTATCATTCCCGATATCGCGCCCTGGGACCTTTCCGCCCGACGGGACACACGATCCGGCCCGCCGGCTCGGGTGTGACAGATTGGTATCAGAGCCATGGTTACAGAGAAATATAGGTCATTAATTTAAACGGTTTGGCCTAGACTATAACTTAGGGACCCTTCATGTAGAGAACATAAGACTTAGGATTTTAACTGCATTGTGTCTTCTGCATTCGATCATTGCACTAACCGATATTCTATTGGTTGTGATCAGAATGCCGTCGACAAGACCACCTCCTCTATTGACTCCACCACCACCGCCACCTACTCCTCCACCTCCTCCTCCCCCACACACTCCACCTCCTGACCCGAACGCGAACCCGAATGTGGATCCTGCTACTGTTGCCTTGGCAACTCTACTAAGCAATCAGCTGACTAATCAGCTGAAAGAGGTGATACCGGATATGATCAACCGTATCAAGAACAACAGCAACAACTCTAGGAATTCATCAGGAGAGGCCAGCGGTAACACTGGCAATGCATCAAATTACTCCTACAAGTCATTTGTAGGATGTAAGCCGCCTAATTTCAGCGGTATCGAGTTAGCTGTTGGTTTAATCCAATGGATAGAGAAGATCGAGACTACTGGACCTTTGCAGTTGTTCAGAGCACCACAAAGTTCATTATTCAGTGGGATCATTCAGCAAACGAGCCTTAACTTGGTAGAACTCACACATTCAGGCTAGAGGAAGAGAAGAAGCTATGTCGACGTTATGGGAAGATTTCAAGACTGAGAAACGAATTCTGTCCTAAGAATGAGCTGCAGAGAATGGAGACTGGACTATCAAACCATGTGATGAAAGGAGCAGATCACTTTGGGTATACTACTCTTTATCACGAGTTAGTAGAATTGGTGCCAGACATGGTACCGACTCTGGAGAAAAAGACTGATAGATATGTAGGTGGACTCCCCGCCTGCATACAGGGTCTGGTCATTTCAGCAAACCCTGTCACCTTGGAGTCAGCTGTTAGTTTGTCAGGGAAAACTCACTGACTTGATGGTAGCCTCTGGAACTCTAAAGAAGGAGTCTGACTCAGGCAAGCACAAGGATGAATCATCATAGAAACCCCACCATCATCCCAAGAAGAAACAGAAGGTCATCAAGAACTACACAATTGCTACTCCACTCAACCAAGTAGCTTTTGTACCACAGAACTTTCACAAGAAACAATACACTGGCACGCATCCTCTGTGTGCCAAATGTCAGTACCATCATGCTGCAAAAACTCCTTACAAACACTGCACAGGGTGTGGAAGGAAGGGCCATTGGGTCCAACAATGCAGGATGGCACCTACTCAGGCAGTAAACAATGCTGCTTTAGCTCTCCCTCCACCCAACAATCGAAAACAGAACAATGGTGGATGCTATAACTGTGGTGAAATTGGCCACTTTTCAAAGAACTGTCCAAAGAAAGTACAACCGGCAGTCCAAGCAACACGTGGAAGAGCTTTTGCTATAGGAGCTCCAGCTGCTCGTCAAGACCCGAACGTGGTCATTGGTACATTTCTCTTACATGACTTTTATGCATCAATTCTGTTTGACACTGGTGCGGATAAGAGTTTTATCTCGACCAACTTTGCATGCCAGCTTAATCAAGTTGAGGAACTTTTAGATTCCCCTTACATTATAGAAGTAGCGAATGGGAAATAAATCACAGTTAGTACAATATATAGAAACTGCCCATTAACACTCAATGCGGAAACAAATCACAGTTAGTACAACATATAGAAAGAAATCGTAGCGGGAAAAACTATAATGCGGAAAACAAGAAGTTCTGCATGGTGGATTCAAAGGGGGGAGATGGAAAGTTCGCTTGCAAAATATGTAACAAATCTCATCTAGGGGAATGTCACCAAAACCCTTGCGGCAAATGTGGGAAAAAGGGGCACTAGACCCACAAGTGTGGGAAACCTCCAGTTTGTTATCTGCGCGGAAAGGAAGGCCATATCAAAATTGATTGCCCGAATCTTAACAAAAACAATCCCCCGAACCAAAACGACAAAGGAAAAGGAACAAATGTTGCAAAAGGCAACACAAGGGTGTTTATTATGAGTGATGAGGAAGCTCGCAGAATGGAAGACGTGATCACTGGTATGTTCCTAATTAATAATAACTATGCTCATATTTTGCTTGAATCAGGAGCGAATAAATGCTTTGTGTGCACAAAATTTATGTCATGTTTGAAAGGATTGCCTGAAAAGTTAGAAAATCCTTACGTGGTAGAAATGGCCAATGGGCATGAAGAGAAAGTAGAGACTGTGCTTAAGAATTGTGTTATTAGAATCAATGATCAGGATATTCCTTTAGAACTACTTCCCATGAACATAGTAGGATTTGACATTGTTCTAGGATTGGATTGGCTAACAGCCAATAAGGCGCGTATCAACTGTGAGAAAAAGACTCTTGGTGTACAACTTCCTGATGAATCAAGGATTTAAATCAAAGGAGACTTGCCCCGAAAGTCAAATAACATCATTTCATTAATGAAGGCAGAGAAATGCTTGTGAAAAGGTTACGAAAGCTTTCTGTTATATATGGCCTCTATCAAGGAAGAAAGGAGAATTGAAGGCGTGCCGATAGTCAATGAGTATCTCGAAGTATTTCCAGAGGAATTTCCAGGGTTACTTCCAGATCGACAGGTAGAGTTCAGGATTGACTTGCTACCAGGAACTGCACCTATAGCAAGGGCGCCATACCGTCTAGCTCCATCTGAAATGCTGGAATTGATGAAACAACTCCTGGAGCTGTTGGAAAAAAGGATTGATTAGGCCGAGTTCTTCACCATGGCGAGCCCCAGTCTTATTTGTAAAGAAAAAGGACGGTTCGATGCTGATGTCTATTGATTATCGAGGTTCGAATAAGGTGACTGTAAAGAATAGATATCCATTGCCCAAGATTGATGACTTATTCGACCAACTACATGGTTCAAGTTACTTCTCAATGATTGATCTACGTTCAGGGTATCATCAGGTGAGGGTAAATGAATAGGATGTTCCAAAAACAACCTTTTGAACCAGATACGGACACTACGAATTCCTTGTAATGCCGTTTGGTTTAACCAATGCGCCTGTGGTATTCATGGACTTGATGAACTGAGTGTGTAAACCTTATCTGGACAAGTTCATTATTGTCTTCATAGACGACATATTGGTGTATTCTCACACTAAGCATGAACATGTTGGACATCTCAGGATACTTCTAGAGCTCCTAAGAAAGGAGAAGTTATATGCAAAGTTTTCAAAGTGCGAATTATGGCTTCGAGAAGTACAATTTTTAGGGCATGTGATAAATGATAAGGGAATCCAAGTTGACCAAAGGTTGAAGCGATATTGAGGTGGGAAACACCTAAATCACCAATAGAGATCCGACGATTCTTGGGTTTGGCAAGTTACTACAGAAGATTCAACCAAGATTTCTCCAAGATAGCTTCCCCGCTTACCTCACTAACTCAAAAGAGTGTCAAGTTTGTCTGGGGTTAAAAACAAGAGGAAGCACTCTAGATTCTTAAGCAGAAGCTTAGCAGTGCACCGATATTGGCATTGCCAAATGGTAGCAATGATTTTGTTGTATATTGTGATGCTTCAGCCAATGGATTGGGTTGTTTTCTCATGTAGAGGAACAATGTGATTGCTTATGCTTCAAGGCAATTTAAAAGGCATGAGGCAAATTATGCAACTCATGACCTTGAACTAGGTGCGGTGGTGTTTGCGTTAAAGATATGGCGTCATTATTTATATGGCACAAGATTTGTGGTATATTCGGACCATAAGAGTCTAAAGCATATATTTGATCAAAAGGATCTAGATATGCACCAGCGTAGATGGATGGAAGTTCTCACTGATTATGATTTTGAGCTTCAATACCATCCAGGTAAGGCAAATGTAGTTGCTGATGCACTAAGCCGAAAGGAAAGGGTTAAACCGATTCGAGTGTGATCTTTAAGATTAGATGTACGAATGGATTTAATGGATCAGCTGAAAATGGCTCAGGAACGTGCACTTGAAGATGATAATGTCTAATATGAGGAAATGATAAAATCAGTTCAACAAATGATGAAAGGAAATGATGGGTTGTTAAGGTTGAAAACCAGGATTTGGGTACCAAAGTATGGAGGTTTAAGGGGTCTTATTCTGGAGGAAGCATGCAAATCAAAATATCTAATGCATTTGGGTTTAGATAAGATGTATTATACATTGAAAGACCACTATTGGTGGCCAGGGATGAAAAAGGATAAAGCGGGATACGTTGAAAGGTGTTTAACTGGCTTACAGGTGAAGGCTAAACACCAAAAGCCATCGGGTAAGTTACAACCTATAGAAATACCAGTCTGGAAATGGGAGAAGATTACGATGGATTTTGTCATGAAGTTACCAAGGACTAAGAGAGGAAATGATGCCATTTGGGAATTGTGGACAGATTAACTAAATCAGCTCATTTCTTAGCTATTAAGGAATCACATGAATTAGAAAGATTGGCACAAATCTATGTGGATGAAATGTAACAAAGCATGGTGTGCCACTTTCCAATGTTTCGGATCGAGAAAGCCGGTTTACTTCATGCTTCTGGCAAAGCTTTCAAAATGTAACGGGAACAAGACTGGACATGAACACGGCTTACCATCCCCAAACTGAAGGCCAAAGTGAAAGAACAATACAAACTTTAGAGGATATGCTTCGTGCTTGTGTGATAGAATTTGGTGGTAGCTGTGACACACATCTTCCACACATGGAATTTTCTTACAATAATAGCTACCATGCAAGTTTAAAATCTGTACCATTCGAGGATTTATATGAGCGAAAATGTAGGACACCAATTTGTTGATTTGAGGTTGGCAAAGGACAACTTATAGGACCAGAATTAATACTAGACACAACAAACAAGGTCAATCAAATCAGGGAAAGATTAAAGGCATCACAAGATCGCCAGAAAAGTTACGCAGACAAACGACGTAAACCATTGGAGTTTGAAGTAAATGAGCCCTCGTTATATTGGTCCTTTCAAGATAACGAAAAGAATTGGACCAGTTGCTTGTAGGTTGGAACTTCCGTCTGAATTAAGTGGAACACATGACGTGTTTCACGTTTCCAACTTAAAGAAATGTCTGGCAGATGAGACTCTCAGAACTCCATTGGAAGAAATTCAAGTAGATGAAAGATTAAATTTGAAAGAGGAACCAATAGAGATCTTGGAGAGACAGGTTAAGAAATTAAGGAGAAGGAGGACCCGAAGTTACTTGGGAACCTGAGGCAGACATGAAAAAGAAGTACCCGAGCTTATTTACCAGTTAAACTGAATTCCGGGATCGGATTCTAATAAAGGGGATGGATGTAGCACTTCGTATCTCAAAACTATATATATATATATATATATCTAACTACTATAATAATACATATATGAGAGAGAATGTTAAAAAGTCTTAAAAATAAGAAATGTATAATTCTTGATGCATAATGTACAAGCTTAAAGCAACCCATTTCAAACAAGCTCAAAGAGAAACCATACTTCAATTTTAAATTTCAAATTCGTCTTTCAATCTCTGCGCCCTTTGCCCCTTTCTCTCTCGATTCTGCTGTCTCCCGCCCGACAACCCTAAAATCGACGATTTTACCCATCCTTGTCGACCACGAGAACGCAAGAAGCTTTAATACATGGAGGCTGTGAAGAATCGTTACAAGCACCTTCAAAAGGTTAAGCATATATTGAGGCATTAATAGCCTATTTACAAACATATAATTATTGTTGATGTTGATGCGTGCAGGAAGAAACACTTGCCGTAGCCAAAATACAAGGCATGCTTGGTGTTTTTGTTCCTCTTCGACAAGCTAAGGGTTTTTCATTTCTTGTGTGTTGAATGGTCAGCAACGATTTAGGTTATAAATTGAGTAGGTGGCATAACGCATCAGATAAGCTGAATTTGAAAATTGTTTATTAATTTGTTTCAGTTGATAAACCAAATTGATTCATTCTTTGGTGTTTGTTTGTTTGTGTTGTATGTTTTAGGGCTCTGGTGATTCTACATTCCTTCCTTGGATTTCTAATACAACCACTTTTATAGCTCATCTCAAGTTATGTAATCTCAGAGTTTTTAGGCTTAGGCTTGCCTCTTAGGTGAGTTCACTCAAAGTTGAAATAGCAGTATATGTTAATATAGTAGTAGTACTAGCTTAAGTGAAGAAAGAATCTCAGTGGGTGTATGATTATCAATAGACCACATATGTCAAAAGATATATGTCAGTGGGTGTATGATTATCAATAGACCACATATGTCAAAAGATATCATATGGCAGACAATTAATCATATGATGAAACCAAACGGGTTCTCAGATTAAGACATTTTAATCTCTTAAAAAAACTTGGTTGCTAAGATATCGGTACAGTTTATCTTGCTGAATTAGTTGGCACAAATTAGCCTTTTGCCATTAAAGTTATGGATAATGAGTTCTTGGAAAGAAGGTAAAGATGCCTAGAGCCCGTATGGGAAAAGAGATTTTGAGCATTTTGGATCACCCATTTTTAGCTACCCTTTATACTCACTTTGTTTTTGTGCATTTATCTTGCTTGGTTATGAAGTATTGTCCGGGTGTTGATTTGCATGTTCTCAGGTAGAAGCAACCTGCCAGATATATTCATGAACAAGCAGAACGGTAAGTCAAACTTCTGGTCTCTGTTTTAGCATTTAGCAATTCTTATTATTCGGGAAAAATGCATGAAATAGAAATTACATGTACAATTTTTTCCTGAATTTAGCAACCAATTCTAACAAAATAGAAAACAACTTTCACTTTGTTACCAAGTTTTGCAACCAACTTATGTCTTATCGCCAACTTACAACGAATGACCTTTATTACTGGTTGGTCATTTTTTGGCTGATTATTGATTTACTGACATGGTATCTTATTTGTTGTTAAAATTGGTAAAATAATAAAATATTACAAGTCGGTCTCTATTTTGTGCCTAATTAATAGTTGATTGCTAAAATTTAGAAAAAAGTGTGAAGTTCATTTCTATTCCATGTTGTTTATTAAATAATTTAGCTCTTCTTTCAGTACATACATTTTCATTGGTCTAATGTAAGAGAAAGCACAAAAGATTTACTGACATGTCATGATACAGGATGTCATTTTTTTTTTTAATATTCTTTCATTGATTTAGTCTTTCAAACATGCAACGTTATCATTCTAAATCATAAGATGATAAGATTAATGAATTAATTAGTGGACTTGTCTACTTCCATTTGAATTTGTTTTATTCACATTTATCTTTAGATGTTTGTTTGTACATGCTATGGCTTGACAATTGGAGCAATAGTAGCACCTTTTGTGCATCTCTTGCTATGGTTCTTCTTCCCTATTGCTTATCCTATTAGTAGGGTAAGTTTCTAATTCTTCAATCTATTATTGAGTCGTCGTGGTAGTTATACTATCAATTTATGAATAATTTGGTATCAGTTTTGTTATTTTGTTCAGGTGCTAGATTGGATGTTGGGCAAAGGGCATGCTGCCCTACTACACAGGCAGATTTAAAAACTTCTGTGGATTTTCATGGCAATGAGGTAGCTAAAGTCTAAATTAAAAGTTAAACCTCAAAGCAATATGAAAACCAATGAGGTAAGTTTAGTATTTTCTATATTTCAGCGACACTTTATATTTATCATAATACAAGTGCTTTGTGTACCAATTTCTTTTTGGAAAATTATGAGTGTTGTTAAGGTATGTGCAACATGCTTACCACTAAGATCGGATGCAAACTAAGTTGCTAATCTTAGTTGAATAATTATATAAAAATGGATTTTAGTTAGTTTACGTTTTGTAAGTGAATTACGTTTTAGAACGACTTATGTTGAATTTAAAAAAAAATCTAGGACAATTATTCCTCGCGCATTAAAGTTACATTTTAAAATTAGATGTTAATTAGTAATTTGTGTTTTGTATTTGTAACAGATGCATGTGAAATTACAATTTTTTATATTTTCTTGCACCCTTACTTCTTTGGGTCGTTTGTTTTTTGTGCAGGTTACTTTGTCGTTATGCTTGGATGATACATATGTTACAAATAGTAATTGGTGTTTTGTATTTATAATTCACTTATTATATAAAAATGGATTTAAGCCGGTTTATATTTCGTAAGGAAATTGCTTTTCTAAGATGAGTCATGCTGATTATTTTTCAAAATATGGGACCATAACTTTGCATACATTATAATAACTTTCTAAAAATAGGGTGCCACAGCGATTTGAAAATGAGTTGACGCCGCTGCAACGCGCGGGTTTGCAACTAGTATATATATATAAAGAATAATAATTTATATGTTGACTGGTCAAATAGGGTTCGGAGGGGTTAAATAAAAATTTCATGACAAGATGGTCGGTTGAATTTGAAGGACGACCCATTTGAGTCTCGGTTAAAGTAGACGCGAACGTAAACTCATTGAACCAAAGTTTGGGTATGTATGTTTGTGTGTGTGTATATAAAAAAAATAAAATAAAAGATTACAAAAAACAAAAGAAAAAAAAATGCATACGTACATACATATATATATATATATGTGTGTGTGTGTGTGTATGGGCTTTGGCCCAAGATTGGAGCTATTAAACAGTGCTTCAGCGGGAGCATCAAAAAGCAGTTTAGAAAAAGAAAAAATAAATAAACAAATAGCACCACCTTACGAGAGCAGAAGCAAAACGAAGAGAGAAGAGAAAGAAAAAAAAAAGGAGTGAGCAGTGCTGCAGCCACCATCAAAAGCAAGTTTTGAAGAGTTTACATTAAGGTCTCAAGGGGTTAAAGGTACGTTAATCTTTCATGTTCTAAATTAGGGTTCTTAAGATTTTGACTAAGCTAATAATGCCCCTTTTGTATAGGGTCGGTCAAACGAAGAAATTAGAGTGTTAAAACAAGATAATTGATGGATTTGAAGTAAGGATTTCCCTCTTTGGTCAAGTTTAGTATGGCTTCATAAAAAGATCAAAGATTGAGACTTAACTTGATTTTTGTAGGTCAAATCATCTACTTGTGTAAAGATTTGAGCTTGATTATTCCTGCGCACTTAGAAAGGTGTAAGATTTACAGATTTTAGTGTCTCCATTCTATGCAAGACATAATTGTTGATACAACTAGGGTATATGAGGGAAAAATTGGGGATTTTTGACTAATTCGAATCGACAAGTATTTTAAGCACGAGTATAGGTGGATTATGTTCAAAAATGGTTATAGAAGCTCACTTGAACATAAAATGTTGGAATTTAGTCATTGAGCCCAAAGATGATGCTTAAATTATAAAATGAAATTTAAGGCAAGTTTGACTTTTAAAAGTCAAACTACCAAGAATATAAATTAAGGGTTTAAACCATCATTATGTTTAATGCTTCAAAAGGGATTATTGGTTCGATTAATCGTGTTTGACTAGTCGAGACCCTCTCGGTCTAGTATGAGCCATAATATAATATATATATATATGAAATTATATTTTAATTTAAATTATATTTTGAAAGAATGTATTCTGAAACGTATAGAAGCATCTCCGGTTATAATTACGACTATTATCAAATTACTAATTTTGGTAATATGTCATAAGGATCACGATTAAGGATTCAAGAATTAGGTCGTGAGACCACTTCTTAAACTCACGTTTTGAATCAAAATGTTTTTAAAATAGATTTGCACGTGCTCATTAGTCTTACGCACCCGGACTTGGTGAACCTACTACTTCAGAATTTACGAACCGGTCCAACAACTCAGGTGAGTCTTGACCTCACCTTTTAACTTAATTGTTTTGGGGATGTATCCGAGCTCTTTTAAAAAGATCTTATTTAAAGGATTTTTATGTGTGTAGCTGTAAGATAAACTGTACCTCTTAGCTAGCATTGCATAGGCATAGGTACATCCGGTTATGGATGTTGGTTAGAGGCAAATCATCAAGGTAAGGGAAAGGGTGGGCCGGCTTAACCATAAGACCTACTTACAACTACCTCGGGGCATGTACGTGTTCAAACGGATCCGTGCGAATTGGAGGTACCTTGCTCTAGAAGCCAAGGATAAGGCTAAAGATTCGAGATAAGGTCGTGTCTTCGACTCCAGCCTATGGGCCACTCCCTACAGGGATAAGGGATTTCCGGGCGACTGTTCACTACGGTGGAGTCGTTACAGTTAATGTCACAGGATAGGATTTGGTGTAGTACTATAGTGGACACCATGTGTGTCATTCAACACTGTATTTGTGCCAGTGGCTCTAGAGTAGTGTATGTGTTAACAAACACTGTGTTAGGATCGTTGACGGACGAATACTTAGCGTCATTAGAATTGATTTGACAACCAGTTTACTTGCACACACAAATATGATTTGATTAATATTTCAAATGTCACTGGCCTTGAATCACGAACTATGTATGTAGTTAACTTGTTTAACTCGCGATACAGGTAATACAGGAACAGGGAAGTGAATGGATTTATGAAGGATGCTGACAAGAAATTGAAGACTAACTTTTGGAAACCCGTCTACTTGATATGATTATGAATTTTGTTAAAACATCAAATTAAGAATTTATGAATATTTTGTAACTACTTTAGTTAAACACATTAGGGGTGCAACTATTATAATGTTTTAAAAAGTTCAAATTTATTCGAAATTTTGCGGTCAATATAATTCTTCCGCTGCATTTATAGGAGACAACCCTAGGTTAGTTGTAAGTTAGTATCTCAAGATCCCGGTTTCACAATAGTTCCATAATCAATAGAAGAGGTCTTAAGCATGTATAGGAGTCAACCCTAGGTAGTACTTTCATCATCATCATCACTTTTTAGTCGATTCTTGCTATCTAGTCTTAAGTCATTTTAAGTAATTTATTTCTTTTAGTATAATTTTAATTATTTAGTAAAAACCCCACCTTCAAATTATAATTTTTATTTAAAAAAAGTTGTATAGATAAGTAATTGAGTCTAGTTAGCATTTTCTATAGAAGTCTGTGGGTTCGATATCCGGACTTGCTTTTGCTTTACTAGTTTCAATAGGTTCACTTGCCTGTCAGTT
Source organism: Mikania micrantha (assembly GCA_009363875.1). NCBI lineage: Eukaryota > Viridiplantae > Streptophyta > Magnoliopsida > Asterales > Asteraceae > Mikania > Mikania micrantha. The sequence continues at coordinate 48,314,360 of CM018692.1, forward strand.
AGTTTCACGGGACTTAATAATCCCGTCACTGTGCCAAACATCACCAATGAAAACTCATGGCAGATACCCTCGTACATCGTGGCTGCCATTAACAATTCACATTTCAATGGTCGTGATGACGAGGATGCTCCGGCACGCATAGCTAGCCTAAGTAGCATTTGTGGTACTTTAAATCGGCAAGGTGCCACTGAAGATACGATTTTTCTGCAGCTATTTCCTTTCTCACTTGCGGGAAGGGCCGCCAATTGGCTATACTCGCACTCACCATGGTCATTCACTACATGGGCAGTCTTAGGGATGCGTTCCTTAAGAAGTACTTTCCACTTGCTAAGGCGGCCCGCCTTTGTGATGAGATCCATTCTTTCAGAATGGCACCTGATGATCCATACTACCTTTCTTGGGAGAGATTCCAAAATTTGCTTAATCAATGCTCCCAGCATGGTCTTTCTGAATGGGCTCTTGTAGAGAAATTCTACAATGGGCTTACTTATGAGACTCATGCCCGATTTGACACATCTGCAGGAGGCCACCTCATGGGAAAGAGGGATGTGGCAGAGTGCAATGATATGTTTGAGAGTTTTGCTCAGGCTGAGTATGAGCAACGGTCTGCTAATAGGAATTCCACTCCTATTACTAGTTTCTCCTCTTTAGTGAGTGGAGTTCACCATGTCAATATGGATACTAGTGTGTCAGCTGCACTTGAGGCTTTGTCGAGAGATGTGAAGGATGTAGGTCCAAATCTCGTCAAGAACCGAGCTTTATGTCTCCATTCTGCGTCAAATGACTCAATAATGTGCGGAATCCGGAATAGAATCACAAGAACAAGAAGAAAGATGAAAACGTTTGTATATTCAGTGAAGTTCACGAAAGAGTGCCTCAATACTTCTAGAGAGCACGCCTCGGGAATCCAACATTAGAACAATACAAAATACGTCTATTTATACTACCCTAGGAGTACTCGAACCCTATACACAGAAGTGGTTCGAGTACTCGAAATCTACTACTGTACTTGAAATACTATGTACACGAAATCAAAAAATTAGGTCTTCAACTCTTCTCAGGTTGACTTTGTCAGTCTTCATCTTTAGTCGGGCTCTACAAACTCCCCCTAGACTGATGAAGTTAACCGATGGTAAGTGACACAGAGTGAGGACCTGTTCCAGCGTACAGCGTTTGCTCCATAGCAAAAGCAACTACACGAGTGAATGGCTTCACCTCTTCGTCCCAGTCACCGTATACACTGATTGATGACTCGTGCAGTTTTTGCATGTCCTCCTTGCCAAACTTCAGAAGATCCTCGGATCAAGAATCATATCAATATCTTTAATATCATATTTGTTTCGGAGTATGACAGCAGCAAGTTTCTTGTCATCAAAGTACCAAGACATGAAGTTGGCCAAGGAGTTGTCTGTAGCTCGTGAAGAAACAGGAATAACTTTCTCAGTGTGTGGCGGATGATACTTGTAGTAGATCCAAGGTTCCTTCTTGACTGGATCTAAAATACCAGCAGAAACAACTTCCTTTCGCCGTCTTCATCACTCTAACTTTCCATTTATTCGCTTCACAAGGTAGATATCTTTGTCCTTGTCATACATCCAGCAGCAGACATTTGATTTGTCATTGCGAACGGCAAATAAGTCTCTATCGCATGTTGTGAATGTGTGCTCTGGATGTTCTTCCTGCATTTCTCCCAGCCATGATTTTTGCACCTCTGTAGGTGCAGGAGTCCAGTCACGGTGCCTGTCAAACCAGCTATCAATGACTTTAGCCAGTGGAGCGATCCCCTGCCCTTCAGGGTTGACATACTTGTGAGCACACAAGTAGTCCACATACGAATCTTTGCAGACATTGCCAAGAATGATATTTTATGGTTCTTATTCTGCATATGCTCCTGTAGAAGATTACGTTTGCTCTCTTCTTTTTTGATCACAGACTTCATCAAAGACCGAGTCCATCGAAACATCAGCAAATAAGTCTTCGAGGCCCGCTGCACCGAGCTCTTCACCGAATCCACCAAAAATAAATGTTTCGGGAAGATCCTCAAATAAATCATCAAAATAGTCAAGAGGCTTCTCCGAAGAAGGTGGATTCTCATAAGCATCAGTGATTTTGGAAGCGTCCTGTACTGGCTCATCATCCTTTTGACCAGAAGAACTGGCACCCTGGCCCATGTCACCTCCGGTTTTGTCATCATCATCATTATCATCTCCTTTGTTATCCTTGGTGTCTTTTCCATCTTTTTCACTATCTTTATCATCCCCCTTGTCATCCTTGGCATCTTTGCCATCTTTATCATTTTCTTCATCCTTCTTCTCTTCTTTTTCTGCTTCTTCTTCTTCGCCATCATCATCATTGTCAACCTCATCATCCTCTTTCTGATCATCAACTTTAGAACCGGTCAACTCCTCAATGACCTTTGTAAGATGCCTATTCTTCTTTTCCAGGCGGCCAAGATCTCGGTTTTGTCGTCTGAACATTTCACAGATTCTGACAATGGCTCCCTGCAACTCCATAATCTTGTCATCCTTTGTAATGGAATCCTGTTCTAGTAGGAACACATGCTCTTGTAGCCATACAAGATCCACGGGTGTCCCCTCAGGCACGTAAGGAGATGGAGTACTCATAGGAGCCTTGCCTTTGTCTCTTTGTGTGACAATTGCAGGTAAACATTACGTCATCAATAACACGAGCACGTTTGGTCGTTCTAGGAATCCGTGTTAAATTAATGATTTTAATCATTACAGGTTTAAAGTGTGCGAGAAATTGGGAACATGGGAGAAAACCGTGCGTGAAACCGAGTTACGGATTGTCCGGAATTGCGAAACGAAGAAAAATCTTGAAATTGGATCCTTCGCGTTACGCGACGACTCCTTGGAGTCTTGTCGCGGTACGCGACAAGTTACGATATCAAATCTTATCCGGAATCCCTCGCGGTACGCGACGACATGTGGGCTACTCGTCGCGATACGCGACGAGTAGGTCGGTCTGTGAAATCAGATTGTTAAATCGCAGAAGCATGCAGAGAAATTTATTTTTCTTTCCTCTCGACTCTAAACCTTTTTAACTTAAAATCTTGACCAATCTCCCACCAAAACTCATATTTGACACCACCAGAACGTCCAGCTCGAACCGGTGAACGTGTATACGCGTCCTGATCGTGATTTTGTCCGTAGAATCGTCTGATTTGGGTAACTATCCTTTTTAACCTTCTGACTTGATTTTCATTGATTAGATCGTGTTTTTGAACGTAATGATATAGTTAGGATTGTTGATTATTGCTTAGATGATAGCTAGGAATGATTTTTGACGGATAACTTGTCTTGTTAACGGATAAATGCCTGTTTTGATCCGTTATAATGCCCGGTTTTCACTAAACCATAACAATACTTCTAATGGTTTAAACCATTGGATTATGACAATGTAAGTGATTATTTTGGTTAATCTTTGAAATGCAAGGTTAATCTCAAGTGTTTCAAACTAATCACAGTTATTACCCTACCAATTGGAATAACTATCTGGTTTTATGATAACAGTCGGATTAATATGTTAAACATGATTGTTTAACCTATTCAAATGTCATATTGTTATGTTTTGTGATACATGGATAATTGGTGACAAGAATTAATCATTCCTAAGCCGAGATTTCATCTAGGGACTGTTTAAGTAATATAATCAACAGCATTACCTAACTAATTAGTCGGAGATTATTACGGCTAATCCAATGAGTCATCAACTTAACACAAGATACCTAAACGAGTATAGGCACCTACATTATAGTACATTGTATGATATGAGACTAAATAATTAATTAAACATCTAATGTTAGTTCGATGACTTTTCATTACAATGTCGGTGACATTGAACGTTCAAACAGATCTAATCAGCAAGTTAAAACACAAATAATTAATTATAAATAAACTAATGCAGATTAGCATTTTTAGCCACCGTTCGTGTGATTTTATCTTTTCATAAACTTCAGGTGAGTTTCATACAACCCCTTTTCTTTTACTGTTTTCTTAACATCGGGGTGACTATTATGAAATCTTTATCAAACGTGTGATATGTTTAGTAACAATTGCAATACCGGCTTGCATGTGGGTGTCATGGGATTATGACTATTTTCTGTGTACAACAAAAGTCCTCAAAACCAACTGTATCTGGTTAACCCACGTGGGGCCGAATGTGTGGACAAAGATAGTACTATCGGGCTGACAACCCCATTCATGGATAGATAGCGTCTACCCTTGTGTGAATGCTTGTCACCATTCCTGGTATCGACTTGATGTAGTGAGACATTGAGTTAGAGGCACGGAGTTTAACTTCGGTTATTTTCTAGACTGGACTGTCAGAAAGGATCTGGATACGGGTCACATGATTATTCACTTATGTTAATGTGTATCATTGACTTTACTATCATATCATATTGTATCGAGTCTTATTTATGAACTCACCAGTTTTATACTGATATTTTTAAACTTTAAATCTTTTACAGGTAATCAGTACCAACGGTGAGGAAACACCTGTGCACGCACCATGTAGTTAGGACTTGGGATGCAATAGAAGGAACTTAAGTTGTAAACGGATATTCAGGACATGTAATAAATATTTGTCGTGATTTGTAATTAGTGCTTTTCTTAACTATGTGTGTTATGATACCGGATCAAGTAAGTCACCCCTCACCTTCGAGACTTCGCCGCTATGCTTCCGCTACCTTTAAAAATGACGTCGTCTGGTGACGCGGAGGTGGGGGTGTGACAGGGTGGTATCAGAGCCACAGGTTATAGAATTTAGGCGGACTTAGAAACCTAGATTATAACCATAGGCTCGAATAGTTACACTGAGAGCACCGAACATAGTTAACAAATATAAACACTCAAATAAATGTTGTTGTTATTTATTTATTTTATGTTACTAATACGAACTTGTGTGTCGATACAGCAATGTCAGACTCAGAAAGTGATTCATTTGGCACGGAAACAAGTTCAGGATCAACACAGACAGTGCCGTCATCTCAAATGTCCCACCAGACTTTACCATCAATACCACCTACACCACCTATACCTCAGCATCTGTTAGATGCTGATTCACCAGCTATCGGGAGGGCACAAAGCCCTACACCACCACAGCAAGTACCAGTATTTACAGGGTTTGGAGGAAGGCGGGGACGAGCCCGCATCTCGACAGGTCCTGTTCCGAGAGGACCACTAGCACCTCGGGATGTACCTCATTCCATACATGAGGAAGGCGAGTCATCTCAGCAAGCTGAGATGAGAGTTCAGCTGCAACGGGTTACATTGGATCTTCAGTTATCGCGTGTTTCATTGCAGGAAACACGTGACACTCTGTGGGAAACTCGCACGGCCTATGAGAGTTTAGCTGAACATGTTGCTGTCCTGGAGGCAGGTGCCAGGGCATGGAGGGAGGTGATTGAGGGTAGACTCCAGTGGACTTTAGGTGGTATGTGTAGGAGTGGGGTAGAGAGAGTTAGGGGATGGATGGTAGGGTTAGGCAATATGAGGATGGAGTTACGACTGTTGGACGTAGCAATAGTGATGGCAGCGGTGGCCATCATTATCACATGTTTACTGTATTTACTACGGTAAAGGAATCGAATAGGCTGGACTGTACTACTCCGAGGAAGTTTTGACTTGTAAAATAGGCCTCGGACGGTTAGGTTGTAATAGTGGGTACAACTGCATTAGGATATTTTCTTGTATATGTACTAATCCTAATGTACAACTGTGACAGTTATAATAAAAGTTCTTTTTTTAACATTGTATGTGCAACATTGTGTCTTTACATTATAGCCGGTGCTAACTTTTCAAGTCATATAAAAAGAAAACTTGTGCGAAAACATAACAATATCGGTGTTACATTGCGGTGAAGTAATGTAATACTAGTACATAACAAGACTCATGTGGAGTCATAACAATATCGGTGTTACATTGCGGTGAAGTAATGTAATACTAGTACATAACAAGACTCGTGGAGTCATAACAATATCGGTGTTACATTGCGGTGAAATAATGTAATACTAGTACGTAACAAAATTGTGATAAGGTCATATCAATATCGGTGTTACATTATAGTGAAATAATGTAATACTAGTACATAACAAACACGTGTAGAAACATATTAATATCGGTACTACATTATAGTGAAATAATGTAATACTAGTACATATCAGTGTAGTAACATGTCTAAATCGGTGTCATTTTGGTAGACTATAAAATGATACTAGTATACGCTTGGCAAGATAAACAGACGTACTAGTATAACTGCAACTATGAACATGACTTAGTGGTGTACAATATAACTGTGAAAAACTCGAAGTAGTTATACAACATTTGTCTTTATCACGACTATGGATTCTTGTTCTGACTTTACTTTATCTGTGTGTGATTAGACTATGGCCCCTAGAAGAGGTCGTTCTGCTAAAAATCCTCAAACTCAAGAATCAATTCAGGATCCACCTGTGAGTGGACCTAGTCTAAATGAAGCGGACGTTGCTCGTATAGCAGGTGACCAATTATCCGCTGTTCTTACGGGCATGTTGGCCCAATATCAAACAAATCGTGCTCCTGGCTCGGGTAGAGTCCATACGGAGCATAATGCTACAGGCGGACATGTTGAAACCCGCCATACGACTAGTACTAACACAATCAATCCGGATCCTCCACAACGAGGATGCACTTATAAGTACTTCGCTTCTTGCAATCCCCCTACTTTTACGGGGAAGGAAGGAGCGTCAGGACTTTTGAAATGGATTGAGAGCATGGAGACTAAGCTCAAGATCAGCCAGTGTTTGGCTGAACACAAAGTGTCTTATGCAGCTTGTTCACTGACAGACTCAGCATTGACCTGGTGGAATACCCAGGCAAAAACCTTGACCACGGCTGTTGTGGATGCTATGACTTGGGACGAGTTTAAAACTTTGATTCTGTCAGAATATTGTCCCATCACTGAAATCCAAAAGCTCCAAGAGGAATTTTGGAACCATTCTATGATCGGTGCTGATTGTTTGAAATATACCGATCGATTTCACGAATTAACATGTCTGCTGCCAAACATGTTTCCAACTGAGCAGGCTTTGATAGAAAAATATATCAAAGGTCTGCTACCTCAAATCAAGGGAATGGTCACGGCAGCTGAACCACGTACTTTGAAACATGCTATCACCTTAACCACCAGGCTTACCGATGTTGCAGTAAGAAGTGGTACATTGACAGTGAAAGGTGAGTCAAGCAGCAGTCTGGCAACTACTACCCCCAGCACTGTTAAAGGGGTGAAACGAAAATGGGTTGGGAAAGGCAAACCAGGGGCTCCGGTGGAACCCAGCCGGAATGTGCAAATGGCAAAGGGATACATTGCCACAACTTTGGAGAGAAAAGCCTATGTAGGGCAAGCACCTAAATGTCTTAAGTGCCCATTTCATCATGTGGGACCCTGCCCTGTTTGTAACAATTGTAACAAGGTCGGGCATTTCTCCAAATATTGCAATCTCCCTGTTCGCCGATCAAACCAAGGAACTCAACAACAACAACCACAACAAATCAACCGGTCGTGCTTCAGATGTGGAAGCCCGGATCACTTCATGAAAAACTGCCCTACCAACAACACCAACCAGGGCAATGAAGCAAGAGGAAGAGCCTTCCAGATAGGGGCGGAAGAGGCTCGACGTGATAACAACACCGTTACCGGTACGTTTCTTCTTAACAATCACTATGTATCTGTTCTTTTTGACACCGGAGCGGACAAAAGTTTTGTTTCCTCTGATTTTGCTTCACTACTCGGATTGGCCGTTGATAACCTAACAAACCCTTACGTCATTGAACTTGCTAATGGCAAGTCAATTATGACTAACAATGTGATTCAAGGGTGTTTATTGAATCTAAACGATCATCTTTTTAATATTGATCTTCTTCCTATTGAATTGGGAAGCTTTGATGTTGTTATTGGTATGGACTGGCTTTCAGAAAATCGAGTGGAAGTCATATGTCAAAATAAGATGATTCGTATTTCATTACCAAATGGTGATACACTTATGATACAAGGTGAAAGGGCTGGCAGGAAACTGAGTATCATATCATGTATGCAAGCTCGAAAGTGCTTAAGAAAGGGCTGTCAAGCCTTTTTAGCTTACGTGACTGAAAACAAACCACATCAAAAACGTATTGAAGACATTCCTGTAGTTCGAGAATATCCTGAAGTTTTTCCTGACGATATATCAGGATTACCCCCAGTGAGACAAGTTGAGTTTCGTATTGACTTAGTACCAGGAGCAGCACCTATAGCTAAAGCTCCTTACCGATTGGCTCCATCGGAAATGCAAGAACTATCGAGTCAATTACAGGAACTTTTAGACAAAGGTTTCATTAGACCGAGTTACTCACCTTGGGGCGCACCTATCCTTTTTGTGAAAAAGAAGGACGGTACTCTCAGGATGTGTATCGACTATCGGGAACTCAATAAATTGACAATCAAAAATCGTTATCCACTACCCCGTATAGATGATCTATTCGATCAATTGCAAGGTGCTATCTATTTTTCAAAAATCGATCTCAGATCTGGATATCATCAACTACGAATCCATGATGATGATGTTTCTAAAACAGCTTTTCGAACTCGATACGGGCATTATGAGTTTTTAGTAATGCCCTTCGGGCTGACTAATGCGCCTGCAGTGTTTATGGATCTGATGAATCGTGTGTGTAGACCTTACTTGGATAAATTCGTGATTGTTTTTATTGATGACATTCTCATTTACTCCCGCAGTCAACAAGAACATATGCAACACTTAAAACTGATTTTGGAACTTTTAGCACATGAGAAACTTTATGCCAAATTTTCCAAATGTGAGTTTTGGTTACGGGAAGTCCAGTTTCTTGGGCATGTAGTAAATGAAAATGGTATACAAGTGGATCCCAGCAAGATTGAAGCGGTAAAGCAATGGGAGACACCGAAAACCCCAACAGAGATTCGTCAATTCTTAGGGTTAGCGGGCTATTACAGAAGATTCATCAAGAACTTTTCAAAGATAGCCTTGCCTTTAACTACTCTAACCCAGAAAGATCAAAAGTTCATATGGGACTCTCAACAGGAGGAGGCATTTCAACTGTTGAAGCATAAACTCTGCAATGCACCTATTCTGGCACTACCAGAAGGCACAGAGAATTTCATAGTCTTCTGTGATGCCTCACGTCAAGGACTCGGGTGTGTGCTGATGCAGAACAACAAGGTGATTGCCTATGCTTCTCGGCAGCTAAAAGTGCACGAGAAGAATTACACCACTCATGATCTAGAACTTGGTGCAGTAGTGTTTGCACTCAAGATATGGAGACATTACTTGTACGGGACGAAGTGTACGGTCTATACAGATCACAAAAGTCTTCAACACATTCTAGATCAGAAAATGCTAAATATGCGACAAAGGCGATGGGTGGAACTTCTGAACGACTATGACTGCGAAATCCGTTACCACCCAGGTAAAGCAAATGTTGTAGCCGATGCTTTAAGTCGCAAAGAGAGAGTCAAACCCATACGTGTGAAAGCGCTGGAAATGACGATTCAAACTAGTCTAAACCCACAAATACGTGAAACTCAACGGCAGGCCTTGCAAACAACAAATTACACCGATGAGAAATTACGAGGGTTAGATAAACAACTTAAAACCAAAACGGATGGAATATTATATTTCAAAAACCGAGCATGGATCCCAGTACTTGGTAATATCAGACCAATTATCTTGGACGAAGCTCACAAATCCAAATATTCTATTCATCCAGGTGCTGACAAGATGTATAAAGATCTCAAAGACTTCTACTGGTGGCCTGGTATGAAGAAACAAATAGCAGAATATGTGAATAAATGCTTAACGTGCCTTAAGGTTAAGGCAGAACATCAAAGACCATCTGGGCTATTGCAACAACCAGAAATCCCTATGTGGAAATGGGAACAAATTTCCATGGATTTCATCACTAAATTACCCAGAACGGCGCATAACCATGATGCTATTTGGGTCATCGTAGATCGCCTTACCAAATCAGCACATTTCTTACCAATTCGGGAAGACTATTCCATGGACCGCTTAGCTAAACTCTACATCAACGAAATCGTAATGCGACATGGAGTGCCAATCTCTATTATTTCTGATAGAGATAGTCGATTTATGTCACGTTTTTGGCAAACTCTTCAACATGCCTTGGGTACACAGATCAACATGAGCACAGCTTATCATCCACAAACGGATGGGCAGACTGAACGTACAAATCAAACATTAGAAGACATGCTTCGAAGCTGTGTAATTGATTTTGGAGGTAGCTGGGATACTCATCTGCCATTGGTTGAATTTTCTTATAATAACAGCTATCATACTAGTATCCAATGTGCTCCATTTGAAGCTTTGTACGGGCGCAAATGCCGATCTCCTGTGTGTTGGTCAGAAGTAGGTGAAAGTCAGATTATTGGCCCGGAACTGATCCAGGAAACGACTGATAAGATCGCGCTCATTCAGGAGCGAATTAAAGTAGCATGCGATCGACAGAAGAGTTATGCTGATAATCGACGTAGACCACTCGAATTCCAGATTGGTGATAAAGTGATGCTAAAAGTCTCTCCCTGGAAAGGTATTTTCAGATTCGGAAAACGAGGAAAACTCTCACCAAGATTTGTAGGACCATTTACAATTCTTGAAAGGATTGGAATGGTAGCATACAGATTAGAGTTACCCTCAGAACTTAGTAACATACATGATGTGTTTCATGTCTCGAATCTGAAATAGTGCCTATTGGACGAGTCACTAGTCATACCTCTTGATGAAATACACATTGCCGAAAACCTACAGTTCACGGAAGAACCAGTCGAAGTAATGGATCGAGATGAAAAGACCCTCAAAAGAAGTCGAATACCAATTGTAAAAGTCAAATGGAATTCTAAACGAGGGCCAGAGTACACTTGGGAACGTGAAGACCGCATGAAACAAAAGTATCCTCATTTGTTTACATAGGCGATCAAACTGTAGGAGTTAAAGCAAATTTCGGGACGAAATTTCTGTAACAGGAGGAGACTGTGACAATTGCAGGTAAACATTACGTCATCAATAACACGAGCACGTTTGGTCGTTCTAGGAATCCGTGTTAAATTAATGATTTTAATCATTACAGGTTTAAAGTGTGCGAGAAATTGGGAACATGGGAGAAAACCGTGCGTGAAACCGAGTTACGGATTGTCCGGAATTGCGAAACGAAGAAAAATCTTGAAATTGGATCCTTCGCGTTACGCGACGACTCCTTGGAGTCTTGTCGCGGTACGCGACAAGTTACGATATCAAATCTTATCCGGAATCCCTCGCGGTACGCGACGACATGTGGGCTACTCGTCGCGATACGCGACGAGTAGGTCGGTCTGTGAAATCAGATTGTTAAATCGCAGAAGCATGCAGAGAAATTTATTTTTCTTTCCTCTCGACTCTAAACCTTTTTAACTTAAAATATTGACCAATCTCCCACCAAAACTCATATTTGACACCACCAGAACGTCCAGCTCGAACCGGTGAACGTGTATACGCGTCCTGATCGTGATTTTGTCCGTAGAATCGTCTGATTTGGGTAACTATCCTTTTTAACCTTCTGACTTGATTTTCATTGATTAGATCGTGTTTTTGAACGTAATGATATAGTTAGGGTTGTTGATTATTGCTTAGATGATAGCTAGGAATGATTTTTGACGGATAACTTGTCTTGTTAACGGATAAATGCCTGTTTTGGTCCGTTATAATGCCCGGTTTTCACTAAACCATAACAATACTTCTAATGGTTTAAACCATTGGATTATGACAATGTAAGTGATTATTTTGGTTAATCTTTGAAATGCAAGGTTAATCTCAAGTGTTTCAAACTAATCACAGTTATTACCCTACCAATTGGAATAACTATCTGGTTTTATGATAACAGTCGGATTAATATGTTAAACATGATTGTTTAACCTATTCAAATGTCATATTGTTATGTTTTGTGATACATGGATAATTGGTGACAAGAATTAATCATTCCTAAGCCGAGATTTCATCTAGGGACTGTTTAAGTAATATAATCAACAGCATTACCTAACTAATTAGTCGGAGATTATTACGGCTAATCCAATGAGTCATCAACTTAACACAAGATACCTAAACGAGTATAGGCACCTACATTATAGTACATTGTATGATATGAGACTAAATAATTAATTAAACATCTAATGTTAGTTCGATGACTTTTCATTACAATGTCGGTGACATTGAACGTTCAAACAGATCTAATCAGCAAGTTAAAACACAAATAATTAATTATAAATAAACTAATGCAGATTAGCATTTTTAGCCACCGTTCGTGTGATTTTATCTTTTCATAAACTTCAGGTGAGTTTCATACAACCCCTTTTCTTTTACTGTTTTCTTAACATCGGGGTGACTATTATGAAATCTTTATCAAACGTGTGATATGTTTAGTAACAATTGCAATACCGGCTTGCATGTGGGTGTCATGGGATTATGACTATTTTCTGTGTACAACAAAAGTCCTCAAAACCAACTGTATCTGGTTAACCCACGTGGGGCCGAATGTGTGGACAAAGATAGTACTATCGGGCTGACAACCCCATTCATGGATAGATAGCGTCTACCCTTGTGTGAATGCTTGTCACCATTCCTGGTATCGACTTGATGTAGTGAGACATTGAGTTAGAGGCACGGAGTTTAACTTCGGTTATTTTCTAGACTGGACTGTCAGAAAGGATCTGGATACGGGTCACATGATTATTCACTTATGTTAATGTGTATCATTGACTTTACTATCATATCATATTGTATCGAGTCTTATTTATGAACTCACCAGTTTTATACTGATATTTTTAAACTTTAAATCTTTTACAGGTAATCAGTACCAACGGTGAGGAAACACCTGTGCACGCACCATGTAGTTAGGACTTGGGATGCAATAGAAGGAACTTAAGTTGTAAACGGATATTCAGGACATGTAATAAATATTTGTCGTGATTTGTAATTAGTGCTTTTCTTAACTATGTGTGTTATGATACCGGATCAAGTAAGTCACCCCTCACCTACGAGACTTCGCCGCTATGCTTCCGCTACCTTTAAAAATGACGTCGTCTGGTGACGCGGAGGTGGGGGTGTGACACTTTGCCTTTTGGGTGGAGATGGTGGTTGTTGAACTACAGAAGCCTCGAGAAGTAGCTATTTCACCAGGAACACGGCTTTAGGCACTTAGTCAGAGCTTTGGTTTTAGCTCCCTCTAAAGTTTTGCACGAAGTTATTTTCGTTGTTTTAGTTTTCTTTGTTTAGAAAGAGAGAAGAGAACAGAAGGAATGCACAAGGAATTTTGGGGGAAGTAATTCATTTTATTCAGAGAATGTTGCGATATAGATACCCAAACATTCTGAGATACAAGACAAGAAATAATAAGACAAATAGCTTACATTGTTACAGACACTGATACAACAGACTAGTACAAACACAAAGTCAACAACAACGGAAACAAGAGTGTTCAGGTCTTCTGAGGTTGAATAATTTGTTATTTGGCAAGAGGAGATTGTCTTCCGAGTCATTAGACTTCTTTTGAAGATGTCAAGATCAACTAGTTTCTTCTGAGGTAGATAAGTTCAGCAGCAATTCTTTTTGGCGAAGCTTTCGCTGATGGTCTTCCGATACTGAAGCAGTTCTTCAATCGGAAGAGAAGCATCCGTGGCTTGTCATTCCGCGGTTTTATTCAAGTGTATGGCTTCAGTGGTTTTGCTCATCAGTAATATGCCTTCCTCTTGGAAGTACCCTTGCACTACCAATTGAGCTTATTTTTTAATCACGATGCCTCTGTCATCTGTTTTATTTCTGAATACCCATCTAGTTCCGATAGGGTATTTTCCTGCTGGCAAGGGGCAAAGAGTCCAAACATTTTGCCTTTTGAACTGTAATAGTTCATCTTGCATAGCCTCTACCCAATTATTATCTTTAAAAGCTTCCTGATATTTGGAAGGCTCAACTTGGGACAAGAAAGCGGCATGAAGGCTCGAAATTTGGCTCCTAGTTTGAACACCTTTATTTTAATCACCTCAGATTTGTTCTAGAGGATGATTTCTGCTGAAGGGAATGTTGTCCAAACAATTATTTGAGGAGGCAGCATCGGAATAAGGTGAGTTTCCAGTGGGGCCAGGAGAGTTTTCTGAAGGGAAGCATGAACATGTTTAGGAACATCTACGGGTACATTATCCAAAGCTGGGGATAAAGGAGTAGATATTTGTTCATCTTGGTCTTGAGAATTTATTTTATAAGAAGGAATGGAGGTAAATAATTTAGAGACAAAACAATCCTCAAGAGAGGATAGATCTTTAGAAGTTTGACATGATTCTGAAGAAGGAGAAGATGAAGGAGGGGTAGAAGAGATGTAGGTGAAGCTTTCAAGATCAAAGAGGTCATCAGGAGCAAAAGGGAAAGATGAAGTTGATGCAGATTCATTGAATTTGACATCAATGGTTTCCTCAACAATTTTGGTCCTGAGATTGAAAGCTCAGTAAGCCTTAGAGGTCTGAGAATATCCGACAAAATATCAAGAGTCAACTTTAGCAGCTGTAGGACCAATTTGGAGCTCAGAAACAATCCGATTCCAAGGGATATCTACTCGACAGCCTCTGGAATAGTGCGGAATCATATTCCAGGGTTTTCTAATCGAAACCAACAGCAACCGTGATGTTCCGAAGGTGTAGAATGAACGTTTGAATGAGAATCGAACACCATGGGTTGAGAATCGAACTTGGACGATCAATGGCATCTCGGATCTTCTAGGGTTTGACACTAGGTGCTCTGGGAAGAAGGAGGGCTCTAGAAAGTTAGGTTTGAAACGATTTAAAGTTGTATTTATAGACTGTAGTCATTCGGCCGAATGAGTGGCCGAAGCAGCTCATTCGGCGAATGACTATGGCGAATGGACAAGTCAGTCGAATGAGTCATTCGGCGAATGACTCATTCCCTCGCCTATGTCATTCGCTAGGGCGTTCATTTGGCGAATGACTTCATTCATAGAGTCATTCGCCCGAATGGTCAGACTTCATACTCAAATATTAATTAATCAAATCAAACAATCATATAATCAATATTAAACATTAAGAACAATATATAAAGACAACTTCCATTAATATAACTTGAACTTTACAAGATGGATAGTACAAAATTGAACTAGGGACATATAGTGCATCTACAAACTCCCTCTTGGACCTAGTTCAGTCTTTGGAAGTGTCTTTCCTGAAATGCTTTTCTGAAATGGGTTTTGCAGTCTGCTCCAGCATGAATCTTGAAAATACTGCAGAGACGGATCACCCTCATGAACTGTAGTGCCTATGCCATGTCATGTACTTCAAAAAATATCTGGTGTCGGAAGAGAGGTTTGACGTCGTTGTGTGACAAGTTAGTCAACCACATCGGGTCAAATACACGTTCCATTTCCCATTTCTTCTCCTTGCACATAAGTATCGCAGCTTCTCCACTTCGCCCGTCGTAGTACCACCATCGGAAGCCCTCTATAAAGTCTTGTCGCATCTTCCTTAATGGAATCTTCTTCAAAACTTTAGGAGGAAGCCACTTTAGGATGAATTTATGTTTCCAGGTATCTCCATCTATCTCCAGCAAGTAATATCCTTCAGGCTGTTGGGCTGGAAGTTTACCCATCTCTTCCTGTACTCGTACTGAATTTGTCGAGAAAACCAGGCTGACATTCCAGAATCTTCACTATAAAGCATCCTCAGACGTGCTAATTGATTGACTTCGAAACCGGTCAACGTCTTAAAATCATGAGGATGCTTAAAGTAATCAATGCCTCTTTCCCTCTTCACTGCGTAGCACCCAAGATCATGAAAGTAAGCCCAGCTCAAGATTTGACCTCCAGCTTTGTAGCCTTTGGTTCTGTATACTTTCTTGTGCGTAGCTGGCATCTTTACGGTGCTTTCTTTCTTCAAGACCTCCCAGTAGGCCTTCCATTCTTCTTTTCTTATTTTCTAATCATCGGCTTCAGACTTACTGACCTCTACATGTTCTTCTAAGTATATGATCAGTAGATCTTCGGTAGCTTGATCAAAATGATCAGTGAATGTAGGTAGTTCGTCCTCAACCGATGTATACTTTGGATATTCTTCATCAGTGATATCCTCCAGGATGACTTCATCTACATCATCAAAGGCCTCTGGAGTTGGCTCATCACACACTGGAATAGAGGTATCATTAGTGATAACCTCATCAGGATTTAGCCTGAACAGTTCGGCTATCTGCTCCTTTTGACAAGTAGTGAATAATCTCCCCTCCTCTATGTTGTAGCTTACTGAGTGCTGTATAATACCTTTAGCGTCCAAAATCATTGTGAGTGTCTCATCCAGTTGACGTCTCACAGGCACAGCTTCGACTTCCTCAGTAGCTGCTGGTTCTTCTTTTTGTGTAGGAGGAGGTTGAGAAGGAGCCTGTTTCTTCTTGTCCTGCATAGACTTGGACATGATCTTAGAAGTAGAAGGAGCTTGATCATTATCATCATCATCATCATCTGAACTTGATGAACCAAAAGACCCGCTTCCTGATCCGTCCTGATCTGAGTCATCATCTTTATCAGTATCCTCATAATCTACTTTTTCCTCGTCAGATTCATCCTCTTCTTTATCATCTTCCTCTTCTTTATCCTTTTCTAAATCTGAGTCATCAGAGTGGACTGTTGTGCCCTCAAGCCTGGAAGTGCTGTCTTTAAGATCTTCAGTTTGTTGAGCAAGACGAGCATTCTCCGCCTCTAATGCCAAAATCCGTTCATTGAAACCAGTGGCTGTCAATGCCAGCTGGTTGTGCTCATCTATGTACTTTAGCAACTGTTCTTCCTACTGAACAGATCTAGCTCTAAGATCTGCTCACTGATCTGCAGCTTGAAGCAACAATGCATCCTGATCAGTTATCCTCTGAAAGAGTTGAGCAATAACCTGATCCTGCTCCCTGCTCTTCCTTTCTTGTTCCAGGTTCCTCTCCATCAGTCTCAGTACCATACTGTTCAGAGTGTTAAGCTGATCCACAACTGAGACAGTAGGCACAGACGTGTCAGCTCGTGAAATGGAGGGACAAGAAGAGGCAGTAGTAAATATGGGAGCCTGAGCAATAGAAGTGGTCAGAGGGGCCACAGTAGTACGAATCGGAATAGCCCCTGACCTGGTCAGTGAACAGTTCGGCTATCTGCTGCTTTTGACAAGCAGTGAATAATCTCCCCCTCCTCTTTGTCGTAGCTTACTGAGTGCTGTATAATACCTTGAGCGTCCAAAATCATCGTGAGTGTCTCATCCAGTTGACGTCTCACAGGCACAACTTCGACTTCCTCAGTAGCTGCTGATTCTTCTGTTTGTGTAGGAGGAGGTTGAGAAGGAGCCTGTTTCTTCTTGTCCTGCATAGACTTGGACGGGATCTTAGAAGTAGAAGGGGCTTGATCATCATCATCATCATCTGAACTTGATGAACCAGAAGACCCGCTTCCTGATCCGTCCTGATCTGAGTCATCATCTTTATCAGTATCCTCTTAATCTACTTTCTCCTCGTCAGATTCATCCTCTTCTTTATCATCTTCCTCTTCTTTATCCTTTTCTAAATCTGAGTCATCAGAGTGGACTGTTGTGCCCTCAAGCCTGGGAGTGCTGTCTTTAAGATCTTCAATTTTTTCAGCAAGACGAGCATTCTCCGCCTTTAATGCCAAAATCCGTTCATTGAAACCAGTGGCTGTCAATGCCAGCTGGTTGTGCTCATCTATGTACTTTAGCAACTGTTCTTCCTGCTGAGCAGATCTAGCTCTGAGATCTACTCGCTGATCTGCAGCTTGAAGCAACAATGCATCCTGATCAGTTATCCTCTGAGAGAGTTGAGCAATAACCAGATCCTGCTCCCTGCTCTTCCTTTCTTGTTCCAGGTTCCTCTCCATCAGTCTCAGTACCATACTGTTCAGAGTGTTAAGCTGATCCACAACTGAGACAGTAGGCACAGACGTGTCAGCTCGTGAAATGGAGGGACCAGAATAGGCAGTAGTAAATATGGGAGCCTGAGCAATAGAAGTGGTCAGAGGGGCCACAGTAGTATGAATCAGAATAGCCCCTGACCTAGTCAGTGAAGAAACTGAGACAGAAGATACTGATGTAACAGTAGTTGTAGCAGCTGTTGCCAATTCTGACCTCCTCTGAAATTGGAATCTTGCTCTCTTCCTCCTGCCAGCTTGAGATGTAGACTGTACAGCAGCAACAGAGACAGCTGCAGTTGCTGGAGCAGAGGAACGAGGAGGAGGTGAAATATCAAACTCAGGAACAAATAAAGGATCGGTTATCTCCTCCTTCTCAGCTTCACTCCTCTTCCTCTTTCTCTTCATCAATCTTCCACCTATCCATACACTCTCAAACTCATCATCTGGAGTGTCTTCTAAATCAGGACTTTCAGCTTCATCAGCACCTACTTCACCACCTTCATCACTTGAGTCACCTGACTCAATTCTGTCTTCAGCTGATAAGGTGCGAGTCATATTACCTGGAGCAGAGGTAGTGGCTGTAGAAGTAGTCATGAAATCCAACTCTAATAAAGAATCAATATCCACATTCTCCTCTTCTGCTGTAGACATACTAACTCCACCACTTGCACTCACATCACTAGCATCTACCCCACTAACATCAATCATGCTAACATCAGCAACAGAGATGATATCAACAGCAACAGTACTAGAGCTAACAACAGCTGAACTCACACCAACACTGGCACTTGCACTACCACCACCTGCACCACTAGCACCAGCACCACCTGCACCACTAGCACCAGCACCACTATCATGATCAATGTCATCATCAGGAACAATAATGTCCTCTACTTCAGAATCAGAATCAGAATCTTCAAGTCTCCATCTTCTACTAATCGGAGCTATGTAATCAGGCCTAGAGAGATCTCCAAACAATGATCGTAAGGCAGGCTTCCTATCTTTTCATCTGTATGACAGTACTCTGTTTAGAGTAGTGTCATTCATGTGCTCCAAGCGTAAGATATCAGCATTGATCTTTGGCAGATTAGGCAACTGTGCGTCAATCAACTGCTGCAAGAATCTAGGGTACATTAAGAACTTCTTGTCCCCTTTCAGAGTTACATTCTCTTTCAAATGTGAGAAGACCATTTCTGAGAAGTTGAATGGCAGGTTCAGTACAAGTGCAACAAAGGCACACTGTATGGTCTCTCTCATGTCATCAAATCCTCCTCTCCTTGACCCAAGGCAATGAATAAGTACATGTGCTAAGTACTTGAACTGTGGAGACATGAATGCCTTGTTCAGGATCCCAGCTCCAAGGTCACCTTCATACTTGCACCTCATGAAGCAGCCTCGAACTAAATAACGATCTAGAAGATACAGCTGATCAGGTGCATCTTGGAAACCACGAACTCTTCTGATGTGTTCAGCAGAAATAACCACATCTTGTCCACGAACTTTGCCCAGAATGACTGTAGGCTCGGCTTCACAGTCGATATCAGCAGATGCCCATAAGTCTTGCTGATGTGAAATATATGGCACATGTAAAGTTGAGATGGCAGTGAATATCCTCGAACGCCTAAAAAATGTGATGATCTCGATGAAATGTCGGGCATTAGGTGTGTTGAGGTCCAAGTGAGCACATATGTTGTTCTTCGTCACCGATTTGTATCTAGCCATTCAGAAATTTAGATAAAGACATGTTAGAACCAATGTTGTAAAAATCGAGCTAGGCGGCCGCCTAGGCGCTAGGCGCCCATCTACTGTATAATTTTTGGCCTAGGCGGTGCCTAGGCGCTAGGCGGCCTAAGTGGGGTCTAGGCGGCCTAGGCGGCCCAATCAGATTTTTATTTTTTTTTTCAGTTTTTTGACTTTTTTATGGTAAAAGGGGACCAATTTCATGATTATTTAGACATTTCTCAACCAAAAATCTTTAATATGTCTCTGAAACATCGAATCCAGGCAGTTAACGTCGAAATTTATCTCTAAAATTTGAACTCAGTGTTTAAGTTTGCACTTTAAATTACTTATTTTAGTATATTTAAGTATATTTTTTAAAATTATTTGAAGTATTATATTAAATTATTGATACTGATGTGTGTATATAATATATATTTGTAAAATTACATATAAAAATTCAATCCGCCTAGCGCCGATTAATCCCGATTAATCCCTAGGCGGTACCTCGCCGCCCGACTAGCGCCTAGCGACTTCTACAACCACGGTTAGAACAAATCAGTTGCACAAGATACAGAAATCAGAACAACAACAAAAAAATTTGAACATTCTGGCCGAATGAAGTTAATTTGGGCGAATGAGCTCTTTTGTCGAATGAGACATTCACCAAATGAGCTATTCGCCGAATGAGTCATTGACAACAGAGGTTCATTCGCCGAATGATCATAGTCGAATGAGTCATTCGTCGAATGGGTTTCATTCGCCGAATAGCGTCATTCGCCGAATGAGTCTCAATGTCCGAATGAGCCTCATTCGCCGAATGAGCCTCATTCGCCGAATGAGCCATTCGCCGAATGGCGTCATTCGACAGACTGTGGAGATTCAAACTCAAGTTTTAAAAATTCAAATCAGCTTCTAAAAATGTTATACCCACGCTCAGAAACCATCGATTAACAATATTAAAACATGTCGTATATGATTAAGTCCATTTAGACCATTTATTGAAAGGGCGATTATAACAACCCTAAAACCCTAGATTCAATTCTGGTTTTGATGTTTTCATGGTCAAAATTCAACGATTCTTAATCCCCATGTACCTAAGATGATAAGAAACAAGATTATTAGAAGCTGGGACGAAAGAAATCACGAGAAAGTGAACGACTGAATAAAGGGGGTATTCGGGCGAATGTCATGCACACAATTAGGTGAATGAGAGTTTTGGAGAATGAGGTAGCTCGGCCGATTGAATGTTTATATAGGTTGAGTCATTCGCCGAATGAAACCGGCGAATGAACTCTTTCTGCCCCAAAGTCATTCGCCGAATGACCTTCACTCACAGACTTCATTCGCCGAATGAGATAAGCGACTGACTTCTTTCGACTTATATTGATTCGGCCGAATGACTTATTCGCCGAATGAAGTCATTTGGCGAATGATTCATACTCAACATTCATTCGTGCGAATGAGATAAATCACTCACAAAAACACAACGAATTCAAAATTTCAATATTTTGATCTGTTAAAAATGATGCCAATTATGAAGATATGTCTGGTTGGTTCAGGATTCATATGAGATAGACATCTGAACCTACAAATGATCACCTAAACTTAAATTGAAAATAGAAAATCCTTTTGTAATTTTCTGAAACAAATTACAAATTTACAACTAGCATCTATAAGCAAAGAAACGCATCCTTTTGTGAGAGGTCTATTGAAAAACTAGTACATACATCTAATCAAATCAAATCAGCATTACTGAATGATTCATTTCAGACATTTTTGACTTGTGATCTGATTACTGATATATCTGTCCACTTTAAGCTTTTCAATACAAAATTATCAAACTCTTTTGATGATCACTTATGTTTTCTGACTGAGTTACCCGTTTTATCTATTCAGCAAAGGTTTGAACTCATTTTGTAACTCATCTCCACACATCTTAATACCCAGCATCATAAATTCCATAAGGTTCCAATTTCTTTCTTTTTGTATTTTTCTTTCTGATTTGTCTCACATGACCAACACATTCTCATGGACGGCTTCAACTAGGTTCGTCCCAGTAATATGGCACGTATACAGATCTGTGTTGACATGCTTGACTTGTGTAACATCTGTACATTTAGTCATGGTAGTCGTAAACAGTGTTAGAACAATGTGTATTCATATCCAATCAGTCAATGTGATTCATATGTTCATGATTGTGTTTGTGTGTGATAGGATCTTAATTAATAGAAACAAGTATGTATTATTTATTTACAGTCGATTTCGCTAGGCAAGAACAGTATCGTATTATATCGAAACAGTGGTGGGACGGCGTCAGATAAGGCAGGTAGCTGGACTCTGGGGTATGCCCTATACATATACTGCGTTCGGTGTAATGGGATAGTGTTAATGCGTAGTGTTTAGACGAATAGTATGACAAGCGAACTAATAAAACAAAATCGTAATGCGTAAGCGAGACTGAGTATAGCTATGGGTGACGATCCATAATAATACAAATGTTGAACTTATAATTACGAGTAAACGGCAATAAATAAATAATACGATCGAAAAACATACGCGATTGCGGGTATACACGTAATTACAGTTGTTTAACCGTCTGACAATGAACGAAACATAAAAATAAGTGAAATAATATATTTTTTTTACATTTTACAATTTTGAAACTCATCAAAAAGTCGAGAATAATATCTCTTTTATTTAAATCGCGTAAAAGTGCCGGAAACGCGACGAAAGTGCGAACCGAGCAAACGAAACGAACCCGAATACCCCGAGGATATATAAACACCAAATGAGGGTGTTTCCCCTCATTTATTTCAGCCAAACCCTCCCTCTCTCTAGAATTCCCATCCATCCTCTCTCTCTAGAAAATCAAGCTTTAAACGCGCGTATCTTCTTCGTTTCTCAACGGATTTAGGTGTTCTTGGCGTCCACGAGTAGCTCTCGAAGAGTACTACAAGGAAGTACAACATATCTGAGGTTTTAACCGGCCAAAAACGAGGTATGATCGAGTGAAAAAGCTGAAAAATAGGGTTTTTATTTTGTGTTGTTCAAACCCGACACCTAGCCGGTTCTTGCACCACCATTTCGACTCTCGCACCAATAGTAACCCCTCACAGCAGGATACAAACCTAGAAAGGGATCTGGTACGGATTGGTTCGAGGAAGAAGATGGCTTGAACCAGGGTTCGTGAGCCTCAACTTCGGCCGAACCTGCTCAGCAGCATGCCGAACCCTTAGGAGGCTGTCAAACCTTCTCTTGGCGAACCAATATCAGAAACGAACCTATGGTTCGTCGATCACAACCAGGCGAACCCTAATGGGCTTCACGAACCTGCACTAGGCCTCCCATGCATGCCACGAACCCCAAAGTGCCGAACCTATTTAAGTTTTCTTGGCCGAACCCCAGCGAACCATTACACATCAGCCGAACCTTGTTCCATGATTAGCCGAACCCACGAACGACAAACCTGTGTGCAGGTGTTACTCACGAACCTTTCATCAGCACCACCGAACTTGATTGCAGGCTGTGAACCTTCATGCAAGTGCCGCGAACCTTTGTGACCTCACAAACCTCCGTTGACCGAACCTTGTGCTAGCCACGAACCCAAGCCAAGCGGCGAACCTAGTTTCAGCAAACCTAAAGGTTCGCTGCCATTATTGGCAAACCAGTCGAAAACAATGGCAGCTCAACACCCTATCTCTCGGTCTTCCAAGTTGAACAACCCATACGCATGCCCAGGCCCAATTACGAATGCTTAAGCCCAACAGAAAGACTTTGGCCCAACGAAGTTATTTCGGTCCAATCTCATTTCCTTGACCCATGATATTCGACCCAAACCACTTATATTCGGCCCAACACCACACCCAATTGGTCCATTGCTAACTTAAGAGGCCCATGGACTTTGTTTAAAGACCACCATGGTTTCATGGGCTCAAGGCCCAATGTTTGGCCCGCGACTTAAATAAATTATGAATTGATTTTATTCGGGTTAAGTGTATAACTTAACATAATGATGAGATCAAGTCACAGTTTCAAAGCCTTAAACAATTAGAACTTCTTTTCAAACTACATGTTAAACAATGGCAAACAAACTCATCAACATTTGTTATTTTATGCATACAAGTTGTGCATAAAAGAAACACGACACCCCTTTTCATGAGTCAATGATCAATCAAGTGACTCGATCATGATTTTCAACCAATGATATGTTATAAACCTTGTTTTTACACAAGGACACTATCTTTGGTATTTAATCAAGGGTTTCAATGCAAGGATTTCAACCAATGGTTTTCATAGTGGTATTCAAACAAAGGATTTCAATTCATGGTATTCAAACAAGTTATTTCAATCATTGGTATTCATGGTATTCATGGGAAGTTTTCAAATCATGAAAATCAAATAAGGCATTCAATCAAAGGGTTTCAATTCAAGTTTTCAAAAGCATGGTGTTCATCGTAGTGAACAAACTTATACGCACATCAAGTTACATATTCATTTAGCGTTAGTACTGGGTGACCACAACAAGGGAAAGCGGACACAATTGGGCAGACCTAATTCTGGAGTTAGCTTTTAAATTTGTTTTGAAAGTTAACTGCATGATTTGGTTACGAATGGTTATATCAATGTTGCTGACAAACTTTCTAACTCAAACGTAGTTTGGGACTTGATTATATGTTAGTTTTCTAGCAAACAGTCTGATGACTGTTTGGACACGTTTTACAGACTTGATGTTAGTTTGGGTTGCAACCATCCATGTATTTTCATTCATTGTTTTATACATACGCCTTACAATGCAGGTTCAAATTTACAAATGTTAAACCTTTTGTTCTCACCAACTACTTCTGTACTTGACAGTTACTTTTCACGTGTTTCAGGTAATCAGGTTTAAGACATTCTAAGGGACAACTAAGGAGACCGTTCAAGATAGAACAAGATGAAGAAACAAGCTAGGATGGATTAGAAACACACTAAATCCTGATTGTTTAACTGTCTTGTTTGAAGTCTTATTTTCTAAACTATATTTTGGGTCTGTAGTTGTTATTCTTTTGATAGATAGATAGAATTTCTGTAACTAAACAATGGTCTAAACATTTTGAAACATAGTAATGCATTGTGGTTGTTCTTAGTCAATACTTGTGCATGATTCAACCATCGATCGTCACCACGCCGTGGATACCGCACGCGGCGCAGGGGGTGTGACAGGTTGGTATCAGAGCCAAGGTTGTAGAGAACTAGGAAAAACCCAATATTTAATGGCCTAGACTATAACCTAAGCTACCCATAGGACTAAGTGCTATAGGCTTGAGGATACTTAGGATTTAAGTAAACTTAAGTGAGCATTAAGTCTACATCAAGCTTGAAAGATCTTAGGGATACACTTCTAAGATTAAGTATCGAGTCAAGAAATGTGAATCGGGATTCTATAATTTTAGAAACCGAATTAAATTTCTCAATACATATTCATTAAAGGATTTCAGAGGCAAGGATCTGTATTCTTAGTATCCTTGATCTGAAATTCTCAATCAGAGTTCATTAAAGGATTTCAGAGGCAAGGATCTGTATTCTTAGTATCTTTGATCTGAAATTCTCAATCAGAGTTCATTAAAGGATTTCCGAGGCAAGGATATGTGTTCTTAGTATCCTTGATCTGAAATTCTCAATCAGAGTTCATTAGAGGATATTCTTAGAGGCTCAATCAGAGTTCATTAGAGGATATCAGAGGCAAGGATCTGTATTCTTAGTATCATTGATCTGAAATTCTCAATCAGAGTTCATTACAGAATTTTAGAGGCAAAGATCTGTATTCTTAGTATCTTTGATATGAAATTCTAATCATGATATTATTATCATGAATTCATTTCATTAGGAGTTCATAACTTAGAATCTGTGTAACAGTATTCTTTGGTTGAAGTTCACACAAGGAGATCATTATACTCAATACTGTAAGTATTGAGAACCTAGGTTAATTAACCTAGGACACATATATTAAAACCTAAGGTCCTGATTTTTAGTAAATCAAGAATCTCGGTTTTAACAATCATAATCATATTCTTAGTTGAGGAAACAATCATGAATCAATCATAATCAATTAAGAGTTGGAATCCTAGCTTCAAATACAAATGGCGGCCAAGCTCTGGCATATTGAAGTGGTGGTGGGATGTCGGCTGGGCAGGCAGTTTGCTTGAACCTACGTAAGCCCTATATATAAGCTATCTTCAGTATGACAGGGGGAATTCGACATTTGTATTTGAAGTGAATATTTGGGAGCAACTGGAATCATTGAACATTAGTCAAACATACGAGATACAATCATTTGAGAGACAACCATTTTGTGAAACAATCATTGTGTTAATCAACCATAGATGAGACAACCATTGTGTGTGAATCAATCAAGTTGTGAACATTCATTAAATGTAAACCTTAAGTGAAATTCTTAAGTGATTACATGTTTAGTACTTACTAACATAGGTTAACAAGAAAAATGTAGAGCACACAGATGATTTAGTTCTACATGTTAACAATTGTTAGTAAGTGCACACATAACTCAAACATAATTCAATCATAGATTCAATCATAGTTTAGTGATCAAAAAACATGGGATTCTTAATCAATGAAACATACTTGGAAATCAATACAATCATATTGCCAAATGCTAGCAGGGGCATGATCGTGGTATATCGAAGTGGTGGTGGGCTGGCAACTGGGCTGGCAGTTTGCTTGACCCTTTTGTATGCCCTATATATAAGCTATCTTCGGTATACTGGGAAAGTGTCAGTGTGTAGGTTTGGTGGAGTGAAATCATGAGACATCATAAACAATCACATGAGAAGTATGCTAATAAGTTGACTGCTTATACGTGTATTTGCTCATATTACAATTGAATGATAATATTAGTAGTATGGATATATTACTAACTTTAACATGTAAATTCAATTGTATCCTTTCTCATTACTGAACCACTTGTGGCTTCTATTCGTAGAATGCCTCCTCGACGTGACCCTAACGGAGGGGGTTCAACAAGTGGCAACGATGATGTGATTAACAAAATTGCCCGGGCCATTGCTGTACATATGAAGGATGTTATTCCAAGTATGGTCACTGACATCACCCAGAACCTTCGGGGAAGTACCAGTGATTCAGCACACAATTCAAATGCCAACAACGCTGGAACTACTACTTTCACTTTTAAGCAGTTCAATGATGCTAAGCCTCCTAAGTACTCTGGTACTGCGGGAGATACCAGTCTACTGCACTGGCTGGAAAGCATTGAGGATATCCTAGACTTCACCGGATGTCCTGAAAATCTGAAGGTCCAGATGGCCTCAAGCACTTTTCACAAAGGCGCACTCACCTGGTGGAATTCTGAGAAGAACACCAGAGGTCAAGAGGTTGCTTTGGCCTTATCATGGGAGGATTTCAAGAAGTTACTTGTGGAACAGTTCTGTCCACGCCATGAACTGAAGAAACTCGAAGTGGAGATGTGGAATTTAGTTCAGGACAGTGGCGAGAATGCGAAATATACAACCCGTTTCCATGAGTTGTGTATTCTGGTGCCACATCTGGTTACTCCTCTGTCCCGCAGGATAGAGAAGTACATTGATGGATTACCCCTAGTCATCAGGGGAACTGTTATGGGGAGTAGCCCTACTACTCTGGAGGCGGAAATTCATCTTGGTGCCACTCTCACTGAAGAATATGTCAAAGCGGGTGTGCTCACTCGAAAGGGGTATAAAAGAGCGTAAGTTGAAGAAGGCAAGAAGCCTGAACAACACCAACCCAAAAAGAAGAAACAGAAACAAAAGACGATCAAAAACTTTGCAGCTTTGACTGCAGTTACACCGGTGCACGCCACTCCTGTTACTGCCATGCCACAACCAGCTACGGCCAGAAAGCCTTATACTGGTCCATTTCCACTTTGCACCAAATGCCAATACCTTCACCTATCCACTACCCCATGCAGAAAATGTCTCAAGTGTGGACGAATGGGACACTTGGCTGCAACATGTCGATCTGCTCATCTATCTGCTGCTACAACTACCACCGCTAACCTGCTACTACGGGTGGAAGGGCTTGTTATAACTGTGGAGCAGAAGGACACTTCAGAAACCAGTGCCCAAAACTCAACCCAGCCGCTACAATTGCTACTGCTCGTGCCTTTGTTATCGGGACATCCAAAGCACGCGAGGACCTGGCAGTCATCACGGGTACATTTCTCATTAATGATCATTAAGTTTCTATCATATTTGACACTGGGGCTGATAAAAGTTTTGTCTCTATTAATACTGCTTCACTGTTTAATAAACAACTATCTATACTTGATGCTCCTTACACCGTAGAAGTAGCGAATGGTAAGACAATATTAGTGAATTCAATAATTCGCGATTGTGAATTGAGATTGAACGATCATCTTTTCCTTATCGATCTCATTCCTATGACACTCGGAAGCTTTGAAGTTGTAGTAGGAATGGATTGGTTAGCCAAAAACCACGCCGAGATGGTATGCTCGGAGAAACTTATTCGACTTCCCCTACCGTCCGGCGAAATGATGCAAGTTTACGGCGAGAAACCCTGCCGCGAATTGAAGATTGTGTTGTGCATCAAGGCTAGTAAGTACCTGAAGAAGAAATACTTTGCGTTCCTGGCTCACGTGGTAGAGAAGAAATCGGAGAAGAAAGCAATTGGAGACGTTCTGGTCATCAGAGATTATCCGGATGTATTCCCAGAAGACTTGCCTGGATTACCACCAATCAGGCGAGTGGAGTTTAGAATCGATCTCATCTCTGGAGCAAACCAAGTGGCGAAGTCACCATATCGATTAGCACTGTCTGAGATGCAAGAACTGTCTAGTCAACTCCAAGAACTTCTGGACAAAGGTTTCATAAGACCGAGTTTCTCTCCTTGGGGAGCTCTGGTTCTCTTTGTCAAGAAGAAAGGTGGTTCATTTCGTATGTGCATCGATTATCGTGAGCTAAACAAGTTGACAATTAAGAACATATATCCTCTACCTAGGGTCGATGATCTGTTTGATCAATTACAGGGAGCGACTTGCTTTTCTAAAATTGATCTACAATCCGGGTACCATCAGTTACGAGTAAATGATGAGGATATACCAAAGACTGAGTTTAGGACTCGATATGGACACTACGAGTTCGTGTTTATGCCATTTGGACTGACCAATGCACCAGCAGTGTTCATGGACTTGATGAATCGAGTCTGCAGGCCATACTTAGATCATTTTGTTATCGTCTTCATTGATGATATACTGATTTATTCAAAGACGGAGGAAGAACATGAGGATCATTTGAAGAAAGTCTTAGAACTACTAAGAGCTGAACAGCTTTATGCTAAATTCTCAAAGTGTGAATTTTGGCTAAAAGAAGTTCACTTCTTAGGGCATGTCATTAACAGGGAGGGGATACACGTAGATCCAGCAAAGATTGAGGCAATTAAGAACTAGATTACCCCATCTACTCCAACAGAGATTCGTTCATTTCTGGGTCTGGCAGGCTATTACCGGAGATTCATCGCGAACTTTTCAAAGATCGCTGTGCCACTTACCACACTGACTCGGAAAAGTCAAGCTTTTATATGGGGGCAGAAACAAGAAGATGCATTCCAACTTCTTAAACAGAAGTTATGCAACTCCCCTATCCTTAGTCTTCCAGAAGGCAGTGATGATTTCATTGTCTACTGCGATGCTTCAAACCTTGGACTCGGTTGTGTACTTATGCAACGGGACAAGGTGATCGCATATGCTTCAAGACAGCTTAAGGTTCACGAGAAGAATTATACTAATCATGACCTTGAGTTAGGGGCTGTGGTCTTTGCATTGAAGATTTGGAGGCAATACCTCTATGGTACTAAATGTGTCATCTACACGGACCATAAGAGCCTGCAACACATACTCAATCAGAAGGAACTCAACATGAGACAAAGGCGTTGGGTTGAGCTGCTAACTGATTATGACTGTGAGATTCGTTATCACCCGGGTAAAGCCAATGTGGTGGCGGATGCTCTTAGTCGTAAGGAACCAGTCAAGCCGATTCGTGTAAGAGCCATGGGGATCAACACACAGCCAAACTTGAAGGACTTGATTGGTATTGCACAACAGCAAGTGGTGACAGACAATCAGCTGAAAACATACTTAGACTGTGGAATTGAGAATAAACTTGAACTTCGATCTGATGGTGTGTTATATCTCAACGGCCGCATTTGGATTCCAAGGTCAGAAGAATTGCGCACACTCATCTGTGATGAGGCTCATAAGTCACGATACTCAGTTCATCCTGGAGCTGATAAGATGTACCAATACTTACGAGCATCTTATTGGTGGCCGGGAATGAAGAAAGACATAGCATTATATGTGGGGAAATGTCTAACATGTTTCAAAGTCAAAGCAGAACATCAAAAGCGTTCGGGACTTCTGCAGCAACCTGAAATTCCTCAATGGAAATGGGAACAAATTTCCATGGATTTCATAACTAAGTTGCCGAGAACTCCGCGAGCTTGCGATTCGATTTGGGTGATCGTTGATCGACTCACCAAATCTGCTCATTTTCTTCCGATCTGAGAGGATTACAAAATGGAGAAGTTAGCTACACTGTACATCAATGAAATCATCGCTCGACATGGTACTCCAACATCAATCATATCTGATCGTGATAGCTGTTTCACTTCTCGCTTTTGGCAAACATTGCAAAAGGCTTTGGGAACCCGTGTTAATCTTAGCACGGCGTATCATCCCCAAACCGATGGTCAAAGCCAAAGGACTATCCAAACACTCGAGGACATGCTTCGTTCTTGTGTGATTGATTTCGGTGGGAGTTGGGATACTCATCTTCCACTCATCGAGTTTTCGTACAACAGCAGCTACCATACAAGCATTCAATGTGCACCATTCGAAGCTTTATATGGTAGGAAGTGCCGATCACCGGTCTGTTGGACCGAGGTTGGTGACTCACAGGTTGTAGGACCTGAACTCATTCAAGAAAAAACTGACAAGATCAAAATCATTCAATCACGGCTTAAAGCCGCAAGGGATCAACAAAAGAGTTATGTCGATCGACGTCGGAAACCGCTTGAGTTTCAAGTTGGTGACCGAGTTTTACCCAAAGTTTCTCCCTGGAAAGGCGTTGTCCGATTTGGGAAGAAAGGGAAACTTGCACCAAGGTACGTTGGACCTTTTGAGATCCTGGAACTAATTGGTCTCGTAGCCTACAAACTCAAACTTCCGGTGGAGCTAAGAAATGTTCACGATACATTTCATGTATCGAATCTTAAGAAATGTTTGGCAGATCATGATGTTTAGATTCCACTGGAAGACATTCAGATTCAAAACAACATGCAATTCATAGAACGTCCAGTTGAAATCATGGATCATGGAGTCAAGAAACTTAAACGTAGCCGTATTTCCGATCGTAAAGGTACGATGGGAGGGCAAACGTGGTGCTGAGTTCACCTGGGAACGTGAAGACCAGATGAAGCTTAAGTACCCTCAATTTTTTACAGTACCTTTGGCTAGTTAATTTCGAGACGAAATTCCCTTAACTAGGGGAGACTGTAACATCTGTACATTTAGTCATGGTAGTCGTAAACAGTGTTAGAACAATGTGTATTCATATCCAATCAGTCCAGGCGATTCATATGTACATGATTGTGTTTGTGTGTGATAGGATCTTGATTAATAGAAACAAGTATGTATTATTTATTTACAGTCGATTTCGCTAGGCAAGAACAATATCGTATTATATCGAAACAGTGGTGGGACGGCGTCAGATAAGGCAGGTAACTGGACTCTGGGGTATGCCCTATACATATACTGCGTTCGGTGTAATGGGATAGTGTTAGTGCGTTCGGTGTATGGGTGACGATCCATAATAATACGAATGTTGAACTTATAATTACGAGTAAACGGAAATAAATAAATAATACGATCGAAAAACATACGCGATTGCGGGAATACACGTAATTGCAGTTGTTTAACGGTCTGACAATGAACGAAACATAAAAGTAAGTGAAATAATATATTTTGCATTTTACCATTTTGAAACTCATCAAAAAGTCGAGAATAATATCTCTTTTATTTAAATCGCGTAAAAGTGCCGGAAACGCGACGAAAGTGCGAACCGAGCAAACGAAACGAACCCGAATACCCCGAGGGTATATAAACACCAAATGAGGGTGTTTCCCCTCATTTATTTCAGCCAAACCCTCCCTCTCTCTAGAATTCCCGTCCATCCTCTCTCTCTCTAGAAAATCAAGCTTTAAACGCGCGTATCTTCTTCGTTTCTCAACGGATTTAGGTGTTCTTGGCGTCCACGCGTAGCTCTCGACGAGTACTACAAGGAAGTACAACATATCCGAGGTTTTAACCGGCCAAAAACGAGGTATGATCGAGTGAAAAAGCTGAAAAATAGGGTTTTTATTTTGTGTTTTTCAAACCCGACACCTAGCCGGTTCTTGCACCACCATTTCGACTCTCGCACCAATAGTAACCCCTCACAGCAGGATACAAACCTAGAAAGGGATCTGGTATGGATTGGTTCGAGGAAGAAGATGGCTTGAACCAGGGTTCGTGAGGCTCAACTTCGGCCGAACCTGCTCAGCAGCATGCCGAACCCTTGGGTGGCTGTCAAACCTTCTCTTGACGAACCAATATCAGAAACGAACCTATGGTTCGTCGATCACAACTAGCCGAACCCGAATGGGCTTCACGAACCTGCACTAAGCCTCCCATCCATGCCACGAACCCCAAAGTGCTGAACCTGTTTAAGTTTTCTTGGCCGAACCCCAGCGAACCGTTACACATCAGCCGAACCTTGTTCCAAGATTAGCCGAACCCACGAATGACGAACCTGTGTGCAGTTGTTACTCACGAACCTTTCATCACCACCACCGAACTTGATTGCAGGTTGCGAACCTTCATGCAAGTGCCGCGAACCTTTGTGACCTCATGAACCTCCGTTGACCGAACCTTGTGCTAGCCACGAACCCAAGCCATGCGGCGAACCTAGTTTTAGCAAACCTAAAGGTTTGCTGCAATTATTGGCGAACCAGTCGAAAACAATGGCAGCTCAACACCCTATCTCTCGGTCATCCAAGTTGAACGACGCATACGCATGCCCAGGCCCAATAACGAATGCTTAAGCCCAACAGAAAGACTTTGGCCCAACGAACTTATTTCGGTCCAATCTCATTTCCTTGACCCATGATATTCGGCCCACACCACTTATATTCGGCCCAACACCACACCCAATTGGTCCATTTCTAACTTAAGAGGCCCATGGACTTTGTTTAAAGACCACCGTGGTTTCATGGGCTCAAGGCCCAATGTTTGGCCCGCGACTTAAATAAATTGTGAATTGATTTTATTCGGGTTAAGTGTATAACTTAACATAATGATGAGATCAAGTCACAGTTTCAAAGCCTTAAACAATTAGAACTTCTTTTCAAACTACATGTTAAACAATGGTTAACAAACTCATCAACATTTGTTATTTTATGCATACAAGTTGTGCATAAAAGAAACATGACACCCGTTTTCATGAGTCAATGATCAATCAAGTGACTCGATCATGATTTTCAAATCCTCAAATATTCCTAAACATGAGATCAAGTTATTCAAGAGTTAATCATGTTCAAAATAACACAAGTCAATCAATAAGTCAAAGTCTATACAATCGTAAATCTTATATCTTATGTATGATTACAATGATATAGGAACCAGTTAGAGGTCTTGTTTGCTACTTGCTACTTGTTATCGTTCAGAGTCTACTGCAGACAGGTGAGAACATTAGCCCCTCTTTTACTGTTTTTCAACTGTTTTGGGGTGGAACACGTGATCAAACCTTCTTTATGGCAAACATATTTCATATACAGGATTAATGCTACAGTTCAACTGTTACAAGTTCATTTTAGAAATCCTAGGGATTTCTCAACTATTTTCAAAGGATTTATCAACTGCTTATAATGTTTTACTAACTGTTAAATTTGTTACTACTAAAAAGGTTTTATAAAAGTTCTTTAAACTGTTTTATATCATCTTTACACTAATGATTTTATAAATTCTAAACATTTTTAACTAATGGGATATTATAAACTCTTTTGCTATAAACTTGTGTTTTTGATAAAAGTGATATGTTATAAACCTTGTTATTACACAAGGACACTATCTTTGGTATTTAATCAAGGGTTTCAATGCAAGGATTTCAACCAATGGTTTTCATAGTAGTATTCAAACAAAGGATTTCAATTCATGGTATTCAAACAAGTTACTTCAATCATTGGTATTCATGGTATTCATGGGAAGTTTTCAAATCATGAAAATCAAATAATGCATTCAATCAAAGGGTTTCAATTCAAGTTTTCAAAAGCAAGGTGTTCATCGTTGTGAACAAACTTATACACACATCAAGTTACATATTCATTTAGCGTTAGTACTGGGTGATCACAACAAGTGAAAGCGGACACAATTGGGCAGACCTAATTCTGGAGTTAGCTTTTAAATTTGTTTTAAAAGTTAACTGCATGATTTGGTTACGAATGGTTATATCAATGTTGCTGACAAATTTTCTAACTCAAACGTAGTTTGGGACTTGATTATATGTTAGTTTTCTAGCAAACAGTCTGATGACTGTTTGAACACGTTTTACAGACTTGATGTTAGTTTGGGTTGCAACCATCCATGTATTTTCATTCATTGTTTTATACATACGCCTTACAATGCAGGTTCAAATTTACAAATGTTAAACCTTTTGTTCTCACCAACTACTTCTGTAGTTGACAGTTACTTTTCACGTGTTTCAGGTAATCAGGTTTAAGACATTCTAAGGGACAACCGAGGAGACCGTTTAAGATAGAACAAGAAGAAGAAACAAGGTAGGATGGATTAGAAACACACTAAATCCTAATTGTTTAATTGTCTTGTTTGAAGTCTTATTTTGTAAACTATATTTTGGGTCTGTAGTTGTTATTCTTTTGATAGATAGATAGAATTTCTGTAACTAAAGAATGGTCTAAACATTTTGAAACATAGTAATGCATTGTGGTTGTTCTTATTCAATACTTGTGCATGATTCAACCATCAATCGTCACCGCGCCGTAGATTCCGCACGCGGCGCAGGGGGTGTGACAACTTGTTCTATCCAAATGGACGGCTTCAACTAGGTTCGTCCCAGTAATATGGCACGTGTATGGAATCGAGCTTATTTTAGTTTTGTATTTTTCACAAGCTTAATACCAGCTTGATTTTCTTTTTCTTTTGTTTTGATTCAATCATTCTCATCTGAATGGACGGCTTCAACTAGGTTCGTCCCAGCAATATGACACGTGTACAGACTTTGAATTCATGAATCATTGGAAATCTTATTGGATCTCATGATAACAGGTGTATGCCTGATTTGAGTCATAAACTATTTCTCACTTAACTGTCTTTCAAAAACAGATCCCACAAATCAAATTTTGTAAGTATTCACAAATTTGTTTATTCATTTTGTAAAGTCAGCCTATCAGTACATCAACTCACACTTCTCATATGTCTTCCATTTGTGCATTCACTAACACTTTTAGGACATGAAAGATTAATGTATTAATTTCTCAAAGAAGACCTTCTCATTTTTTATACTTTTTCTACTGTTTTTGTATTTTTAAATTTTTCAGATGTTTTTGGTTTTTCAATTTAGCTACTATCTCCCCCTAAAAACCTAAAACAGAAAATCTTTTTGAGTTTTTTGATTAAGATAAGGAAATAAACAAGAGAACTAAATGAAATAAAGAAATAAATCAAAACAAAACTATCTAAAAAGTCGATGATCATTTGTTAGATTCAGATGAAGGTAGGACTTCATCCTTTTGGAAAACACCATTAGCCGATAACATATATAAGAATCTGGATTTATCAAAAACTTTTGAGAAAAGATCGGCTTTCTGGTGATCGGTGTGAATTTTGACAACATCGATTAGTTTCTTTTCAAAACAATCACGTATGAAGTGATATTTAATGTCGATGTGTTTTGTTTTTGAGTGCTGGACCGGATTCTTATTGACAACTATGGCAGGAGTATTATCAACATATCTAGGAGTGTTAGAAAAATGTAACCCATAGTCCCTAAGTTGCTGTTGGATCCAGATGATTTGAGAGCAGCAACTAGAAGCAGCAATATATTCAGCTTCACAGGTTGAAGTAGACATCGACGTCTGCTTCTTGCACTGCCAGGTAACTAAGCGAGTTCCAAAGAACTGACATCCCGCAGACGTTGACTTGTAATCTGTCTTGCATCCACCATAATCTGAATCACTGCATGCAGTAAGATCAAAATTATCATCATTAGGGTACCATAAGCCAAGATCCGGTGTACCCTTCAGATAACGCATAATCCGTTTCACAGCAATCAGATGTGACACTTTTGGTTTTGATTGATAACGAGACACAAGCATGTGGCGAACATGATGTCTGGCCGAGAAGCAGTTAGATACATCAGAGATCCAATCATTCCCTGGTACAGAGTGGCATCTATTAACTCCCCCTTTTCATCTGGCGTAATTCCGTGATTAACAGCCAGTGGGGTAGCAGTAGGTTTCGCATCTGACATACTGAACCGGCTCAGTATGTCACCAACATATTTGGTTTGATGAATGAAAATGCCTGCCTGAGACTGATCCACCTGTAATCCCAGAAAGAATTTCATCTCTCCCATTGAGCTCATCTCAAACTTCTCCTTGATAACCTTCTCAAACTCCTTGCACAGACTATCATTTGGGGAACCAAAGATGATATCGTCCACATAAACTTGTACCAAGAGTAGATCACCATCTTTTTTGTAACATCACTGTAATTTCGGTTGTCCGTACACGTACAATCGTACGGTCACAACTTGATATAATAATTATTAATGATAATGAATTACTGGATGTATTATTTGATGATTATCACTGTTACTGGTATACATACTTAGAACATATTATTAAATGCATAAACCATGGGAAGTTTAGTTGTAACCCAACTAAATAGAACCAGAGTGTTTATCGCAGATGAATACACAAATTATGGATTCTGGTATGGAATGGAAAGGAATTAGGAGTTTGTTATGGTCTGGTTACTAAAAATAGTCAAGGACACATGGTCATGGTTTATCGAAATAGCGGTGGGACGGTGTAGGGGAGGTTGCGATCTACCTCTGCATATGCCCTATACATATGCATATTTCGGTCTATCATGGATGTGTCAGTGATATGGTTTGGTGGGTTTTGGATTGGGATGATAATATTAAAGTTAAAAAAAATAATGAAAGCATAATTGGAATTATTTACGCGATGGTGAGGTTACGAACTTAACTTAAACGCGAATGTTAATTCAGAAATATTAACTTAATAAAGGTATTCGCGTGGGTGACGATTCACACGAATATAATTATTAAGAATGATATTTTGAAACGATATTCCGTAAATCGTAAATCGAATCGAAATACGATTCGAGCGTCGGATTCGGAAAGATGACGATCTTTCCGAATACGCACGTGAGTAACGCGTTTCGACGAGATAACATGATAATATTTAACGATAATAAAATAAGAAAAAATAAATTAAAAATGTTTATTAGGAATTATAACCTAAAACGAAAAAGAATGAATTATTTATTTAAATAATTAAATTAACGAAAGCAAATGGAAATATTTTATCCAAACAATTTTGTTTAAAATCATTTTAGTTAAAGCGAAATTAATTATTTAATTTTATTATGTTTTAAAAATATTTTACGAATATAACCGAGCATTTTATAATATTTATCGCGATAAAAACGAGGCCGAGCACGGGGGATCAAGACGCGATATATGGAAGAGCTTCTTCTTCTTCTTCCTTCTCATTCTACCAACCAAGCTTTCTCTCTCTACAATCAAATTCGTCACCCACATAACCTCCACCTTCTCTCTATCATAACTTCTTCGTTTCTCAACGGAATCACGAGATCTTGACGCCTACGTGTTCGTGAGATCGAGGAGAACAAGAACCCACGAAGAAACACGAGTTTTGGTCTACATATTGAGATAAATCTGAGTTTTCTTTTTCGTTTTTTGTGAAAGAACTTCATAAATACATGATTATCAACTCATAAACAACTTTAGGGTTTTAGATGGATAAATCGGTGGGGTAGCAAACTGTGGAAGCCTTAAGTGAACCAGTAAACCTTAGGAATTTGAAGATGATGATGATGGGAGCTGGTTCGGTGGGTAATTAGGTTGGCCGAACCTGTAAAAGGGTTGGCCAAACCTTCTTTGTTCGAAACAGCTAGGGACGAACCTGGAGTCTTGATGGGTCACAAACCCATTAAACCACGGACCTCACTTGCTGTTAGACGAACCTGCATGGCACCAAAAGATGAGATGGGACGAACCCTAGACCTCCCACAGCCGAACCCTCATCTCTAGCTGAACCTAACCAAATCGGCGAACCTTCATGGTTACACGAACCCAAACCGGCGAACCTAAATCCCCGCCGAACCTAGTTGATGTTAACCGAACCTTTTGCCTGGTTGCCGAACTATACCCCAACGAACCTACAGGCTGGTAAACTAAATGCCTGGCCGAACCCTTGGCCTGTAAGTTATCATTTTTAGCCGAACCCTATTAGAATTACAGGGCCGAATCTCGTGGGGTGCAGCGGACCTAGTTGTGCAACAAACCCAAGCCGAACCATGGAATTATGTTGGGCCGAACCTATGGCTTTTGCCAAAAGGTTCGCTGCCCTAATGGCTAATCAAACCCAAGTGAACCAAAACTAGTGTTAAGAAGAAGATTAAGCGATAGGAGGGATTAATGATAACCATGCATGCATGAATGACAATAGTCATCAACTTTTTACTTAAATAAATATATTAAATTATGAGTTTTCCTTATGAATTGTAAATTGGGTAGAAATAACTTAAATATAAGTTTCTTAAATATAAATTAGATTTAAGTGATTTGAATTATGGTGGTTGATTTAATTAAGTCATGCATGTGTGTTTAAAGATGTGTACGAATAAAGATAATATATTTTGTTAACATACATAGTTATGAGGAACATACACACAAGTTCACAATTAAACATCCTCAGTTTATAATTAAAACTTATAAGTTTGAAATATGTTTTATGAAGATCATTTAGTAAGAATTGAGGGTTACAACTTAATATTACCTTAAACACACTAAGTTAATGAATCACTTAACGAGCAAAGGTAAACACCTATGAGTATTCAAGTTAGTGAAATATACATGTTTATGAACACAAACTTATGCTAAATTCAGGTTGTTGAAGGGTTTTGTATTGCACATACGTGAGCGCGTATTCTACGAAAATACTAAAGCAAGGGACTCAGGTGAGTTCTCATAACCTCCTTTTTAAACTTTTTTGTTTTAAAACTTGGAGGTGAAACATGTATTCCAATTTTAAATATTAATTGATAACACATGGATGATAGCTGTTTATCAATATGATATTCATATTATGGGATTATCATTATTATGGATTATCACTGATTATTATATATCCATGTGACATTGTCATTGACTCCGGTCGTTAACAATGATTACATGTATTGCCACTTGGATTATCACAACTCCATGAATCCTGTCTTTGACTTCGGTCAATTACATTGGGTTCATGTATTGTCACGTGGGTTGCTTCCACTCCATGA
The DNA here is from genome assembly GCA_009363875.1 of Mikania micrantha. Taxonomy (NCBI): domain Eukaryota; kingdom Viridiplantae; phylum Streptophyta; class Magnoliopsida; order Asterales; family Asteraceae; genus Mikania; species Mikania micrantha. Next base: position 48,353,759 of record CM018692.1, read on the forward strand.
ATTATTGTCTTTGACTTCAGTCAATTACATTGGTTTCATGTATTGTCACGTGGGTTGCCTCCACTCCATGGATCATGTCTTTAACTAATGTTAATTACATAAATTCCATGTATTGTCACATATACTCTTTGAGAATATTGATGTTGAGACATGTTGAATGGTTATGTGGTTGATTATCTATTATTGTCTATGATATTCTATGATTAACTATGATTAAATTGGTTATGTGATAATGTGTTGATTTGTGTTATTGGATATTGTGCTGGGATGTTGAGTTGGATATTTTCACAGGTACTCATGTGGATTTTCTCAAGAAACTCTTAAATTTATAATCATTTTATAAAACCATTTTTGTAAAACATTTTTAAATATAAAACTTATGATTACTCACCAACTACTTCGTAGTTGACACTTGATTTTCTACATGTTTCAGGTAATGAAGCTAAGTAGGTTGAGGAAGATGAACTCACACTTTTGGACATCATCATATAGGATCTTGGACTTAGCTGATTAACTAAAATTCTGGCGATTAGAATTTAGTTAGATAGCTAATTCTATTTTGAAATTGATGTAACTAATTCATCATCGACATGATTTTTGTGTATTTAATTTGGTTGATTGAATGATATGTGATGATTTAATTTAGATGCCCACGAGCTTTTGAACAATCTACACATCCCTCGTGGCATCCCGACGTTTCCGCCATCGGTCGGGGTGTTGCATTTTTCTCAAATGAACAGTGTACAGTCAATGACACCTCTTCTGAACCCTTTGTTCAGAAGGTGAGTGGAGAGTGTCTCATACCATGCACGTGGTGCTTGATGTAATCCATATAATGCGTTGTCTATCTTGTAGACTTGGTCACGATGTACTGGATCCTCAAAACCGGGAGGCTGACTGACATACACTGTTTCACTGATCACACCATGAAAGAATGCACTCTTGACATCCATTTGTTAGACTTTAAACTTTTTGAATGATGCATATTCCAAGAAGATACGGATTGCTTCAAGTCGAGCAATTGGTGCAAACACTTCATTATAATCCAATCCTTCAATCTGTCTGAACCCTTGAACCACCAGACGTGCTTTGTTTCTAACAATGATCTCGTGATCATCCTTTTTGCACCGAAGAACCCATCTAGTGCCTATCACTTTTGCACCTTTGGGTCTATCAACAAGTTGCCAGACTCCTAATTTCTTGAATTGCAGGAGTTCTTCTTGCATGGCATCAACCCACGATTCTTCCTTTAAAGCTTCAGTGACAGTACGCGGTTCAACCTAGGAGATAAAACAGGAATGGGCACAAAAGCTTACATCTGCAAAATCAAGAATGTCGGCAAGTCCCCCTGAAGAAAGTTGATTTCTGGTCTTAATCCCATCTAAGGTACAAGATTATCAACATCTGGTTCGGGAGCAGCTGGCTGAATGGGATTGTCATCTTTGTCTGAACTGTCATCATTTGTCTGTACTGTAGGAATTGAAGTGGATGAAGGTTGCACTGGTGCATCCGGTGCATTTTGTGCATCATATAACATTTGAACCGGAACATCTTCATCTGAGTACATGGGAGGCATGTTGAAAGAATCAAAGAGACCCGAATAATCAATCATACAATCTGGGCCTTTTCCAGGTGGGGGCATAGAATATCTCTGAACATCAACATGGTACCACTCCTCTACACTCTGAGTTGATCGGTTATAGACCTGTTTATTAGGAGTGCTATACCCAAGAAAGTACCCTTCTTCCACCTTCTCATTGAACTTGCCCTGCTCATGTTTCTTAAGCACCGTGCACGATGCACCAAAAGGTTCAAGATACTTAAGATTTGGTTTTCTGTTATGGAGCAGTTCAAAACAAGTTTTCCCATGTCTCTTGACTATCAAAACCCTGTTTAGAGTATAACAGGCATTTGCTACAGCCTCATTCCAGAACTAAATTGGAAGAGAAGAATCAGCAAGCATCGTCCTAGCAGCCTCAATCAAAGTCCTGTTCTTTCGCTCAGCAACTCCATTCATTTGTGGGACATAAGGGGCACTAAATTGTTAAACAATTCCCCGTAAATTGCAGAAACTCTCCATGTTGTGATTTTTGAACTCTGTCCCATTGTCGGTCCTGATTATATGAATCTTGAGCTTATAAAGAGATTCAAGTTTTGTAACAAGCACTTGAATGCAGTCAAATGTTTTAGATTTCTCCTTCAGAAAGAAAACCCAAGAGTATCTGGAATATTCATCGGTGATGACAAGATGGTATTGATCCCCAACTATACTCTTGCGGTTAACAGGACCAAATAGATCCATATGGAGAAGCTCAAGTGGAATAGTGATTGAGTGATACTTCTTTGGCTTGTGAGACTGCTTGACTTGCTTTCCCTTTTTGCAGGATATACAGACATCAGACAGCTTGAAATTCTTCAAACTAACCCCTTCAACCAAATTGTTGTGTACCAGGTGATTCATCTTGCGCAGACTCAAATGACACATCCTCTTATGCCAAAGAATTGAATCTTTCTCAGTTGCCTTTGACATAAAACAAGAAGCTGTGGAGGATGTAGTTGAAGCCGTGGCCATATTGAGTACATACAAGTCTTGCTTCCCAGGGGCTGACATCAAGATCCAATCTTCAGGGACAGTAACACCTTGCTTTAGAATGTAACATTTGGAGTCATCAAAGAGAACTTTGTACTGTTTATCACAAATCTGTGATACTGATAGAAGATTATTCTCCAACTGTTTGACATCTCTGACTTTGTCAAAAGAAACTTGCCCATTTGATAAAATTCCCTCTCCTGTAATAAAACCACCTTTGTCACCATCAAACACGACATATCCACCATGAACTGAATGAACATTTGAGAGCAACGATATATCACCAGTCATGTGTCTGGAAGCCCCACTATCAACAATCCAAGAGCTGTTAGGAGCAGCTTTTGGGGCAACCTACACAAAAATGAAACAATTAGTTCATTTTGGGAACCCAAGCCTTTACAGTCTTGGGTTGACCCAATGAGTCTCGGATCCATACATCAATCCATTGACAATCAGAAGTAGCCTTCTCAGGACCAGGTAAAACTTTAGTCTCAAAAGACTTAACTTTCCAGGTTGGTAGTTTGGGTTTTGTCTGAGCTGATTTAAGTTTAGATTTAACAGTTTTGATAAAAACCTGATTTTGTTTTCTGAGTGGTGCAACCTTTGGTGTAATCAACTGTGGACAAAATCTGACTATGTGTCTAGGTGCACCACACTCAAAACAAACTCTGTCAACCTTTTTATGAAAATGTTTTAATTCAGAAAAAGACGCCTTTTTGGTTTGAAAACATTAGTTTTAGGCTTGTCCTGATTAAAACCCAAACCCTTTTTCCCATTAGGAACAAGATTGTCAATCTTGTTTGACACAAAAGCTTCATTCTCTTGTGAAGCTTTCACAAAACTTAAGGCTTGATAAATTTTGGAAGATGAGATTGGGTCACCTTTCATGACTGCAGGTGTGTGATTTTGAGCAATATCACAGTTAGATGAATAATCGGATTCATCCTCAGAATCTGAGACTCAATCTTCAACAATCCCCTCCACAAAAGATTCCTCTGAAAATGTGGAACCCTCATCAGTAATCATTCCAATTGGATCAATTACTAATGGAGTTTTAACTTGGAAATCTTTAACATCTTTGTCATCTGGTGAATTGACAAAGCTGTTTAAGATTGGTGGAGGACAATGTTGATAACTCACTTTTCCCTTACCCTTCTGATCAGTACCCTTACTGATCATATGCTCAATGATATACGAAGAGCTTTCATTGCTCTTGAGCTTTTGTCCTAGGGTTTCATAGTCACACTCAACTATTGCTAACTGCTTCTTTATCTCATTGATGGTATTGAGATAAGAGGTAATAGGATCCTGCTTGTTCAGAACAGCAATCTCAGCCTCATGAAGTTGTCTATTTAAAAGTTCAATTTTAGCTTGAAAATCCTTTTCATTAGATTTTAAAACTTTGTTAGCCTCAATACACAGGTTGAGATCACTGATTAAAGCAGCATTGTGAGTTTGATAAGCAAGAACCTTGCTATCAAGATCAACACACTTAAAACAAGTAGAGTGAGAAGAAGAACAGTCATCAGATACCTGATCAGACTGTGAAGATGCAGCAGGAGTAGCAGATGAATTCACCATCAAAGCAAATTGAGTTACTGGATCTTAAATATCAGCATCAGAATCAGATTGAGTATCTGAATTAGACAAGCTTTCAAATTCTAAACCAGATGTTTCTTCTATCTTGATCTTTGCTTTTTCAGAAGTGCTCTCTCCATTGAAATCATCCATCTTCTGAATTTCAGCAACACATGCTCTATCTTGTCTTCCCTGTTCAGAATTGAATCTGAAATCCCAATTTTCACCTTCATCCTGCTGTACCATTAAAGCTTTCCCTACGTTTGAGGAACTTGTTTGAGAAGGAGAATCAATATGAACAAGTCTTCTCTCTGGATTTGATGCAGAAGACTTCTGATGATGAAACGGATTCTTGTTACCAGCTTTTCTTGGATCTTTGCATTGTTTGGCAAAGTGACCCTTCTCCCCACAATTATAAAAAGTGACAGAAGCCATGTCAAATCCAAACTTAGATTCCTTTTTCAAGTTAATGTCTTTACCAGTCCTTTTCACAAACTCCTTAGCTCCCCTGACAGCACTTGCTAAAGCCCACATGATGTCAATCCTTTCCATGTCATCTGGATCTATCTGAGAGTAGTCATCATTTGTCAGATAAGGATTTCCAATCTATCCTGCTACTAGTCCATCATAAGAACTAACCAAAGTGGACAAAAGACCCATATGCTCTTTAGCAATCTCAACAGTAACTTTATCAAAATTCTCTGTCTTCAGACTTGTGACAGGTTGATGATATTCCTTTTGAGAGTTGGATGATGATGATGACTGACTAAAATGAATCTGATTAGAAGATGGAGCTTCAGTCGTCTGAGAAACAAAGGTTGTTTTCAAAGGAGCATGAGAAGATGATTTCTCAACACTCGGAGTAGAATAATACAGTGAGGGGTCCTGGACTTGAGCTACTCTTTTTGCTTCCACTTGTTCTCTATTTCTTGCTCTTTTAGCTTCTGGATGAAATCATTTATGTCCATATGTGCCATCATCTCATTCTGCTTAAGAACCATCAAAAATGACTCCCACTTTGGAGGTAGAGCATCTGCCAAACACTGAACATTTTCCTAAGTAGTAGTCTTGACTTCATGATTGAATAATTCACTCAAAAGATGGTAGAATCTGGCAATCAAATCATCCAAGGATTCATTTCCTACATAGATGAAGCTGTTGAATTCCTTCCTCAAAGCCTTTGACTTGATGTTCTTCAAAGCATCATTGCCCTCATATCGTTGCTGTAAAGCATCCCACAAATACTTAGATGATGTAAACTATCTGAACTGATGGAAGATATCAGTAGCAATGGATTAAGACAAAATAGCATAAGCTTTCTTCTCATAATCATATAGCTTCCTCTGTGGCTCAGTCATCCGTGTGACTAGCATAGGAGTTCCATCTTCATTGAGAGGCCACAAATAACCTCCTTCAATCATCATCCATAAATTGGTATCCACTCCATTGATGTGAATCTCAAATATGTACTTCCAGTGTGTATAATCATCTAAGGATAGCAACTTGGGAGCTTTGTTGGAGTTTCCCGTCTCAGTCTCAGTCAATAGTAAAGTCTGAAAGCGATGATTCTGATTAGCCATAAATGCTAAATCCTCCATTTAATCAAGAACAACAAGATTCAACACTTAGAAAAATTTTCAAGCTGAAGGTCGAATGAAGATGCTTGGGGCAAATTTCGGGGCCCGAATGAACTTGCTTTGGTGAATGAGAAGATGAGTATGACTATTGACCGAAAGAACTCATTCGGCGAATGAAGGATCAAATGAGGCTATTCGCCGAATGAGAATTGAGAATGAAGCTATTCGACGAATGACTAGGAAGAATGGAGCTATTCGGCGAATGAGATGGTCGAATGGCTCTATTCCGCGAATGAGTCTTATTCGGCCAAACTTATTCGGCCGCCATGCTCATTCGGCTAATCTGATGTTTTCAGCAACAAAAATCTTGATAACTTTTGATTTTGGCCAAATCTATGCACCAAAATTGGTACAGAATACCAAGACAATATTACCAACCAAATGGAATAAAGGTTAAACAAAAACACTACAAAAACAACTGATTTTGATTGAAACAGTAGCTTGGAGGGCAAGAAACTTAGGGTTTTGACATATCTCGAACAAACAATCTGTGATTTGATGATTTAGACTGGAAATCGAGTAGAATCAAGAGCTAAATCTTTGATACCACTTTTTTGGACCAATTTGGAGCTCAGAAACAATCCGATTCCAAGGGATATCTACTCGACAGCCTCTAGAATAGTGTGGAATCCTATTCCAGGGTTTTCCAATCGAAACCAACAGCAACCGTGATGTTTCGAAGGTGTCGAATGAACGTTGGAATGAGAATCGAACACCACGGGTTGAGAATCGAACTTGGACGATCAATGGCCGCTCGGATCTTCTAGGGTTTGACACTAGGTGCTCTGGGAAGAAGGAGGGCTCTAGAAAGTTAGGTTTGAAATGATTTAGACTTGTATTTATAGACTGTAGTCATTCGGCCGAATGAGTGGCCGAAGCAGCTCATTCGGCGAATGACTATGTCGAATGGACAAGTCAATCGAATGAGTCATTCAGCGAATGACTCATTCGCTCGCCTATTTCATTCGCTAGGGCATTCATTCGGCGAATGACTTCATTCGTAGAGTCATTCTCCCGAATGGTCAGACTTCATACTCAAATATTAATTAATCAAATCAAACAATCATATAATCAATATTAAACATTAAGAAGAATATATAAAGACAACTTCCATTAATATAACTTGAACTTTACAAGATGGATAGTACAAAATTGAACTAGGGACATATAGTGCATCTACAGCAGCAAACTTGGATAAAGAGTCTTTTGTGTTCAAAATGAAACACGGACACCCAAAGACTTTAAAGAAAGAAATGAAAGGATTTATGTTATGAAGGACCTCATAGGTTGTCTTGTTATGTCTTTTCACAATGTGAACTCTGTTTAAGACATAGCAAGCAGTGTTCACTACCACAGCCCAGAAGGATAAAGGTAATCTTGAATCTGCAAGCATAGTTCTTGCAGCTTCAATAAGTGTCCTATTCTTTCTTTCCATGACTCCATTTTGAGCGGGAGTTCTAGGAATACTGTATTGTCTGTGGATTCGTTTCGAGATGCAAAACTTATCAAGAACCTGGTTCTTGAATTCAGTCCCACTATCACTCCTTATTGTTTTGACAGGAAGACCAAATTGTCTTTCAAGTTGGGTGAAAAGGGCAATTATTTTATCAGAAGTCTCATCTTTGCTAAAGAGAAAGAAGGTCCAGCAAAATCTTGAGTAGTCATCCACAACAACTAAACAATATCTCATTCTTGCCAAACTGGCTACCTTCACTGGACCAAAAAGATCCATATGAAGTAGATTGAGACAGTTAGTTGTTTTGGATTCCTCAATAGACTTATGTGATGTTTTATGTTGCTTTCCCTTTAAGCAAGATTCACATTGACCTTCGAAGTGAAATTCTTTGGAAAGTAATCCTCTTACTAACGAAAGGGTAGAAAGCTTATGAAGATATTGGTGGTTAAGGTGACTGAGTCTTCTGTGCCAGAGGGCAGTTTCAGAAGATGATGCTTTGGCCATCAAACAAGCAGGAGAGGATGTTTGAGAATCAGTGGACATATCTACAACGTAGACATTTCCACTTCTTTTAGCCGTTAGCAAGGTGTGTTTATCAATTAAGATATTTATTTTTGAATTTATTTAGGAGAAAGAATTTTGCAACTGTGCTTGGTGAAAAATGAACTAAAGTTCTTGTCAGCTAGTTGAGAAACACTCAAGAGATTAAACTTGAGGTTTTCAACTAAGCTTACATCTTTAAAGTGCAGTTTTCCACTTTGGACAGAACCAGACCCTACTATCCAACCTTTTGCATTATTTCTAAAGCAAACAGATCCTTCATTCTTTGGAATGAAGTTATTTAAAATGGATCTGCATCCTGTCATATACCTAGAGCCTCCACTGTCCACATACCATAGATGATTTTGGTTTGAAGAAGGTCTCTGCACATGAGAATTAATTGCAATAGGTTAGATATGGGTCTTGTTTTATTTTTAGAAGAATGAGAAGATGTTTATTTGTTTTGCTGATTGTTTTTCATCAATTTCTGCGTCGTCAGTATCAGTTGTTGCTGATTTTGGTGCAAGATATTGATTTGTGAATCCACGGAAGAAGGGTTCACATCAGCAGGAGAATGGCCAGCAGGAGTCACCATGGGATGAGAAGGTGGTGTTCCAAGGATGGATGGCCCGGGAGAAGCCGATGGAGGAGAGGACAAGTGAAGAGATGGATGGGAGCTAGATGTTATTAAACTGTTTGCTGAAGATCTATTAGCCTTCTTTGATTTCTTCATCTTATTGGGGAGGTTCCCTTTAGATGAGGAACCTTGTTCGGCTTTCAATCTTTCAGCATTCAATTTTTCTCTCACTTTCTCCAAGGGAGTCTTTGTCCAACAGTTTTCAGTAGTGTGATTATACTTGAAACACTTTAGACAAGCCGGAGATAGAGAGGAGTAGTTGGGGATAAAAGACTTATTTGCCTTCATTATTGGATAGGGGGGTGAGGATGTGAAGGAGGAAATCTGATGTCGATCATGGGCCTCCTTCATTTGTCATGGCGGGCAGCATGATTACCGGAGGTTTTAGGAAGACTTGTATCTTCCGAACTTTGAGTAGAGCTCATGGTTTGTGCAATCTCAATTTGTTCAGAAGCATTATTATTTTGATCACTTTCCAAGGGTGTTTCCTCCAGTTTCTCAACTTTAGTTTCAGTGGGATAAACAAACGTAAGAAACTGCGGAGGTTGGTACCCTCTTGGAGGTGTGATTGTTGTGGATGGAATTTCATCCGGAAGAAATGTGGGGGAGATGGGCTTAGAATCAGTCTCTTTTATTTCATTGTCAATCGGGGTGTAGTTCTCTGGAGAACTAGTATGATTATACTCGATTCCAAATTTGGCCTTGCTGTGAACTTGGTTTCTTAAAAGCATTTTGAACCCTTTGCGGAATTCAACCCACTTGTCACAGCTAACCTTGGTCTGAGACAATTCATATCTACAAGCTTCGTATTTTTCATTTTGCAAATCAAATAGAGCTTGTAGGTTGGATTTTCAGTTATTAGGAGAGAGATTTGACTGTCTTTATTCTTTATTAATTTTTCTATTTCAGAATTTTTATTGTCTAGCAGTTGCTCCACCTCCTGATTTTGTTGTTGAAGCAAGATATTGGCTTTCTTTATTTTTGCAAAAGCCTCTATGCACGCATCGGTACATAGATTTTCTAGAGTGGAGGAAGATACATGCGCTTCAGGAGTGTCTGTCGCAGGTTGTTTAGAAGAAGAAGAGTCGTCACCAACAGCCATGAGAGCGAAATCTGTTGCTTTAGAGGTGATGAGGGCATAGCCTACATCTTCAGGCAGATTGCTCCAGTCTGTATACTCTTGGGTGAAAAGAGCAGGTTGACTAGAAGAAGGGGACTGGACAGCAGGGCCTGGTATATTTATGTGTGAAGGGGATGGAGCAACAATTTGAAGAGATGCAGGAGTAAGTTGATATATACCATTGGCAGCTTGTACAAATTGTACATTGGTAGGAGGAGGGGTCTGTACAATTTGTGCTGACTCCTGAGTATTGTTGTGCCTTCTATAAGATGATGTATAAGAAGAAGAAAAGAAAGGTGCAGAAGAAGTATGTGATTATGAGTTAGGAAAGGTCACATACGGAGAAGAATTTGAGTTGAGAGCATTTTTGCACTCCCTGGCAAAGTGTCCAGTGCCATGACATCTATAGCAATGGACCTTAGCCTTATTTAGGCCGAACCTGGTTTTCCCATGAATACCAGGAAATTTCTTTCCGGTTCTCTTGTAGAACTTATTCGTTCTTATGCTCAAAAGGGCCAGTTGGTGAAGAATGTCCGTCTCTTCCAAGTCACCACTTGGAACTTGATGGAGATCATCCATGATAAAGCATAGATGATCAGAGATAGGAGAGTGGTCATTACAGGAAGAAGAAGAAATGATGCCAGTGGTTATGTCTATGTATTCATCATAACCCTGATCATTTGATTTAGAGTTATGACTCAGAAGAGTTGTGTTCCCTTGAACATACTCTTCAGTTGATTACCAGACTTTATGAGTTTTCTTTTCTGGTGAATCTCTCGCTCAAAGGTGAGCAACTTACCATGAAGTTGAGTAAGCGAGAGTCTGCCAAAGTCTGGTGAGGATCTCATGACAAATGAATAAGTTTTCCATTTTTCAGGTAGAGATCTCAAGAAGCGATTCAAAACAGAGACGGGGGGTACACTTGACCAGCTAGTTTTAATTCACTTAAGAGAGAAGTGAATCGTTCAAACTGCTGAGTCAGTGACTCATTATTTATTTGGGAAATTTCTCCTATTGTTGAGCTAATATCTCCCTGGTATTAGCCAGAACATCTTCGGTGCCACCGAATTGCTCCATTAGAGCATCCCACAAGTCTTTAGCAGACTCACGGTAAAGAAGACCAGGGTATATTTTATTAGGAAGGGCCATAGCCAGTTGAGCATGTGCCTTTGCATCAAGCTCCAATTTCTGGTAATGTTCTTCGGTATATTTCCGAGGATCTTTTGGGGCATTGTCTCCAGTCTCCGTGTCCAGGACTGTTGGTTTATGCACTCCAAACATGACAGACTTCCTACATCCTGTATGATTATTGGACAGGAAGTGTAACATCCGCCTCCTACAAATGTTATATTGGTGCCTAACCAAGATTGGTGGCTTCGTGGCAGAACCAGTGTTATGAGGGTCAAGGGTGAATTTCTCTGCCATTGGTTCACAAATAGTTATGAGCAAATCAACGAGTGTTGAGTTCTCAAATTGATTTGTTAAAATGATTTTTGAACACAGTTTAGTTCAAAAACCAAACTCCTACATATTTAAAGAAAATCGAAAGACAGAAAAAACAGAATGCAAAAAACTAAAACAACAAGATATCAGTGAGAGCTTTGAGTTTCAGTCTTGATGGTTAAACCAAGACTAAGGACAAGGCTTTGATACCAACTATTGAACTACAGAAACCTCGAGGAGTAGCTATTTCACCAGGAACAATGCTTTAGACACTTAAAGCTTTGGTTTTAGCTCCCTCTAAAGTTTTGCACAAAGTTATTTTCGTTGCTTTAGTTTTCTTTGCTTAGAAAGAGAGAAGAGAACAGATAGAAAGCACAAGGAATTTTGGGGGAAGTAATTGATTTTATTCAGAGAATGTTGGGATATAAATACCCAAACATTATGAGATACAAGACAAGAAATAATAAGACAAATAACTGACATTGTTACAGACACTGATACAACAGACTAGTACATATACAAAGTCAACAACAACGGAAACAAGAGGCTTTAGGAGTCTTCAGGTCTTCCGAGGTTGAAGTAGTTGTACTGGAGTTCAGTGGTTTATTCTTTGGAAGATGTTCATCGGAAGCTGATTAAATAATCAGTTATTTGGCAAGAGGAGATTGTCTTCTGAGTCATTAGACTTCTTTCGATGCAATGGTTGTCTTCCGAAGATGTCAAGATTAGCTAGTGTCTTCTGAGGTAGATTAGTTCAGCGGCAGTTCTTTTTGGCGAAGCTTCCGCTGATGGTCTTCCGATACTGAAGCAGTTCTTCAATCGGAAGAGAAGCATCCATGGCTTGTCATTCCGCGGTTTTATTCAAGTGTCTGGCTTTAGTGGTTTTGCTCATCAGTCCTTATTTTCCAACAGTGGTGGTTCCGAACAGTGGATGGGAGGAGGAGATGACAATGTGGTTTGGGTGGTTTCTGAGGTGGTGAAAGGTGGTGGTAGTGGAATGGGAATTTGGGTGGTAGTTCAAGGTATGATGGGATGAGTAGGTTGTTTTGGTTTTGGTGGTTGTTGTCACACCCCGAGCAGGCAGGCTGGAACGACTTTCCCGTCGGGCGGAAGGTTCTCGGGGCACGATATCGTTTGATAATCGAAATGAACAGATTGTTTGCATAGCACATGATATATAAATGAGAAATGCTAACATGACAATGATATAGAATTTCAAAGTTAAATTACAATGTATCGTTCATAATTTAACCAAGTAAATTTATCCAAAAGAATCAAAGAGTTTCTATCTTGTAACTGTACAAGATCTACAAAAGATGATTCATTTTTTTGTCATTCCAAAAGTATGCACGACACAAAATGCAGCTAGGTCTTCTAAAAGTCCACTAGCTATGTTCCTGAATGTCTGGTGACTAAACATGTTCGTCACCTGAGAAAACATGCATTTAAACAAAGTCAACACTAGGTTGGTGAGTTCATAAGTTTGATAATTGAAAACATTGATTTGTTTACATAAACAGTCACAATGTCATACATGATACTTATAAATGTTTGATTCATCTGTTCACACAATGGCCTCTCCAAAGTTATATTTACAAGTAGTATCTCATCCTATTAGCTATGCTTATATATAGGGCATATGTAGTGGAACAAGCCCCAGCCAACATCCCACCACATACCTAATAGAACTTAACACCACTTGCAATACAACTATAGATACCCATTATCATCTCACATGTTCATCTCGTTTGATATTCACCCATCCGTTGTGTTCATCACCAAGTGTTATATGTAGAATAATATAATAAGAGGGGTTTAGTTATCAAACAGAAGTATTAATAAACCCTCAATGTGTTAAGGAAAATAGATTAATTTAATCTGATCCTTATTATTATTCTCTCGATAATAAGAGTGTTAGTTAAGCAATTGATATATGTTCCCAACCTGAAGAGCATAGAGCCTAAAAGGAATCTATTGCAATCCTCATGTAATCTATTAGTAAATAATCTATTGTAAAAGTCATAAAATATATATATACAAAAATAATATATATATATACAGGTATATAATAATAATAATAGTATTATTATTAACATTTCTTATAACCAATTTTATCATAAAACAATGCTTTATTTAAAGTTAGTATAGATAATTACTAAAAGGTTTTGTACACTTACAAAACATTTGATATAGAATAATAACTAATATAACTAGAGGGACTAACTTGTCTACCTTTCAAAGATGAATTGTGAGAGAAAGAAACATTTAAAAACAAAACAGCAAGGTAAGGAAAGAAGGAGGGCTGAAACTGTAAAACCCCTAAACCCATTTCTTCTTCCTAACCCGTCACCCACACCGAACCCATGGTACCCGTCGTGTGACCCGAAATGCAATCCAACCGATTACAATGCGATTCCAGCTGGATTTTTGATCGTTATGCGAAAGATTCGAGCGCGTATAATCATCTCAATCAGCATTTAATCGAAATAACAATCAAATACTGTAACATTTGTGCATATAGTCATGTAGTTGTAAACAGTGTTAGAACAGTGTCTATTCATGGTTCAGTTCATCAATGTGTTTCAGTATGTTCATAATGTGTGCTTGTGTGTTACAGGATCTTTGTAGTCAGAAAACAAGTATGTATTATTTAATTACAGTCGATTTCACTAGGCAAGAACAGTAACTTGTTATATCGAAACAGTGGTGGGCAGCGAGAGTGAGCCCTATACATATACTGCGTTCGGTGTAACAGGTTAGTGTTAGTGCGTAGTGTCGAGACTAATATTATGACATTTAATTAATTCAACAAAGATCGTAATCTGTAAGCGAGACTGAGTATAGTTGTGGGTGACGATCCATAATAATACGAATGTTGAACTTATAATTACGATTAAACATCTTTAAATATTTTAATACGATCGGAAAACGTACGCGATTGCGGGTATACACGTAATTGTGAATGTTTTAACGATCCGACAACACACGAAGAGTAAAAATAATTAAATTAATTATTTTTATATTTTTACAATTTTGAAACTCATCATTTAAATGAGTTTAACATCTATTTTTATTTAAAACCGCGTAAATTACGCGTTACGTTCCGGAAACGCGAACCGAGCGACCGAAACAAACCCGAACACCACCCGGGCTATAAAAGCCTTGAAGAAGACCATCTTTTTCATTAAATGCAGCCAAACCCTCTCTCTCTCTACCAAATTCGTTCTCCAACCTCTCTCTAGAAAAACCGAGCATTAAACGCGCGTAACTCGCTTATTTCTCAACGGATTTCGGAGTTTTTGGTGTCCACGCGAAGCTCTCGACAAACTCTACACGAAAGTACAAGAAAACCACGGAATTGTCCAGCCAAACACGAGGTATGATCGGTTGAAAATCTGGAAAAAGATGGTTTTCATGTTTGTATTTGTGTTGATGATCAAACCCGACAACCAGCCGGTTTTAGCACTCCATTTCTATTTTCGCACCACTAGCAACCCTATCTGAAGTTATACTAGTTAGATCGTGGTCTGGATCCAAGGATTTCGAAGATGGTGATGATGCTGGTAACAGGTTCGGCGGCTAAACCTTCATCCTCAGCCGGCCGAACCCTAAAGAGGATTCACGAACCTTGCATGGTTCGTGGTGTTATCAGCCGAACCCTAGGGGTCCTCACGAGCCTTCATGCTGTCAACGAACCATCCTAAGACCACGAACCCTCCTAGCTTAGACGAACCATCTCATGCTGTTGCCGAACCCTGTCCCAGCCGAACTATCCTACATGAACCAACTCAGGCGAACTCTAAGGAACCACGAGCCTTCACGAACCATTTGAATGTCCAACGAACCTCCATGCAATAGTTAACCTAGACGAACTATATGGTTCGTTGCTAAATGGCCGAACCCTTCAACCATGCAATCGGCCGAACCCATGCAGACCACCATCATATCAGACGAACCTTGGGCTAAAACCTCAAAGGGTTCGCTGCCCAAGAATGGCAGCCCATTAGTTTTCGGCCCAACCCCATCATACTCGGCCCAATTCCGTTAGTAAGTGGCCCAATAGTACCTTAGAAGCTTATATGACCTACATAAACATGGGATGGCCCTACTCATATCCTTTAGGCCCAATTCAAGTTCCCTCGGTCATTGTGATTCTAATTTGCTTACTATTGTGTTTGGCGCGATACAAGGTTTATGTACATGTGTTGGGCCAACACCACCTCCAATTGGCTCCCTAGCACACCCAAATGGTCCTTGTTAACCTAAGAGGCCCATAGAACTTTGATTAAGCCCACTATGATTTATTGGGCTTAAGGCCCATTATAGGCCACCACTCAAAGTAGCTTGTAATTCGATCTTATTGAGTTTAAGTTTATAACTAAACTTAGCTTAATTTTAAGATAAATTCACAATCACAAGACTTGAAAACATTTGAACATCTTTTCACAACAAATGGTAATCAACGGTTATCAAAGCCTAGAACAAATATCATTTTATGCATAAGAATTATGCATCAAAGAACATTTCATAAGTTTCTTGGACCCATGATCAATCAAAGGACTCAAAGCATAACATACAAGTTTTCACAACAATCAAATCATGAGAACGCAAGTCAATCAATGAATCAAGTTATACAATTATAAATCCTATATCTTATGTATGATTACAATGTTATAGGAACAAGTTAGAAGTCCTGTTTGCTACTTGCTAACTGTTTTAGTTCAGAGTCTACTGCAGACAGGTGAGAACTTTAGCCCCTCTTTTACTGTTTTATAACTGTTTTGGGGTGGAACACGTGATCAAAACCGCTATTTCAATCTTGTTTCATTGCACAGTGTATGTGCATTCATAAACATTACAGGTTTATCTTATGAATCCAAGTGATTCTTCAACTGTTTAAGGAAATTGTCAACTGTTTCAAAGGAATTATTTACTATTAAACCCTTATTACTAAAAGGATTTTATAATGTTTTCTTGAAATGTTTTATAACGGTTTTACTCAAATGTACTTTTAAAGGATTTTTACAAACCCTTTTGTTATAAACCTTGTTATTACACAAGGTCATCACATCATGGTATTCAAAACAAGTGGTTCACAACATGGTATTCAAATTCATTGGTTCAAAACATGGTATCCAAATCAAGTGGTTCAAAACATGGTATTCAAACTCATTGGTTCAAAACATGGTAATCAAGTCAAGTTGTTCACATCATGGTATTCAAATCAAGAGATTCATTTCATGTTACATAAACAAAGGATTCAACTCGTGGAGTTAAATCCAGGTTTTCAATAAGACATTAACACATCCGGTTAAAGTAAGATTCAGAAAACATGGTGTCATTTGTTGTAAACAAACTTATAAACCCATCAAGTATCATATTCATTAGCGTTAGTACTGGGTGATCACAACAAGGGAAAGCGGACACATACATTGGGGCAGGCCGATTGCTGCAGTTAGTTTTTAAATCTGTTTTATAAACTAACTGCAGATTTCGGTTACATATGGTTTATTCAAAACTGTTGACACATTATCTAACTCCAAACGTGGTTTGGGACTTGATATTATATGTTGACTCATGTGCAAACAGTGATTGGACTGTTTACACTCATTTTCTTACTTGATGTTAGTTTGGGTTGCAGCTCATCCGTGTGAATCTTATGATGCTTTAACTTACCTATGTCTTATATCATATACTCATGTTTACAAATGCTTAAACCTATTGTTCTCACCAACTACGTCTGTAGTTGACAGTTACTTTTCACGTGTTTCAGGTAATCAGGTTTAAGACATTCTCAGAGACAACTAAGGAGACCATTCTAAGATAGAACAAGATGAAGAAACATGCTAGGATGGAATAGAAACTCACTAAATCCTCAATGTTTAATTGTCTTGTTTGGAGTCTTGTTTTGTAAACTATATTTTGGGTCTGTAGTTGTCCTACTTTTGGTAGATAGATTGTCTGTAACTAATCAACTGTCTAAACATTATGAAATGTAGTAATCCATTGTGGTTGTTCTTATTCAATACTTGTGCATGATTCAACTGTTCATACGTCACCGCGCCGTGGATTCCGCACGCGGCGCAGGGGTGTGACAGGTTGGTATCAGAGCCAAGGTTGTAGAGAACTAGGAAAAACCCAATGTTTAATGACCTAGACTATAACCTAAGCTACCCAATAGGACTAAGTGCTATAGGCTTGAGGATACTTAGGATCTAAGTAACTTAAGTGAGCATTAAGTCTACAATAAGCTTGAAAGATCTTAGGGACATTTTTCCAAGATTAGACATCGAGTCAAAGAATTTGAATCGGACTTCTATAATTTTAGAAACCGAATTAAATTCTCACACATATGCATTTAAGGATTTCAGAGGCAAGGATCTGTATTCTTAGTATCCTTGATCTGAAATTCTCACACAGAGATCATTATAGAAATTCAGAGGCAACGATCTGTAGTTTCAGTATCTTTGATATGAATTTCTTGTCATATTCATTATGGGATTTAGAGGCAAAGATCTATTAATTTAGTATCTTTGATCTAAGATCCTTGTCATATTCATTATGGGATTTAGAGGCAAAGATGGTTATCTTTGATCTAAAGTCCTTGTCATATTCATTATAGGATTCAAAGGTCAAGATCTATTAATTTAGAACTTGGATTTGAGATCCTTGTCATATTCATTATAGGATTCAAAGGTCAAGATCTATTAATTTAGAACTTGGATTTGAGATCCTTGTCATATTCATTATAGGATTCAAAGATCAAGATCTATTAACTTAGAACTTGGATTTGAGATCCTTGTCATATTCATTATAGGATTCAAAGATCAAGATCTATTAACTTAGAACTTGGATTTGAGATCCTTGTCATATCACTATAGGAATTCAAAGGTTGAGGTCTATTAATTTAGAACTTAGATTTGAAATCCTTGTCATTGTTATCATTATCAGGTGTTCATTATCATAGGAACTTTATAACTTAGAATCTGTGTAACAGTATTCTTTAGTTGAAGTTCTCACAGGAAATCATTATGCTCAGTACTGTAGGTATTGGGAAACTAGGTTGATTAACCTAGGACACATATACATAAACCTAAGGTCTTAGTTTCTAGTAAATTAAGGACCATGGTTTACGCAATCATAAACATAATCACAGAACAAGAGGAAATCATGAGACAATCATAATCAATCAACAGTTGGAATCTTAGCCCCAAATATAGACGACGGGTTAACGCTGACGTGTTGAGGTAAGTGGTGGGTCGGTGAGAGCTTATCCTATATATAAGCTTATCTCAGTATGTTAGGGGGAATCCGGCGTTTGTATTTGGAGTGAGGATTCGGGATCAACTGGACACATGGAACATTAGTCAAAACACATGGGATACAATCATTTGGGAAACAATCATTGGTGAATCAAATCATAGTGGAATTCAAACTTGGATGAACCAGACATTATGGTGAATCAACCAAGTTGTGAACATATCATAAATGTAAACCTTAAGTGAAATTCTTAAGTGATTACATCATTAGTACTTACTGACATAGGTTAACAGGAAAGTGTAGAACACACGTATGACTTAGTTCTACATGTTAACAACTGTTAGTAGGTGCACGCATAACATAATCATAGTTCAATCATGGAATCAATCATAGTTCAAGTTGATCAAAGATCATGGGATTCTTAATCAATGGAAAACACATGGAAATCAGTACAAACGTGTTGCCAAATGCTAGCAAGGGCATGATCGTGGTATACCGAAACGGTGGTGGGCAGCGAGAGTGAGCCCTATATATAAGCTATTTTCGGTATATCGGGAAAGTGTCAGTGTGTAGGTTTGGTGGAGAGATCATGAGACATCGTACATATTCACATGATAAGTATACAAATAAGTTGATAACTTATACGTGTACTGGATCATATTAGAATTGAATGATAATACTAGTAGTATGGATATATTACTGACCTTATCATGAAAATTCAATTGTATCCATTCTCATTACTGACCCGCTTGTGGCTTCTATTCGTAGAATGCCTCCTCGACGAGACCCAAATGCTGGGGGTTCGACAAGCGGCAATGATGATGAAATTAACAAGATTGCTCGAGCTATCGCTGTTCACATGAGGGATGTGATCCCGGGTATGGTCACTGATATTACCCAGAATCTTCGGGGAAGTACCGGTGATTCTGCACACAACTCCAATGCCACTAACGTTGGAACTGCTAACTTTACTTTTAAGCAGTTCAACGATGCTAAACCTCCTAAGTACTCTGGTACCGAAGGAGCTACCGGCCTACTGCAATGGCTGGAAAGCATCGAAGACATTCTCGACTTCACTGGATGTCCTGAAAATCTGAAGGTCAAGATGGCCTCAAGTGCTTTTCATAAGGGAGCGCTCACCTGGTGGAACTCTGAGAAGAACACCAGAGGACGTGAAGTTGCTCTAGCCTTACCATGGAATGGATTCAAGAACTTACTGGTGGAAAAGTTTTGTCCACGTCACGAACTAAAGAAACTGGAGGTGGAGATGTGGAATCTGGTGCAAGACAGTGGCGAAAATGCCAAGTATACAACTCGTTTTCATGAGTTGTGCATTTTGGTACCACATCTGGTTACTCCTCTATCCCGCAGGATAGAGAAATACATTGAAGGGTTGCCTCTGGTTGTTAGAGGAACTGTCATGGGTAACAACCCCACTACCTTGGAAGCCGCGATACAACTGGGTGCTACTCTTACTGAAGAGCATGTGAAATCTGGGGTGCTCACCCGAAAGGGATTCAAAAGGGCACAGATTGAGGAAGGCAAGAAGCCTGAACAGCACCATCCCAAGAAGAAGAAACAAAAGACAATCAAGAACTTTGCAGCATTGACTACGGCTGCACCTACTCATGCTACTCCCCTCACTGCTATGCCACAACCTGCTAATGTCAGAAAGCAGTACACTGGCTCGTTTCCACTCTGCACCAAATGCCAGTACCATCATCTGCCCAATACTCCATGCAAGAAGTGTCTCAAGTGTGGGCGTATGGGACACTTTGCAGCGACTTGTCGATCTGCTCATCTTATTGCTGCAACAACTGCTGCCACAACTTCTACTGCTGCAGGTGGAAGAGCCTGCTATAATTGTGGGGCAGAAGGGCACTTCAGAAACCAGTGTCCAAAACTCAATAACAATACTGCTGCTGCTCGTGCTTTTGTGATTGGAACTGCGGAAGCACGTGAAGAGCCGGCAGTCATCACGGGTACATTTCTTATCAATAATCACTATGTTCCTATCATATTTGATACTGGTGCTGATAAAAGCTTTATCTCTGCTCATACTGCTTCTGTTCTTAATATGCAACTATCCACACTTACTGCTCCCTATACTGTAGAAGTAGCGAATGGTAAAACCATAGTTGTAGATTCCATCATTAATGCTTGTGAGCTAAGATTAAATGACCATCTTTTCTCTATCGATCTCATTCCTATGACTCTCGGAAGCTTCGAAGTTGTAGTAGGAATGGATTGGCTATCTAAGAATAATGCTGAAATCGTATGCTCGGAGAAACTTATTCGAATTCGCCTACCGTCCGGCGAAACGATGATAGTCTACGGTGAGAAACCCTGCCGCGAATTGAAGATTGTATCGTGCATCAAGGCGAGGAAGTATCTGAAGAAGAAATATTATGCATTCTTAGCTCACGTGGTGGAAAAGAAACCTGACAAGAAAGCAGTTGGAGATGTACCGGTTATCAAAGACTATCCAGACGTATTTCCAGAAGACTTGCCTGGACTACCACCAGTCCGACAAGTGGAGTTTAGAATTGATCTCGTCCCTGGAGCAAACCCAGTGGCGAAGTCACCGTATCGATTAGCACCATCTGAGATGCAGGAACTGTCTAGTCAGCTTCAGGAACTTTTAGACAAAGGTTTTATAAGACCGAGTTTCTCTCCATGGGGAGCTCCGGTTCTCTTTGTCAAAAAGAAAGACGGTTCATTTCGCATGTGCATAGACTATCGTGAGCTGAACAAGTTGACAATCAAGAATAGATATCCTCTGCCCAGGATCGATGATCTGTTTGATCAATTACAGGGAGCAACTTGCTTCTCTAAGATTGACTTACGATCAGGGTATCATCAGTTAAGAGTAAATGATGAGGATATACCAAAGACGGCATTTAGGACTCGATATGGACACTATGAGTTTGTGGTTATGCCATTTGGACTGACCAATGCACCCGCAGTGTTCATGGACTTGATGAATCGAGTCTGTAGGCCTTACTTGGATCAGTTCGTTATCGTCTTTATTAATGATATACTTATTCCAAGTCAGAACGAGAACATGAGGATCATTTGAAGAAAGTCTTGGAACTACTAAGAAAGGAACAACTTTATGCTAAATTCTCAAAGTGTGAATTTTGGCTAAAGGAGGTTCACTTCTTAGGACATGTCATAAACAAAGATGGGATACATGTAGATCCGGCGAAGATTGAGGCGATTAAGAACTGGACTACTCCATCTACTCCCACAGAGATTCGTTCATTTCTGGGTCTGGCAGGTTATTATAGGAGATTTATTGCAAATTTCTCTAAGATTGCCTTGCCACTCACTACATTGACTCAGAAAAGTCAAGCATTCATATGGGGACAGAAACAAGAAGATGCATTTCAACTTCTTAAACAGAAGTTATGCAATTCCCCTATCCTTAGTCTTCCAGAAGGCAGTGATGATTTCATTGTCTACTGTGATGCTTCAAACCTTGGTCTCGGTTGTGTACTTATGCAACGGGACAAGGTCATTGCGTATGCTTCAAGACAACTTAAGGTTCATGAGAAGAATTATACTACTCATGATCTTGAGTTAGGGGCTGTGGTATTTGCACTGAAGATTTGGAGACACTACCTGTACGGTACTAAATGTGTCATCTATACAGACCACAAGAGCCTTCAACACATTCTCAATCAGAAAGAACTCAACATGAGACAACGACGTTGGGTTGAGCTTCTAACTGATTACGACTGTGAGATTCGTTACCATCCGGGTAAAGCCAATGTGGTGGCGGATGCTCTTAGTCGCAAGGAACCAGTCAAACCAATTCGTGTTAGAGCCATGGAGATCAATACACAGCCAAACTTGAAAGACTTGATTCGTATTGCACAACAACAAGTAGTAACAGATAATCAACTCAAAACAGACTTGGATTGTGGCATTGAGAAGAAACTAGAACCTCGATCAGATGGGTTGTTATATCTCAATGGCCGCATGTGGATTCCAAAGTCTGAAGAATTGCGCACACTCATCTGTGATGAGGCACATAAGTCGCGATACTCAGTTCATCCTGGAGCCGACAAGATGTATCAGGACTTGAGGACATCTTACTGGTGGCCGGGAATGAAGAAAGACATAGCACTGTACGTGGGAAAATGTCTTACATGTTCAAAGGTCAAAGCAGAACATCAAAAGCCTTCGGGACTTCTGCAACAACCTGAAATTCCTCAATGGAAATGGGAGCAAATTTCCATGGATTTCATAACAAAGTTGCCGAGAACTCCGAGAGGTTTCGATTCGATTTGGGTGATCGTTGATCGACTCACCAAATCTGCTCATTTTCTCCCTATCCGAGAGGATTACAAGATGGAGAAGCTATCCACATTGTACATCAACGAAATCATTGCACGTCATGGTACTCCAACATCAATCATATCTGATCGTGATAGTCGCTTCACTTCTCGCTTTTGGCAATCATTGCAAAAGGCTTTGGGAACGCGTGTTAATCTTAGCACGGCGTATCATCCCCAAACCGACGGCCAAAGTGAGAGGACTATCCAAACACTTGAGGACATGCTCCGTTCTTGTGTCATTGACTTCGGTGGAAGTTGGGACACTCATCTCCCACTCATTGAGTTTTCATATAACAATAGCTATCATACGAGCATTCAATGTGCACCATTCGAAGCTCTATATGGTAGAAAGTGCCGATCACCGGTCTGTTGGACCGAGATTGGTGACTCACAGGTCGTAGGACCAGAACTCATTCAGGAAACATCAGACAAGATCACAATCATTCAGTCACGGCTTAAGGCCGCACGAGATCGGCAGAAGAGTTATGCTGATCGTCGTCGGAAACCGCTTGAGTTTCAAGTGGGTGACCGAGTCTTACTCAAAGTTTCTCCCTGGAAAGGCGTTGTCCGATTCGGGAAGAAAGGGAAACTTGCACCAAGGTACGTTGGACCTTTTGAAATCCTGGAACGGATTGGTCCCTTAGCCTACAAACTCAAACTTCCAGTGGAGCTAAGCAATGTTCATGATACTTTTCATGTATCAAATCTTAAGAAATGCTTAGCGGATCATGATGTTCAGATTCCACTGGAAGACATACAGATTCAGAACAACATGCAATTCATTGAACGTCCAGTTGAGATCATGGATCATGGGGTCAAGAAACTTAAACGCAGCCGTATCCCGATCGTGAAAGTGCGATGGGAGGGCAAACGCGGTGCTGAGTTCACCTGGGAACGTGAAGACCAGATGAAGCTTAAGTACCCTCATCTTTTTACAGTATCTTCGGCTAGTTAATTTCGGGACGAAATTCCCTTAACTAGGGGAGACTGTAACATTTGTGCATATAGTCATGTAGTTGTAAACAGTGTTAGAACAGTGTCTATTCATGGTTCAGTTCATCAATGTGTTTCAGTATGTTCATAATGTGTGCTTGTGTGTTACAGGATCTTTGTAGTCAGAAAACAAGTATGTATTATTAATTACAGTCGATTTCACTAGGCAAGAACAGTAACTTGTTATATCGAAACAGTGGTGGGCAGCGAGAGTGAGCCCTATACATATACTGCGTTCGGTGTAACAGGTTAGTGTTAGTGCGTAGTGTCGAGACTAATATTATGACATTTAATTAATTCAACAAAGATCGTAATCTGTAAGCGAGACTGAGTATAGTTGTGGGTGACGATCCATAATAATACGAATGTTGAACTTATAATTACGATTAAACATCTTTAAATATTTTAATACGATCGGAAAACGTACGCGATTGCGGGTATACACGTAATTGTGAATGTTTTAACGATCCGACAACACACGAAGAGTAAAAATAATTAAATTAATTATTTTTATATTTTTACAATTTTGAAACTCATCATTTAAATGAGTTTAACATCTATTTTTATTTAAAACCGCGTAAATTACGCGTTACGTTCCGGAAACGCGAACCGAGCGACCGAAACAAACCCGAACACCACCCGGGCTATAAAAGCCTTGAAGAAGACCATCTTTTTCATTAAATGCAGCCAAACCCTCTCTCTCTCTACCAAATTCGTTCTCCAACCTCTCTCTAGAAAAACCGAGCATTAAACGCGCGTAACTCGCTTATTTCTCAACGGATTTCGGAGTTTTTGGTGTCCACGCGAAGCTCTCGACAAACTCTACACGAAAGTACAAGAAAACCACGGAATTGTCCAGCCAAACACGAGGTATGATCGGTTGAAAATCTGGAAAAAGAGGGTTTTCATGTTTGTATTTGTGTTGATGATCAAACCCGACAACCAGCCGGTTTTAGCACTCCATTTCTATTTTCGCACCACTAGCAACCCTATCTGAAGTTATACTAGTTAGATCGTGGTCTGGATCCAAGGATTTCGAAGATGGTGATGATGCTGGTAACAGGTTCGGCGGCTAAACCTTCATCCTCAGCCGGCCGAACCCTAAAGAGGATTCACGAACCTTGCATGGTTCGTGGTGTTATCAGCCGAACCCTAGGGGTCCTCACGAGCCTTCATGCTGTCAACGAACCATCCTAAGACCACGAACCCTCCTAGCTTAGACGAACCATCTCATGCTGTTGCCGAACCCTGTCCCAGCCGAACTATCCTACATGAACCAACTCAGGCGAACTCTAAGGAACCACGAGCCTTCACGAACCATTTGAATGTCCAACGAACCTCCATGCAATAGTTAACCTAGACGAACTATATGGTTCGTTGCTAAATGGCCGAACCCTTCAACCATGCAATCGGCCGAACCCATGCAGACCACCATCATATCAGACGAACCTTGGGCTAAAACCTCAAAGGGTTCGCTGCCCAAGAATGGCAGCCCATTAGTTTTTGGCCCAACCCCATCATACTCGGCCCAATTCCGTTAGTAAGTGGCCCAATAGTACCTTAGAAGCTTATATGACCTACATAAACATGGGATGGCCCTACTCATATCCTTTAGGCCCAATTCAAGTTCCCTCGGTCATTGTGATTCTAATTTGCTTACTATTGTGTTTGGCGCGATACAAGGTTTATGTACATGTGTTGGGCCAACACCACCTCCAATTGGCTCCCTAGCACACCCAAATGGTCCTTGTTAACCTAAGAGGCCCATAGAACTTTGATTAAGCCCACTATGATTTATTGGGCTTAAGGCCCATTATAGGCCACCACTCAAAGTAGCTTGTAATTCGATCTTATTGAGTTTAAGTTTATAACTAAACTTAGCTTAATTTTAAGATAAATTCACAATCACAAGACATGAAAACATTTGAACATCTTTTCACAACAAATGGTAATCAACGGTTATCAAAGCCTAGAACAAATATCATTTTATGCATAAGAATTATGCATCAAAGAACATTTCATAAGTTTCTTGGACCCATGATCAATCAAAGGACT
This sequence comes from Mikania micrantha, assembly GCA_009363875.1. NCBI lineage: Eukaryota > Viridiplantae > Streptophyta > Magnoliopsida > Asterales > Asteraceae > Mikania > Mikania micrantha. Next base: position 48,379,411 of record CM018692.1, read on the forward strand.
CAAAGCATAACATACAAGTTTTCACAACAATCAAATCATGAGAACGCAAGTCAATCAATGAATCAAGTTATACAATTATAAATCCTATATCTTATGTATGATTACAATGTTATAGGAACAAGTTAGAAGTCCTGTTTGCTACTTGCTAACTGTTTTAGTTCAGAGTCTACTGCAGACAGGTGAGAACTTTAGCCCCTCTTTTACTGTTTTATAACTGTTTTGGGGTGGAACACGTGATCAAAACCGCTATTTCAATCTTGTTTCATTGCACAGTGTATGTGCATTCATAAACATTACAGGTTTATCTTATGAATCCAAGTGATTCTTCAACTGTTTAAGGAAATTGTCAACTGTTTCAAAGGAATTATTTACTATTAAACCCTTATTACTAAAAGGATTTTATAATGTTTTCTTGAAATGTTTTATAACGGTTTTACTCAAATGTACTTTTAAAGGATTTTTACAAACCCTTTTGTTATAAACCTTGTTATTACACAAGGTCATCACATCATGGTATTCAAAACAAGTGGTTCACAACATGGTATTCAAATTCATTGGTTCAAAACATGGTATCCAAATCAAGTGGTTCAAAACATGGTATTCAAACTCATTGGTTCAAAACATGGTAATCAAGTCAAGTTGTTCACATCATGGTATTCAAATCAAGAGATTCATTTCATGTTACATAAACAAAGGATTCAACTCGTGGAGTTAAATCCAGGTTTTCAATAAGACATTAACACATCCGGTTAAAGTAAGATTCAGAAAACATGGTGTCATTTGTTGTAAACAAACTTATAAACCCATCAAGTATCATATTCATTAGCGTTAGTACTGGGTGATCACAACAAGGGAAAGCGGACACATACATTGGGGCAGGCCGATTGCTGCAGTTAGTTTTTAAATCTGTTTTATAAACTAACTGCAGATTTCGGTTACATATGGTTTATTCAAAACTGTTGACACATTATCTAACTCCAAACGTGGTTTGGGACTTGATATTATATGTTGACTCATGTGCAAACAGTGATTGGACTGTTTACACTCATTTTCTTACTTGATGTTAGTTTGGGTTGCAGCTCATCCGTGTGAATCTTATGATGCTTTAACTTACCTATGTCTTATATCATATACTCATGTTTACAAATGCTTAAACCTATTGTTCTCACCAACTACGTCTGTAGTTGACAGTTACTTTTCACGTGTTTCAGGTAATCAGGTTTAAGACATTCTCAGAGACAACTAAGGAGACCATTCTAAGATAGAACAAGATGAAGAAACATGCTAGGATGGAATAGAAACTCACTAAATCCTCAATGTTTAATTGTCTTGTTTGGAGTCTTGTTTTGTAAACTATATTTTGGGTCTGTAGTTGTCCTACTTTTGGTAGATAGATTGTCTGTAACTAATCAACTGTCTAAACATTATGAAATGTAGTAATCCATTGTGGTTGTTCTTATTCAATACTTGTGCATGATTCAACTGTTCATACGTCACCGCGCCGTGGATTCCGCACGCGGCGCAGGGGTGTGACAGGTTGGTATCAGAGCCAAGGTTGTAGAGAACTAGGAAAAACCCAATGTTTAATGACCTAGACTATAACCTAAGCTACCCAATAGGACTAAGTGCTATAGGCTTGAGGATACTTAGGATCTAAGTAACTTAAGTGAGCATTAAGTCTACAATAAGCTTGAAAGATCTTAGGGACATTTTTCCAAGATTAGACATCGAGTCAAAGAATTTGAATCGGACTTCTATAATTTTAGAAACCGAATTAAATTCTCACACATATGCATTTAAGGATTTCAGAGGCAAGGATCTGTATTCTTAGTATCCTTGATCTGAAATTCTCACACAGAGATCATTATAGAAATTCAGAGGCAACGATCTGTAGTTTCAGTATCTTTGATATGAATTTCTTGTCATATTCATTATGGGATTTAGAGGCAAAGATCTATTAATTTAGTATCTTTGATCTAAGATCCTTGTCATATTCATTATGGGATTTAGAGGCAAAGATGGTTATCTTTGATCTAAAGTCCTTGTCATATTCATTATAGGATTCAAAGGTCAAGATCTATTAATTTAGAACTTGGATTTGAGATCCTTGTCATATTCATTATAGGATTCAAAGGTCAAGATCTATTAATTTAGAACTTGGATTTGAGATCCTTGTCATATTCATTATAGGATTCAAAGATCAAGATCTATTAACTTAGAACTTGGATTTGAGATCCTTGTCATATTCATTATAGGATTCAAAGATCAAGATCTATTAACTTAGAACTTGGATTTGAGATCCTTGTCATATCACTATAGGAATTCAAAGGTTGAGGTCTATTAATTTAGAACTTAGATTTGAAATCCTTGTCATTGTTATCATTATCAGGTGTTCATTATCATAGGAACTTTATAACTTAGAATCTGTGTAACAGTATTCTTTAGTTGAAGTTCTCACAGGAAATCATTATGCTCAGTACTGTAGGTATTGGGAAACTAGGTTGATTAACCTAGGACACATATACATAAACCTAAGGTCTTAGTTTCTAGTAAATTAAGGACCATGGTTTACGCAATCATAAACATAATCACAGAACAAGAGGAAATCATGAGACAATCATAATCAATCAACAGTTGGAATCTTAGCCCCAAATATAGATGACGGGTTAACGCTGACGTGTTGAGGTAAGTGGTGGGTCGGTGAGAGCTTATCCTATATATAAGCTTATCTCAGTATGTTAGGGGGAATCCGGCGTTTGTATTTGGAGTGAGGATTCGGGATCAACTGGACACATGGAACATTAGTCAAAACACATGGGATACAATCATTTGGGAAACAATCATTGGTGAATCAAATCATAGTGGAATTCAAACTTGGATGAACCAGACATTATGGTGAATCAACCAAGTTGTGAACATATCATAAATGTAAACCTTAAGTGAAATTCTTAAGTGATTACATCATTAGTACTTACTTGAATTACAAATGATAATTCTTGTATTGTTATACTTGAATTATTATGTAAGGATACTTGTTTGGACACAAGCATTTGTTATTCATGTATTCATTCAATTATTCAAACTTGTATTATGCTATGCCTTTGATACATATTCTAATTTAGTTTTAGTTTGCATCCTTTTATACTTAGTATTCAAACTCAGTGTGTAAACTCACCAAGTATGCAAATAGTTGACAAACTCTATATTACATGTGTTACAGGCTAAGGAAGCATGATGAAGACATAAGATAGGCTTAGTGACCTAGTTTTAACATTGAAACAAATGTATAGTTTTTTTTTTAATTGTAATACTTTGATTCAAGTTTTGTAATGTTTGTTTATTATTTAATGAATGTTGTATTTAATTTCTAATAATGATGCATTAAATATTGAAACGTTATAATAGCACCATGAGCTAATGAACAGTCAAACTCGCGCCCCGATGTATTCCGCCGTCGGTCGGGGTGTGACAGATTGGTATCAGAGCCATGGTTATAGGGATCTAGGTTATTAGAAAATGGTGGCTTAGACTATTACTAAGCTAACCCAAATATGAGTTATCTCATATTATCATTGATAGTTTATTACTTGCTTATGTGCTATGTGCTATACAATACTTATTGTGTTATGTTATATATGCATGTTACCATAGAGGAATGACATAGTTGATAATATGCCTTTGCTTTCACTTAGTTAGGAATGCCTTAGATTAAGATAACTTATTATCACGAGGATTACTTAGATTAAGCAAATGTCTCATAACTTGTTTCTACAGTAAACTCTATTCTAAGCTCACGTACGCGCAAACAACCTTTAGATGTTAGGAATTCAAACTCATTAGGCTTAATGCCTAATATTATTCCTTAGACAAAATAGAAATTCCAATATTGATTTTAAGATCCCGTTAGAATTAAGTTTGTGAGGTGGGTATGTACTAACTGGAAGAGTGTAGTGCTGGTAGTTAGAATTCATGTCTAGGAAAGCTATTCGTATAAATCCCCGATGTACTATGGGACGTGTCTAACTTTCCTGGGGACTTCTGATGAGAGTACAATCACTTATAGGCCAAAGCATATCATACCAAACACCTTACAAACTAAAATGATTCTAATATGTCACCCGGTATTCAATTTTGAATATCATTCCTTATGTTTTCAACAGAGTTGAAAACGATTTACTTATTTGTGATTCTATTATCAGTTCAATTTTGATTCAAATTCTCATTAGAATTAACTTTGTTAAAATGAACATGTAGTAACTGGAAGGGTGAATACCGGTAGTTGAGACTCCTGTCTAGGAAAGCGATTCATAATCCCTGACGAGGGACCAGTCTAGCTTTCCTGGGGATTCTTAATGATAGTATTTTTACCTATAGGCCAAAGCATGCTACATTTTGCAAGCAACATTAATTCTAATAATCCAAAAGGTGTCCAGCTTGGGTACTACTCCTTAAGATTTTGAATCAAATCAAAATAATTTCAATACTTTGCTCATACAATTCAAAATTTTATGATATCATGCTTGAGGTTAGTGATGGTGATTCATCACTATGTCTTACAAGATATGATGTCAATTCTCTTTGATTTATGATACCTATGTTATGGTTCAAGAATTAGTAACATTATACCTAAGATTGTGATGGTGATTCATCACTACATCTAAAGGTCATGGCGTAACATTTCTTGGATTGATAATGTATATGGTATGATTTTTAAAACCCCACAATATCATACATAAGATTAGTAATGGTGATTCATTACTATGTCTTACAGAAAATGATATCATCTCTTCTTATTTTGTGTTACCTATGTTATGATTTAACTAACATTAAACCTAAGATAAGTGATGGTGATACATCACTAAATCTAAAAGGTTATGGTGTTATCTTTCTTTAATTTATGATGTATATTTTGATTCAAGAAAACCAGTAATATTATACTTAAGAATTTTTGATGGTGATTCATCAATAAAAAGGTTATAATATTACATATTCCAGTTATCCAAACTTGTGACAGAAAATTCGATGATATGGTTCTGATGATTAGTAACTTGTCATTACATCTATAAAGTTAATATATCACATATCTTATTGTAATCCATGATGCCTATGTTATAATTTTATTAACCCACTAGGATATTATGCCTAATATCTGTGTTAGATATCCAATCCTGATAATCCTTTTTCTATGTTCCAAAACAAGTCACAATGATTTTTGATTTTATTATTTTAACCAAAACACACTGATTTCTTATTTTGTTCTGTTTAAATTTCAATAGAAGGATATGATTAGGACTTATGAAATTAAGTGTGGGTGATTCCATATAAAATTCTAAAACAAGTCCACATGAATCATACTATCATTCTATATTCTCAACTACTCAAAGATCCAACGATATGATAATAAAGCTTAGTGATAATTAGTTATCACAACTATCTAAGCTTATATTATAAAATAAGTGTGTATTCTACATCATTCGTTTATCCAAAAAAAATCTATCATCTATCAATTCATACGTTACAACCGAGAAATTCTATTGCAAAAATTTCATTGACGAAAACCTCTATACTCATGCAATTTTTAAAAGCAAGTCAAAGTCTCTCACACATATTCAAGTTTGTCTAATGTTCTTGTCACCCTTGGTAGGAGTTTGGTATGCTATCAAAGTATTAGTAGTGTGGTGGGTTGGCTGTGGTATACCCTATATATAAGCACTAATGGTACATTGGTAGTAGGATCAAAAGCTTGATCAAGGGCAAGAGTAGTCAATTCAATCTACATTTTCAAGAAACCATGCATGTCAAATCAATTGTTACACAATTTCTAATCTTGGTATGTATTCTTACACCAGGTTAAATTAAGGATATCGATAACCATAGGAATCATGCTAATGATTCTTAAATGAGTTATCCTATATTCGTGTGTTTAAACAATTATTCAAAGATACAGTGATATCATAACTAACGTTAATGATAAGTAGTTATCATAACTATATAATATCACATACTAGTGTATTCAGTATATTCAAAATTAATCATTTAGAAATCCAAATAACTATGAGATTCGATTGCAAGATGGCAATTGTTAATATCTCTAAACTCATACAATTTCTAAAGATAGTCAAGTATTTAAGCATCTATTCAAATGTAGTTAGGTTTAGGATAGTCTTGGTAGGTAATTGGAATGCTATCAAGGTATTAGTGATGTGGTGCGTTGGCTACGGTATACCCTATATATAAGCACCAATAATATGTTGATAGTGGCACCGAAAACTTGACCAAGTATAGGAATAGTTAGTTTAATCTACATTTTGAGTGAACTATTCTTCAGTCAAGAATAATTGACAAATAAATTAGAATTCATATAACAATATCTTGAGAATATCTCTATCTCAACTTATTCAAATACATCTTTAGTTAATCTCCCATGAGTTTAGTTAGCCATCATTAAATTCAAAACCCTCATAACAAGTAAACTAGTTACATACAAATCCGGAAATCCGAGTGCGTTACTAATACCTATTCTAATTAAAGTTCATTCTCATTTCAAATTTCCAAAGCAAATTGTAATTTAAAATCTCTTAAATCAATTATTGTCTAAATATTGAGACACTATCCTATAACTTTAATAATTACAATTCTCATAACATTAAATCAAGAACCAAAGTTATTAATTTACTAAAAATCGATAACTAAGGTGATAACTAAGGTGATAAAGGAACCAAAGCAATTGAAATAAACAACTTATAATTTTGTCAAAATTATTACTAAATAAATTTCGGGACGAAATTCCCTAAAGTAGGGGAGACTGTAATCCCCAGGGTTTTTCGTTAAAAATTCGAAGATTGTAATCGAGTTTAATTCAAAATAAATAAAAGTCTCAAATGTTCTTCGAAACACTTGTATTCAAAAATTTATATAATTATACAAAAAGGTCTATTTCATTAATAACGTAATACTAGCAATAAAAACACGAGACATAATCTAAATTTTTATAAATTATATTTTATAAAAGTTAAAAAATTCTTTTAAACTTTGAGAAGTTATAAGAGGTTATAATAAAATAAGAAACATTTTATAAGTAAATAATCTATTGTTAAAGTCATAAAATATATATATATACAAAAATAATATATATATATATATATAGGTATATAATAATAATACTAGTATTATTATTAACATTTCTTATAACCTATTTTATCATAAAACAATGCTTTATTTAAAGTTAGTATAGATAATTACTAAAAGGTTTTGTACACTTACAAAACATTTGATATAGAATAATAACAAATATAACTAAAGGGACTAACTTGTCTACCTTTCAAAGATGAATTGTGAGAGAAAGAAACATTTAAAAACAAAACAACAAGGTAAGGAAAGAAGGAGGGCTGAAACTGTAAAACCCCTAAACCCCTTTCTTCTTCCCAACCCGTCACCCACACCGAACCCATGGTACCCGTCGCGTGACCCGAAATGCAATCCAACCGATTATAATGTGATTCCAGCTAGATTTTTGATCGTTATGGGAAAGATTCGAGCGCGTATAATCATCTCAATCAGCATTTAATCGAAATAACAATCAAATACGCGTGATTTAGTTGCCTAACTTACCCACTTGACTGCAAATTCAAAATAGAACAAAAACCTTATAAAAACAAAATCAAACTAATGCAAAACATTCCTTTGACCTTCACGAAATGGTCTGAACACAAGAAATGAACAAAGATGCTCCGGAGTCGGGTTCGAAGCCAAGAAACGACCGAAAGTTCATTCCACCCGAGCACCTTCGTTTTCTAACCATTCCAGGTAGGTGAGTAGATAGCCTTACTTCCTCATCGTTAAAATCAAGAACTTGGAACTAGTCTAGCATCCTAACAAGTGAGTTCTTCACACTCCCTTTTACTTCTTGTTTTTGGGATGTCACACATGTCATATTCAAACTATTATTCATTCTATTATTCAATTCAAACTTAAGATGCAAGCCTTAGACTTATTTAGTTTTATGTGTCAGATGCTAACTTTATACAATGTGTTGATTCTATGTGTGTTGCCAGTCAAGCAAATTAGTACCTAGTAGCCTAGGGTGGTTAGATACTATCTTCGCAATGGCTTTGGCCTTTGTGTGAAAAAGGTGAAAAGTACATTAGCAAACTAGTTTAATTACAAATGATAATTCTTGTATTGTTATACTTGAATTATTATGTAAGGATACTTGTTTGGACACAAGCATTTGTTATTCATGTATTCATTCAATTATTCAAACTTGTATTATGCTATGCCTTTGATACATATTCTAATTAATTTTTAGTTTGCATCCTTTTATACTTAGTACTCAAACTCAGTGTGTAAACTAACCAACTATACAAATAGTTGACAAACTCTATATTACATGTGTGACAGGCTAAGGAAGTATGATGAAGACATAAGATAGGCTTAGTGACCTAGTTTTAACATTGAAACAAATGTATAGTTTTTTTTTTTAATTCTAATACTTTGATTCAAGTTTTGTAATGTTTTTTTATTATTTACTGAATGTTGTATTTAATTTTTAATAATGATGCATTAAATATTGAAACGTTATAATAGCACCATGAGCTAATGAACAGTCAAACTCATGCCCCGATGTATTCCGCTGTCGGTCGAGGTGTGACATACAGTGCATCCGATTTACCTCTACCACTTTGTATTCCCATAGGCCTCATAGAAACTATTACCAGTAATGTGACATGAGAGAAAGTCAATTACTTAGTCTACTGGTCAACATGATTGAAGGATTAATTACAATTATCACTTTAGATTAATATCACCATGTGTCGCTTCCCAGACCCTGACTTGAAGTCGCCCTGTCACCGGTCATACGTTACCGGCCAAATGTTCAATATGATCAACATACAAGCCTTACAAGCTGGAGGTTTTTCAAACCTATGGTACCACTATGCTATCGTCGGTTTAGTCACGTCAAACTAACTGGTCAGTGATTTGTGTGAGGGACTTAGAATGATCAACTTGGATACATGGCACATGATTGTCGTGATAAAATACAGACGGTTCAATAGTAATCAATTGTTGTTATGTTCACAAATGTTGTTTGTTCTCAATGTTGTGTGTTTTCGTTGTTATTAACAAAGTTATATATAAGATCTTGTCTTATTATACGATCTTAGTTGTTGTGTGAATGATGTTGTTATCATGAAGGTACGTTATCATGATTATCATTTTTGTTGTTCCATATGTTCACCCTATTGTCACTACAGTGTTGCAAGAGGTAGTCTTACTACACTAAGTCGACTCAGGTGGTAAATGATATTTGTTTTGTGTTATCTCATAGTCTTCCCCGAGTTGTAAGCATAGTGTTATAAGAGGTTGTCTTATTACACTTAGCTAACTCAGGTGATGAATGATATTACGAAGATATATTATCCTCATAACATACTTGTCTGTTGTTGTTACTGTCATCATGTTCACCTGTGATAATTCCATTGATTGTTCTTGTAAGAATAATTAAATGTTATAAGATAAAATCTTAGAACTTTATTATTCTTTTGTGTTGATGATTCATGAAGCTAAATTATCATGTTTCATCTTAGTTGTCTCTGTCATGTTATGATCATACAAGCATACATACAATGATCAGCGATAATAAGTCAAGCAATATTATCTAAATCATAGTATTAACAATTTGTTGTACTAAAGCTTTTAAGTAAATAAAAGATTTAGCATGTTTCTCAGCACCGAGAGTTTAAAATCAATTAAGATTAGAAAAGGGGCGTATGAACTCACCTTGTAGTCTAAACAAGAATGCACTAACTCTTTGTTGTTCTTGATGTTGATTTCATGATCCTGTGTTGATTTCACAATGTTTGTAACTTATAAGTATAAGTATAGTGTTGGTGCGTGTATGTGTTAGCCCTAAAATTGGCTAACACTCGTGATTCTCGGTCATCACTTGTAACATCAGTGCCGGAAAAGTCACCGGAACAGTGATCTCTACAGTACATGAACAGTAAATCAGGTACGTATTTCAGTTAACATTTGTACATCATTGTCAATTCAGGGATAATAGCACAGTTCAGATTCAGTTCAGAAAAATCAAAGATCAGAAATATGGTTCATCAGTCAGATACTTATCTGACGATACAGAACCATCATGTGATTATGTGTTAGGATTCTATTATGTATAAATGTATGTGAGGCCCTACAGAACAAAACAAAACGGGTGTCGTTATGCGAACGCTAAATCGACGGATTATTCGTATATGTGACGATCTGTACGAATACATCTGAAAGTTTAACGTTCTGAATGATATCCGATAATTAGAAAATCATATTGAAAAGTATAGGTATTGCAGTGTTCGTACGGGTGACGATTCGAACGAATACGCGCGACGACTGTACTATTCGATTATTAAACAGTAAATTAAATATTTTCGAAAATTTAAAATAAACAGAAGATATTTAGTTAATTCATTAGGAATCACAACCTAAAATAATTTTATTAACTTTATTTTAAAACCGAGACGTTTCGTTACGAGAACGAAACGAAACCGACACGTTTACGCGAAACCGAGCAACCGAAACGAACCCGAACTCACCCGGGGTACAAATACCTGGAATGAGACTTCTTCCTCATTTAATCTCTTCACTCTCTCTCTCTCTAAAACCTCTCTCCCGTCACTTTCTCTCTCTACTCTCTCTCTCTCTCTACATTTCAAACCCTAGATTTCTCATTTCTCAACCAAATTGAGCCATTTTTGTGTCTAAATGACCATCACAACAAGTAGATCATAGAAGTACGAAGGATCTATGTTTTTGTCCAGCAAATTCGAGGTAACAACCCATTTTTGTTTCGGTTTAAGGGTTTTGAAAACCCTATTTCGAACCCCTCACTAGAACCTGAATTAAGCACTTCAAATCCTAGGGAAACACCCACTAAACCCTTGGAACATGTTAGGAAAAAGCTGTAGTTCGATCTGTAGTCGATTTTCTTTGAAAACCCTAGCTGCACCTAGTTTCCTCGAGCGGCCGAATGGCCTCAACACCAACTCGCCGAATGAGGGTGAACCCTCATTCGCCGAATGACTCTCTACCGAACCCAGCCCCATTCGCCGAATAGCCCTTGCCGAACTAGTCCCTCATTTGCCAGACTGGCCAGCCGAAGTAGTCACATTCGCCAACCCACTCTGTCGGTCAGTCCAGAGGTTTCCTTCGGTCGGCCAAGATCATTCGATCGGCTCAGCCTCTTCATTCAACCTAGGCTCCTTCGGCCAAGTCTTTTCTTTTCGGCACTTCATTCATTCGGCCAAGGACTTTCGTCCAAGCTTTTCGCCTCAACTCCATTCGGTCCAACCTGTTTTGGCCCTAACCCTCATTCGACTAGAACCCATTCGAGTCAATCGGTGGTCATCATGGTTCGGTCACGATGACTAGAGTCGAGTAGGTTTGGATCACATGGTTGCACGAGAAGGAAATTTATCAAATGTATGGGTGTGCATGCGTTTTGCATGAGTATGCATGCAAATGGTTAAGAGTGCATGGGGATAACTTTAGGGTTCTTGTGCAACCAATTTTGGGTGAAACATTTGATTAGACTTAGAGGTTATCAAGAAAAAGAGACCATGGGGATTAATCTAGAAATTTTATTTGACCTATGACGTAGAAATTTTAAAGAAAACAGGGATTAGGGTTTTCTAAAATAAGACATCTCATAATCTATGATATTGTCAAAACAAGAGTTTTTCAACTTCAAGTAAGGATGAAACATGGGAAAGGTAAAAAGGCTAAAACAGTAGCATAGAGTTGAAAGTGTTGAGTAAACAGTCAACACACAAACTCTAGGAAAGAATCTTTAACGATATGAAACTAACCTAGATGGTGTACTTAAAACTATTTATGCTTAGTTAATCTATGCACTGAAAGGAAATCAATTGAAAATCAAAGTTTTATAAATGGGTCAAGGATGGCCCAATGGGCTTAATATAAGCCCATCATATGTGAAACATTTTCGATTTAAATTAATTATGTTCTTAATAAAAGAAATTAAATCGTAAACTTTATTTAAATTAAAATAAATGATTTTAACTTAGAGATTAACTTAAAAATATGTAATTAAAGACTTGTAATGTAACTAGAATAAACCCTAATCATCTAGGGTTTAGTGGTTAATAAGATTGGGACATGGGTCTATTACGGGTAATACAATTAGACTAGTTAGGTGAAATTCTAGAAACACTTTAGTAACATAGGACACTTAGTTGCACACCGAGACCAAACCCTAGTTACGACAACTATCGTATGTACTTATCGTATTCGACTTCTTTTAAACAACTCAGGGAGTAAAGATACATAGGCAACAATCAAAGAGCGCACATATCCTTTGTGGTTCATTTGCACGGCAACACAGGTGAGTTCATTGCCCCTTTTCTAACATTTTTGTTTTTAAAACGCGGGGCTGAGAAGCATGCGTAAACTGTTTTATTTAAACTGTTTATTTAAATGCTTTCATTTATTATATGTTTTACATCTATATGTTTGTTGATACTCCTAGACTCCTGTCTAGGTAATTATTAAACAGATCAAATTATCAAGTTAATTAAAGTGCTCTTAGGAGTAATAGTTTAAATTTAAACTCTAAATAAACCCTTAGTCCATCAAGTTCAAATTCAAGAATCTAAATTCAAAGTGAAATCAAATGAACTCGAACAAAAGATCATATTCGAAGGAAATCTAATTCAGTGTGAGATCTGAGAATAAGGAATCATAATCAAGAATCAATTATCATTGTGAATCATGGAAATTCAAAAGATCAAGATCTAGAGGCTCAAAGAATCAGAAATCATAAATGTGTGTGAATCATGAAAATAATGAAATCACTATAATCTAATGAAATCATTAATATTCAAGTTATGGTGGATGTCAGTTGTATAGGGAATCAAGACCACGTGTAACACACATATAAAGTCCCTTTCAGGTATAGAAGGCTCTTGTAGTCAGGCTATACGGGCAATAACATGAACGATCAAATGAAATCAATATCAAAGTCAAATCAAGAGAATCAAGAGATCAAGAATCAAAGGATATCCTTAAAGTCCCACTCAGATGCAGAAGACCATTGGGTCAGGCTGTAACGGGCAAAACATTAAAATCCCGCTCAGTTCAGGTGTACTCCTTGTGAGTTATGCCTGACATGGGTCACGTGTGAGAGGTTACAACTTGGACAACCACCAACAACTAAGTCTAATTGATTGTGTCAAATAAGGCCCAATTATCATGTCTTAGTTGTATTTAAATGTTTTATTTAATTATTTAATTAAATATTTAACATTTTATTTCTATCATTGACTTCTGGGAAAACCATGTATCTATGATGAACTCAAGAGAATCAAAGGTAAATCAAGTTTTGGAAAACATAATCAAAATCAGAGGTGTGTAGGGTAAAAATGCTTAATTATCATTAACAACAGTGTCATATGCGTATTAGTATGTGGTGGGATGGCGTCTGGGCGAGTTTGTTGGCTCGACCCAGGGGTATGCCCTATATATAAGCATACCGATATGGATATTACATGTGAAGTTAATGAGGTTAGGGTCTTTACCGAAAGAGGTTTTCAAATCATTTTCAAACACTAAACTATATGAACTCACCAACCATGTGTTGACTTTATTTTTGCATGACTTCTCAGGTGACGAACAGGTCAACTGAAAAGTTGATTCTTTTGGACTAGGTTACTGATCGAGGACCTAGCTTTTTGGACCTGCATCTTTTTGGACATCATACACATTTATTTTGTATATCTTGTGTAGATACAAGATTGAAGAATTATGATGTTATAGTAGATTTACATTGTTAAATTATAAACTTAACTGATGTAATTTAACTTTGTAATTCTATTTTATTCTAGCAAGTTTCTCATTTATATCTCATGTGCAATGTAAACAATCTGATCATTTCTATTATCACTCACGATATCGCGCCCCGGGAACCTTCCGCCCGTCGGGGAAACCCGATCCTACCCCGCCGGCTCTGTGTGTGACAGATTGGTATCAGAGCCATGGTTATGGAGAAATATAGGTCACTTTTTTAAAACGGTTTGACCTAGACTATAACCTAGGGACCCTGCATGTAGAGAACATAGGAATTAGGAATTTACTTGCATTGTGTCTTATGCATTCGATCATTGCACTAACCAATGTTCTATTGGTTATGATTAGAATGTCACCAAGAAGACAACCATCACCGCCTCTCTCGTCGCAGGAGACGGACCCAGCAGTCGAGGCACTTCCAACTCTGATCACTGAACAGTTGGTGGCGGTCCTCCCTGGAATCATCACTCGGATCAGGAACAGTAAGGAGTTTGCTAGGAACTTCCCACTACTTACTGCAGAGAAGAAGGAACCGAAAGGTAAGAGAAACAAGCAGGAAGCGAAAGCGGTGTTGTTCTAAGAAATCAAGAGAACCCACCGAGGCCATTCCCCTTCGCCAGATGGATGTTGCTCCAGAGTCAGAGGGTCGTCAGTGTTATGCTGGCAAATTTCCTTTATGTGCCACGTGCGGTCTTCACCATGCAAAGGATAAACTGTGCAAACATTGTCTGAACTGCGGGGGATAGGGACACTGGAGTCGTGATTGTAATAATCCCCCGACTCATACCCAGAATCCTGGAAACACTACCTATCCCCTTCCTCGACACAGCAAGGATTGCTATGTGTGCGGACTATCCGAACACATTTCACGAGACTGCCCCGTGAGGATATCTTTCACAAGTCCTGCACATTTTAAGGGAAAAGCTCCCCTCTGTTCGGTTTGTCACCACCATCATCGAGCTGAACTCTCATGTGTACAATGCACGCACTGTGGAGAGACAGGACACCGGATGCAGCCGTGTAGGTCATCAACAACCTCTACTCCCCGTCAATATGTTGGTGCATATCCTAAATGTGTCAGATGTGGTCTTCACCATGGTGAGGAGAAACCTTGTAAACACTGTCTGAATTGTGGAAGATACGGACACTAGATCCAACAGTGTCGGTTTATTTCGACTAGGAAACAGGAACAAAAAGCGAGCACCTCTACTTCCTCTCAACACAACAACAACTGCTACACGTGGGGAATGCACGGACATTTCGCAAGGGACTACCCTAGGAAAATGCCTCCAGCGGACCCAGCAGTCACCGAGGAACTACTCGCTTTACCAGCTCCTGGGAACACTCGGAGTCTGATGACTCCATAGGTATGCAAATTTCAGCTTAATACATTAAGTTATTTATTGGTGTAGAAATTAGAACTGCATAGCCTGTTGAAATTTTAGAAACAATAAATTTATAATAGCCGTAAACAAAGTCAGTGCCAAAAATATAATCGAAATCGTGACTTAAGGAACCTTTAGGTTAAGTGCGAGTTAAATGATTAAATAGGGATAGGGAAATTCTTAATCACAGTTTAAATATCGTATTTAGAAAAGGACCTTATTTAAATAGAACACTAAAAGCCGTAGGAATTCAAAATGCCAAAGTTAGTGTGTAAACTTTCATTTTCTATCTAGACCTCCTAGAATTTGAGTTACTTAAGTTAGAGAACTCCGGCCCTAGGATGTTAAAAAAGGTAAATGTGAGAATTGTGCTAGGTTTTTATCTAGATCAAATAAGTAGATCAGGGGAAATCATTTGTGAATGCAAGATGAAGATACGCCAGAGAAGATATTCCAAATGAAATATGGGCATTCCAAGTTACGGTAATGCCTTTCGGATAGAAGGGTGCACCTATGGTTTTTGTGGACCTCATGAATCGAGTGTGCAAACCCTATCTAGATTAGTTTGTCATTACCATTAGAGATGACATACTGATTTATCCTATTACAAGACAGAATGCGAACGACATCTCAGGGATATTCTGGAGTAGTTAAAGGAATAACAACTCTATCTTAATTTCTTTCATTTTGAAATTAGGATGAGAATAAGTAACAGTTGGAACAACAGTTACAATGAGTCCCGAAAGTCGCATGACGTTCGGGTAAAAGTAAGATAAGTATACATCATCCCGCAGACGGATATAGGATTACTTAGAAGGTAAATCATTACCTTTATCCCAATAGTACTACCATATTTTAGGTAGACCCCTCTGATGTATAATGTACATTTTTAAAGCTAAGAATAGATTAAACAGATGGTGAAGTATGTATACGGTTATATCAAATAACCTAAGGATTCACGATGTGTGACTTAAGGATCTCGATCCGACGATCAAGACCTAGAGTTGTGAGAGTCACCTATGAAAGCTTTAAGGAGTGTGTCAAATTGTAGAGCTGAAAGACAGTTTGAGATGAATCAGATGAAATACCTACTACCAAAATGGTGGGTGGATTCCTGTGATAGGTCAATCCAGAAGACTTACTCTTGAGAAGGCACACGTGCCAGATAATCAGTGCATCCGAGCGCCGATAAAATGTATCGAGACTTACAGAGATTTTATTGGTGACCGGGAATGAAGAAGGACATAGCCGAATATGTCGGCAGATGTCTTACGTGTGCAAGAGTAAAGGCGGAACACCAGAAACCGTCAGGGTTACTGGAACAGTCTAAAATTCCGCTCTGGAAGTGAGAACAAACAGCTATGGATTTAGATGCCAAGCTACCCCGCACTTCCAGTGGTCATGATACCATTTGGGTTACCAATGACCGATTGACAAAATCTATCCATTTCTTGTTAACACAAGAAAACATAGTGATAGGTAAATTGACAAATTATACAGCCATGAGATGATGGTATGTCACGGTGTACTATTGTTTAACATTTTAGATAAACACACCTAATTCAAATGAAGGTTTCAACCAACATCGTAGAAATCTCTAGGGATGTACTTAAATTCGAGTATAGTTCACCATCCATCAACGGACGGTCGAAGCTAAGGTACGACACAGACCCTCGAGGATACGATGAGAACCTGTGTGTTAAACTTCGGTGGAAATTGGGATCTTCAATTGCCACTGATCAAATCCTCCTGCAACAACAGCCATAATTGTAGCATCAAATGCACATCATTCAAGGCTCATTAAGACCGAAATATGTCAGCTACCGAGCTGTTGGGCTGAGACAGGAAATAATCGAACAGTTAAACCAGAGCTTAGTAGATCAACTGTTGACAAAATATCTTGGATTTAACAAAGGTTACGGATGGCAAGGATAAGACAGAGTAGTTAAACCAATGAATAATGCAAGTCGTTGACATTTTGAGTGGGAAATCTTATCAAGTTAAAGGTACCCTGAGGAAAGATGGAGTCCATTTTGGAATATAGGGACAAATAAGCACCACGAAACGCAGGACAGTTCGATATAATCGAACGTATTCGTCCTGCAGCATATAGACTGAGATCACCAGATGATCTCAGTGGTGTGCACGATGTGTTTCATGTCTCAAATTTGAAGAAATGTTTTAATGACGAATCGCTTGTCATATCAGTTGAAGGAATTCAACTGGACAGACATTTATAGTTAATCTAAGAATCTTCGGAGATTATGGCTCGCTAAGTTAAACAAATAAGGTGAAGCTGTACTCCGATTGATAAGTCTCATTGGGATTCAAAGCGCAAATTCGAGTTTACTTGAGAAATATAAAGATCACAGGAAGTTTAAGTATTCCCAACTGTTTACAGAGAAAGCCGTACCCGATAACTATTCTTAAATTTCGGGACGAAATTTCTCTAACAAGGGGAGACTGTAACATCAGTGCCGAAAAAGTCACCGGAACAGTGATCTGTACAGTACATGAACAGTAAATCAGGTGCGTATTTCAGTTAACATTTGTACATCATTGTCAATTCAGGGATAATAGCACGGTTCAGATTCAGTTCAGAAAAATCAAAGCTCAGAAATATGGTTCATTAGTCAGATACTTATCTGACGATACAGAACCATCATGTGATTATGTGTTAGGATTCTAATATGTATAAACATATGTGAGGCCTTACATAACAAAACAAAACGGGTGTCGTTATGTGAATGCTAAATCGACGGATTATTCGTATAGGTGACGAGCTGTACGAATACATCAGAAAGTTTAACGTTCTGAATGATATCTGATAATTAGAAAATCATATGGAAAAGTATAGTTATCGCAATGTTCGTACGGGTGACGATTCGAACGAATACGCGCGACGACTGTACTATTCGATTATTAAACAGTAAATTAAATATTTTCGAAAATTTAAAATAAACAGAAGATATCTAGTTAATTTATTAGGAATCACAACCTAAAATAATTTTATTAACTTTATTTTAAAACCGAGACGTTTCGTTACGAGAACGAAACGAAACTGACACGTTTACGCGAAACCTAGCAACCGAAACGAACCCAAACTCACCCGGGGTATAAATACCAGGAATGAGTCTTCTTCCTCATTTAACCTCTTCACTCTCTCTCTCTCTAAAACCTCTCTCCCGTCACTTTCTCTCTCTACTCTCTCTCTCTACATTTCAAACCCTAGATTTCTCATTTGTCAACCAAATTGAGCCATTTTTGTGTCTAAATGACCATCACAACAAGTAGATCATAGAAGTACGAAGGATCTGTTTTTTGTCCAGCAAATTCGAGGTTACAACCCATTTTTGTTTCGGTTTAAGGGTTTTGAAAACCCTATTTCGAACCCCTCACTAGAACCCGAATTAAGCACTTCAAATCATAGGGAAACACCCACTAAACCCTTGGAACATGTTAGGAACAAGCTGTAGTTCGATTTGCTTTGAAAACCCTAGCTGCACCTAGTTTCCTCGAGCGGCCGAATGGCCTCAACACCAGCTCGCCGAATGAGGGTGAACCCTCATTCGCCGAATGACTCTCTACCAAACCCAGCCCCATTCGCCGAATGGCCCTTGCCCAACTAGTCCCTCATTCGCCAGACAGGCCAGCCGAAGCAGTCACATTCGCCAACCCAATATATCGGTCGGTCCAGAGGTTTCCTTCGGTCGGCCAAGATCATTCGATCGGCTCAGCCTCTTCATTCGACCTAGGCTCCTTCTGCCAAGTCTTTTCTTTTCGGCACTTCATTCATTCGGCCAAGGAATTTCGGCCAAGCTTTTCGCCTCAACTCCATTCGGTCCAACCTGTTTCGGCCCTAACCCTCATTCAACTACAACCCATTCGAGTTAGTCGGTGGTCATGATGGTTCGGTCACGATGACTAGAGTCGAGTAGGTTTGGATCACATGGTTGCACGAAAAGGAAATTTATCAAATGTATGGGTGTGCATGCGTTTTGCATGAGTATGCATGCAAATGGTTAAGAGTGCATGGGGATAACTTTAGGGTTCTTGTGCAACCAATTTTGGGTGAAACATTTGATTAGACTTAGAGGTTATCAAGAAAAAGAGACCAGGGGATTAATCTAGAAATTTTATTTGACATATGACGTAGAAATTTTAAAGAAAACAGGGATTAGGGTTTTCTAAAATAAGACATCTCATAATCTACGATATTGTCGAAACAAGAGTTTTTCAACTTCAAGTAAGGATCAAACATGGGAAAGGTAAAAAGGCTAAAACAGTAGCATAGAGTTGAAAGTGTTGAGTAAACAGTCAACACATAAACTCTAGGAAAGAATCTTTAACGATATGAAACTAACCTAGATGGTGTACTTAAAAATATCTATGCTTAGTTAATCTATGCACTGAAAGGAAATCAATTGAAAATCAAAGTTTTATAAATGGGTCAAGGATGGCCCAATGGGCTTAATATAAGCCCATCATATGTGAAACATTTTCGATTTAAATTAATTATGTTCTTAATAAAAGAAATTAAATCGTAAACTTTTTTTAAATTAAAATAAATGATTTTAACTTAGAGATTAACTTAAAAATAAGTAATTAAAGACTTGTAATGTAACTAGAATAAACCCTAATCATCTAGGGTTTAGTGGTTAATAAGATTGGGACATGGGTCTATTACGGGTAATACAATTAGACTAGTTAGGTGAAATTCTAGAAACACTTTAGTAACATAGGACACTTAGTTGCACACCGAGACCAAACCCTAGTTACGACAACTATCGTATGTACTTATCGTATTCGACTTCTTTTAAACAACTCAGGGAGTAAAGATACATAGGCAACAATCAAAGAGCGCATATATCCTTTGTGGTTCATTTGCACGGCAACACAGGTGAGTTCATTGCCCCTTTTCGAACATTTTTGTTTTTAAAACGCGGGGCTGAGAAGCATGCGTAAACTGTTTTATTTAAACTGTTTATTTAAATGCTTTCATTTATTATTGTTTTACATCTATATGTTTGTTGATACTCCTAGACTCCTGTCTAGGTAATTATTAAACAGATCAAATTATCAAGTTAATTAAAGTGCTCTTAGGAGTAATAGTTTAAATTTAAACTCTAAATAAACCCTTAGTCCATCAAGTTCAAATTCAAGAATCTAAATTCAAAGTGAAATCAAATGAACTCGAACAAAAGATCATATTCGAAGGAAATCTAATTCAGTGTGAGATCTGAGAATAAGGAATCATAATCAAGAATCAATTATCATTGTGAATCATGGAAATTCAAAAGATCAAGATCTAGAGGCTCAAGGAATCAGAAATCATAAATGTGTGTGAATCATGAAAATAATGAAATCACTATAATCTAATGAAATCATTAATATTCAAGTTATGGTGGATGTCAGTTGTATAGGGAATCAAGACCACGTGTAACACACATATAAAGTCCCTTTCAGGTATAGAAGGCTCTTGTAGTCAGGCTATACGGGCAATAACATGAACGATCAAATGAAATCAATATCAAAGTCAAATCAAGAGAATCAAGAGATCAAGAATCAAAGGATATCCTTAAAGTCCCACTCAGATGCAGAAGACCATTGGGTCAGGCTGTAACGGGCAAAACATTAAAATCCCGCTCAGTTCAGGTGTACTCCTTGTGAGTTATGCCTGACATGGGTCACGTGTGAGAGGTTACAACTTGGACAACCACCAACAACTAAGTCTAATTGATTGAGTCAAATAAGGCCCAATTATCATGTCTTAGTTGTACTTAAATGTTTTATTTAATTATTTAATTAAATATTTAACATTTTATTTCTATCATTGACTTTTGGGAAAATCATGTATCTATGATGAACTCAAGAGAATCAAAGGTAAATCAAGTTTTGGAAAACATAATCAAAATCAGAGGTGTGTAGGGTAAAAATGCTTAATTATCATTAACAACAGTGTCATATGCGTAGTAGTATGTGGTGGGATGGCGTCTGGGCGAGTTTGTTGGCTCGATCCAGGGGTATGCCCTACATATAAGCATACCGATATGGATATTACATGTGAAGTTAATGAGGTTAGGGTCTTTACCGAAAGAGGTTTTCAAATCATTTTCAAACACTAAACTATATGAACTCACGAACCATGTGTTGACTTTATTTTTGCATGACTTCTCAGGTGACGAACAGGTCAACTGAAGAGTTGATTCTTTTGGATTAGGTTACAGATAGAGGACCTAGCTTTTTGGACCTGCATCGTTTTGGACATCATACACATTTATTTTTTATATCTTGTGCAGATACAAGATTGAAGAATTATGATGTTATAGTAGATTTACATTGTTAAATTATAAACTTAACTGATATAATTTAACTTTGTAATTTTATTTTATTCTAACAAGTTTCTCATTTATATATCATGTGCAATGTAAACAATCTGATCATTTCGATTATCACTCACGATATCGCGCCCCGGGAACCTTCCGCCCGTCGGGGAAACCCGATCCTACCCCCTGGCTTGGGGTGTGACATCACTCGGCCTTGATTCAATGGTTATAGTTTATACTAACACTTAACCTTGTTAAGTTAAGTTTAGTACATATTGTTGTTGACTTTATGTTTCACTTGCCCTAACACATTCTTGAAATTTCAAAACTTATCATGATATGTTTGTTACTTGTCTTAATAAGATCTTTGTAAACCAACCTAAGAATAAACTTAGATTTATAGTTTAAGATTCCTCATGTTGTTCTTGTTAAGCTTGAAATAGTTTGTTACGTAGTTAGTAAATAACCATGAAACTATCCTTGTAAAAATTAGTGCTTTAGGTTTTGTGAATGCATTAAACCCAAAATTTCACCACCTTTGTAATAAAATAAGATTAGTATATGAATCCATGCATGTTATTCATGATTATTGATTTAGTGTGTTAGGTTATATCCTTAACCATGTGGTCCAAACCAATCAATTGGGCCAAACCAAATTTATTGGGCCGAATAAACCCAAGTGGGCCGAATGATTGGGCCTGTGCCGGTTGAGATGATGCTATGGCCCGAATGGTGATAGTCTTAGCCGACTACTGGTCTTCACCCGGATAACACCTTGTTTGGCCGAATGATGGTGTTTCAGGTGTATGAGCCTTGGTCAGATTGAATAGGGGTGGCCGAATGATTTATTGGCCGACTAGGGTGGCCGACTGAATGAATACTTGGGCCGACTCAAGGTGGTTCGACTGAACCAAGGGTTTCCCGATTGAATTTGGTCCAAATGAGGGGTGTACCACTGAATGACAACCCATCACCAAGCCATTCGATCGGCTCCTACTTCGGGTGTTAGCCATGCTGCCCTAGCCCCATTCGGCCGAATGGCCTTCCTTCGGCTGGCTGTATGTCGAGGTCGGCTTGGTGCCTTCAACCCAGCCCTAATTCGAGATTTACGAGGGTCCTTGGTGTTGGTATGTGTTAGGGCTAGTTTTAGTGGTGTATAGTTCAAGTAGAAAGGTTCTTGGCCGGTGGTCTCATATGGTTGGACCAAGGGTTACAAAAACCCTAAAAACCGCACCCTTTTGAGCTCGTTTTACCTCGGGTTTTAGGGGAAACCTCCTCAGATCGGTTTTAAATCTAGGTAGAGGATGATTATAGCTTCGATTTGGCACCAAGAACACCAAATTTCATCAAGAAATGGAAGAGATCTTCAGGTTTGAAGTTCAAATCTTCTAGCGACAGAATGTTCTGGGAATTTTTTTAGAGAGAGAGAATGGTAGAAATAAATGAGGAGGATGAAATCATTTAGGGTATTTATACTCCAGGTGTGTTTGGGTTCGTTTCGTTTGCTCGGTTCTCATATTCGTCGCGTATCCAGAATGTAGCGCTTTTTTACGGATTTTAAATAAAAAGGATTTGTTTTTAACATCTAAAAGGTGGTTATTCATAGAAATCTTCAAAATTTGTTTTTCTTAATTTATTTCAACGAATTCGTTTATCGATTTCGCTTCGTCAGATCGCGTCACCTTCGCACGTATTCGTTCGAATCGTCACCCGAACGAACACGACGACGTTTCGCTTTCTGATTCTTGTTTTCTACTTTTCATTCATCATTTCAGAACTGTAAACTCACAGAGATGTTTGTGTGAATTGTCACCCACGCAGACACACTGTCAGTTCGTTATTCTGAAACGACACTGCAATTATGTTATGAATTGTGTTTCCTCACTGACGGACTCAACTAAACTTCCTGTTTTCACATTGAAAATCTTGAATTCACATTGTTTTCATATTGAGTTGTCGGCCATCTGATTCCTGTCATCTATGGATATCAGATCGCAACCGATATGTTCTTGTCAATCGTTTCTACACTGTTGTTTCTCTTGATTTGTTGTATTAACTGTACTTAGGTTTTCACCTAACTACATACAACTGTTGTTTATCGTGAGTTATTGTATTTACAGTATTTAAGTTTTCACTTAAACACGTATAGCTGTTGCTTGTTATCTAAGTTTTGTTGTTACACACACTATTCACACATAGTATTTACACACAGTAAGTAGTGAAAGTACACATACCGTACAGACTTGTCGAACGATCAGGTACTGGATGTCACAGTCTCCCCTTGTTAAAGAAATTTCGTCCTGAAATCTAAGCATCATTGTTGGGCACTACTTCTTCGGACAGGTGGGGATACTTTGTCTTCATGTGATCCTCACGCTCCAAGGTAAATTCTGGTCCGCGCTTGGAGTTCCAACGAACCTTTACAATAGGAATACGGCTTTGCTTCAGTCTCTTGACCTCACGATCCATAATCTCTACAGGTTTTTCAATGAAATGTAATTATTCATCCACTTGTATCTCTTCCAGAGGAATGATCAATGATTCATCAGCGAGATATCTCTTGAGATTTGATACATGAAATACATCGTGTACTCCACTGAGTTCATCAGGGAGTCTGAGTCTGTATGCCACAGTTAGTATACGTTGAGTTATCTCAAACGGTCTGACATACCTTGGTGCTAGTTTGCCTTTAGCCCCAAAACGAACCACGCCTTTCCATGGGAACACTTTTAAGATGACCCGGTACCCCAGAATTCCAAAGGCTTTTTCCGTTTGTCCGCGTAACTCTTTTGGCGGCTATGTGTTGCTTGTAATCTCTGTTGTATCTGGGCTATCTTATCAGTAGTTTACTGAATAAGTTCAGGTCCAGTGATTCTGTTGTCTCCCACTTCGGTCCAATAAATTGGAGACTGACATTTTCTACCATATAGTGCTTCAAACAGAGCACATCCAATGCTGCTGTGGTAGCTGTTGTTGTAGGAGAACTCGATAAGTGGTGAATGTTTATCCCAACTTCCACCGAAGTCTAGGATGCATGTTCTCAACATATACTCTAGGGTTCGAACGTTCGTTCGCTTTGTCCATCCGTTTGTGGATGATAAGCGGTGCTCAAGTTAACACTTGTCCCTAAGGATTGTTGCAATTATTGCCAGAACTGTGATGTAAATCGACTGTCCCGGTCTGAAATAATAGATAAAGGCACCCCATGCCGTACTATTATTTCATCGACATAAAGTCTTGCTAATTTCTCCATCTTGTAGTTTTCTCTGATCGGCAAGAAGTGTGCGGACTTGGTCAATCGATCCACGATGAACCAAATCGAATCGTGTCTGCTGGAAGTACGGGGTAGGTTGGTAATAAATTCCATAGCTATTTGTTCCCACTTCCATTGTGGTGTCTCTGGTTGCTCCAGCAAACCTAACGGTTTCTGGTGTTCAACTTTGACTTTGGCACATGTTAAGCATTTTCCAACATAAGTAGCAACATTTTTCTCCATACCCGGCCACCAATAAAACGACCCAAGATCTTGGTACATCTTATCAGCACCAGGAGAACAGAATAACGTGTCTTGTGTGCCTCGTCAAGTATGAATGTCCGAAGTTCATCTACTTCCGGGATCCAAACTCGATCCTGAAAGTACATAACTCCATCTTGTTTTGTCTCGAAATGTTTCTCGGCTCCACAATCGAGCTCATGTTTCAAGTTGTTTCTTGCCATTGTTTCTTGTTGTGCTTGTATGATTTGATCTCTCAAACTTGTTTGCACAGTCATTCCCATTGCTCTAACGTGCAAGGGTTTGACTCTTTCCTTCCGGCTCAAAGCGTCTGCAACCACATTAGCTTTGCCCGGATGGTATTTGATCACACAATCGTAATCGTTCAGGAGCTCAACCCAGCGTCTCTGTCATATGTGCTGTGAACTCTTATGATCCGTGAAGATAGTGCATTTGGTACCGTACAGGTAATGTCTCCAAATCTTTAGAGCAAAGACAACAGCTCACAGTTCTAAGTCATGTGTTGTGTAGTTCTTTTCATGTATCTTCAGCTGTCTTGATGCGTAGGCAATGACTTTGTCTTGTTGCATTAAAACACAACTGAGTCCCTGATGGGATGCATCATAGTATACTACAAAGTCATCATTGCCCTCTAGGAGTGTTAAGATTGGAGCATTGCACAATCTTTGTTTCAGGGTTTGAAATGCCTCTTCTTGTTTCTGCGTCCACACGAATGGTTCACTCTTCTGTGTGAGTTTGGTGAGAAGCAAGGCTATCTTAGAGAAATTCGAAATAAATCTCATGTAATAACCCACCAATCCCAAAAATGATCTGATCTCTGTCGGTGTTGTGGGCACATCCCAGTTCCTGATTGCCTCAATCTTGGCAGGATCCACATGAATACCATTAGTGTTAATCACATGTCCCAAAAACTGAACTTCCCTTAGCCAGAATTCACACTTGGAGAATTTGGCGTAGAGTTGCTCGTCTTTCAGAAGCTCCAAAACTGTCCTGAGATGTTGTTCATGTTCCTTCTCGCTTCTTGAGTAAATCAGTATATCATCAATAAAGACGATAACAAACTGATCTAGGTGCGGCTTGCACACCCGGTTCATTAAATCCATGAACACTGCCGGTGTGTTCGTCAGTCCGAATGGCATCACCATGAATTCGTAGTGACCATATCGGGTACGAAAGGTCGTCTTGGGTATGTCTTCATCTTTAATCCAGAGCTGGTGATACCCTGATCGCAGGTCTATCTTTGAGAAGTACTGAGCTCCCTGTAACTGATCAAACAAGTCATCAATCCTCGGTAACGGGTACCGATTCTTGATGGTGAGTTTGTTGAGCTCTCTGTAATCGATGCAGATTCTGAAGGATCCATCTTTCTTCTTAACAAAGAGAACCGGAGCTCCCCACGGTGAGAAACTCGGTCGTATGAATCCTTTGTCTAGTAGCTCTTGTAATTGATTGGACAGTTCCTGTATTTCTGATGGTGCAAGTCTATAAGGAGACTTAGCCACAGGAACCGCTCCAGGAATCAAATCGATTCAAAACTGAACCGATCTCTCGGGTCGTAGTCCCGGCAAATCATCCAGGAACACGTACGCGAATTCTTTCACAACTGGTACATCTTGAATCTTGATTGCTTTCTTGTCTTTCTCTACCACGTGAGCTAGGAATGTGATACGCTGTTTCCGTATGTACTTGCGAGCCTTCATACACGATATTATCTTGACACTGTGGTTTGATTGATCTCCGTGAACTTCCAAGATCTGATTGTTTTCCACTGGAATACGTAGTAGCTTTTCGGAACAGACGAACTCAACTCTGTTAAGAGATAGCCAATCCATTCCGATGATGATATCGAAACTGCCAGTTCCATCGGTATCAAATCGATGGAGAATGTGTGATTGCCAAGTGTTAGTGGGCAATTCCTAAGTACCGTGTCAACTGTTATCTGTTTGCCGTTTGCTATCTTAATAGTATAAGGGGAGTCTAAATATTCCACAACATGATTAAGATTGCATGCAAAGTCGAATGAGATAAAACTCTGATCTGCACCAGTGTCAAATAATATAGATGCATAAAAGTCAGATAGGAGAAATATATCCGTGACCACATTCAGGTCTTGTCGAGCGGCAGCTGCTCTAATCCGAAAGGCTCTCCCTCTTGCGACTTGAGCCCTTGGTTGATTCTTCTTGGCGCAATCCCGAGAAAAGTGTCCAGGCTCGCCACAGTTGTAGCAAGACCGGTTGCCAGCAGCAGCAGCAGTGGCTGCATTGTTGTTTCTGTTCTGGGCTCCCGTGCCTCAACATTGATTGGCCCAATGACCAAACTTCTCGCAGTTAGTACATTGTCTGCACTGGGTGTTTGGTGGATGATGATATTGGCAGATGTTGCACAATGGTGCTGTGCCAGTGTAGGGCCTCTTGATTTGTAGTGGTGGTGGTTGGTTGATCATCGGTGTTTGGGTGGTTGCAACAAAGTTCTTGGCCACCTTTTGTTTCTTAGCCGAGCGTTTATCCGGCTTTCTTGAAGTTCCAACCTTTTTTGCTTCAGCTTTTTTCTTCAAAGCCCCGGAGGGAACCATCACATCTGTCAAAGTTTCTGACAGAGTAACAGCCATCTCCATGGTAGTAGGGTGGGCGGAAATCACATTCCCTTGGATACAAGACGGTAGTCCACAAACATACAGCTCTATCCTTTTCTCCAGTGTCGGCACCACGTCCGGTGCCAATGTAGCTAGCTCGTGAAATCTTTTGGTGTAGGCCAGATGCCCAGCACCAATCATGACAAGGTTGAGCAGCTCAGTTTCAACCTTCTTTAGTTCGTTCCTCGGGCAAAACTTTGCCCTCAGCATAGCCTTGAAGTCATCCCAAGGCATAGACCGAGCCTCATATCTGCCGCTAGTCTGAACATGTGAGTTCCACCATGTCAATGCTCGTTTGTTGAACGAGCCAGCAACATACATCACTCTATGCTGATCAGGACAACCACTGATGTCGAGGGTTGTCTCTATCTTCTCGATCCATTGGATCAATCCGACTGCACCCTCACTGCCACTGAAGTTCGGTGGTTTGCATCCTACAAAATTCTTGTAGGAATAGTCCTGATGGTGTCTAGTGTTGCCACTGCCTTCCCCAGATGAGTTGACAATGTTGTTACTGTTGTGGCTATTGATTCTGTTCATCATGTCTCGGATCACATCCCGCAGTTGACTGGTCAGCAGTGTGGACAGTGCTATAGTAGCAGGATCCAACTCATGGTTGGGTGGTGGAGGAGGAGGAGGTAAATGAGGAGGTGGAGGTGGATGTGGAAGAGAGTCAGGTGGTGTCGGTGTCGATGAGTGTGGAGCTGAATCTTGTGGTGGTGGCAGTAAAGCTGGTGGTCTTCTTGGCGGCATTCTTATCATAACCGAAAGAAAATCAGTTAGTGCAGTTATCAGACGCACAAGACATATGCACATAAAATCCTAAATTTTATCTTCTCTACATGAGGGTCCCTAGATTATAGTCTAGGCCAAACCGTTTAAGTATTATGACATATATTTCTCTATAACCATGGCTCTGATACCAGTCTGTCACACCCCGAGCCGGCGGGCTGGATCGACTTTCCCGTCGGGAGGACGGTTCTCGGGGCACGCTATCGTTTGATAATAGAAATGATCAGATTGTTTGAATAGCACATGATATATAAATGATAAATGCTAACATGACAATGATATAGAATTTCAAAGTTAAATTACAATGTATCGTTCATAATTTAACCAAGTACATCTATCCAAAAGAATCAAAGAGTTTCTATCTTGTAACTGTACAAGATCTACAAAAGATGATTCATTGTTTTGTCATTCCAAAAGTATGCACGACACAAAATGCAGCTAGGTCTTCTAAAAGTCCACTAGCTATGTTCCTGAATGTCTGGTGACTAAACATGTTCGTCACCTGAGAAAACATGCATTTAAACAAGATCAACAGTAGGTTGGTGAGTTCATAAGTTTGATAATTGAAAACATTGATTTGTTCACATAGACAGTCACAATGTCATACATGATACTTGTAAATGTTTGATTCATCTGTTCACACAATGGCCTCTCCATAGTTATATTTACAAGTAGTATCTCATCCTATTAGCTATGCTTATATATAGGGCATATGTAGGGGAACAAGCCCCAGCCAACATCCCACCACATCCCACCACATACCTAATAGAACTTAACACCACTTGCAATACAACTATAGATACCCATTATCATCTCACATGTTCATCTCGTTTGATATTCACCCATCAGTTGTGTTCATCACCCAGTGTTATATGTAGAATAATATAATAAGAGGGGTTTAGTTATCAAACCGAAGTATTGATAAACCCTCAATGTGTTAAGGAAAATAGATTAATTTAATCTGATCCTTGTTATTATTCTCTCGCTTGTGGGGTTAACGGTAAGTAACTTTTAATAACAAGAGTGTTAGTTAACCAAATGATATATGTTCCCAACTTGAAGCGCATAGAGCCTAAAATGAATCCATTGCAATCCTCACGTAATCAGATTACAATGCATCCGATTTACCTCTACCACTTTGTATTCCCATAGGCCTCATCGAAACTATTACTAGTAATGTGACATGAGAGAAACTCAATTCCTCAGTCTACTGGTCAACAGGATTGAAGGATTAATTACAATTATCACTGTAGATTAATCTCACCACGTGTCGCTTCCTAGACCCTGACTTGAAGTCGCCCTGTCACCGGTCATACGTTACCGGCCAAATGTTCAATACGATCAACATACCAGCCTTACAAGCTGGAGGTTTGTCAAACCTATGGTACCACTATGCTATCGTCGGTTTAGTCACGTCAAACTAACTGGTCAGCGATTTGTGTGAGGGACTTACAATGATCAACTTGGATACATGGCATGTGATTGTCGTGATAAAATACAGACAGTTCAATAGTAATCAATTGTTGTTGCGTTCACCAATGTTGTTTGTTCTCAATGTTGTGTGTTTTCGTTGTTATTAACAAAGTTATATATAAAATCTTGTCTTATTATACGATGTTAGTTTTTGTGTTAATGATGTTATTATAATGAAGGTATGTTATCATGATTATCATTCTTGTTGTTCCATATGTTCACCCTGTTGTCACTACAGTGTTGCAAGAGCTAGTCTTACTACACTTAGTCGACTCACGTGGTGAATGATATTTGTTTCGTGTTATCTCATAGTCTTCCCCGAGTTGTAAGCATAGTGTTATAAGAGCTTGTCTTATTACACATAGCTAACTCAGGTGATGAATGATATTACGAAGATATATTATCCTCATAACATACTTGTTTGTTGTTGTTACTGTTATCATGTTCACCTGTGATAATTCCATTGATTGTTCTTGTAAGAACAATTAAATGTTATAAGATAAAATCTTACAACTGTATTATTCTTTTGTGTTGATGATTCATGAAGCTACATTATCATGTTTCATCTTAGTTGTCTCTGTCATGTTATGATCATACAAGTATACATACAATGATAAGTGATGTTGTAAGCCCCAAACCCACCAACACATGCCACGTGTGTTTAAACGACAAATGAAAATAGGTCCCAGATTTTTCAAACCGACACATGTAATTAACACCTTAAACACCTCACTTGAATGGACTTTACAAAATAATTGATGTTAATTAAACATTCAATAGCAAAAACTACATTAGAGTTATTCACCAAAAACCTTTGTTTTAAACCAACAAAGAAAAACCCCAAAAGATGTTTGATCCGAATCCTTGCGAGGCAACCCGATCACAACCACGTTCAACCCTTCCGTTCACCTGAAAACACCATAATTAAGTCACCATTAGTTCATTAGAACTAAGTAAGATCACCATGCCCACCCACACGAGCTTACATGACCCAAAAAGTCAATTTTGGTCAAATACTACACTGGGCGTATGGTTTGGGCGTATCTGGGGCGTATCACAGACAAAATCCAAAGTTGGAGCTGAAGGAGGCGTATCATACGCCCCCCCTGGCGTATGATACGCCGGGCACCACCTGCACGGCTATTTTTGCTGTTTTAAGCCATCTTGACCCCTTTCGCTCAAATACGACCATTCCAATACCTCCATAAACATTATATAACACCATATAATCATATTATACACCTTAATTCACCAAATTATAACCATCATAGTCATAATATCAAACGATTTACTAACGGGTCGTTTGCACCCAAAACTCCATTGAAATCTTATTCCACAAGATTTCTCAAGTTAAGTAAACCACACCACTTGTGTTTTACTAACTTGATTTCACCCAACAAAGGACATTCACACACCATGTGAATAATCCAATGTCATGATCACACCACATGTGATTCAAAACACCAATTTGAGTTGATTTCAATTACAATTCACACACCTTGTGAACTAATTCAAATCATTCAACACATATACAATTAAACACCAAATCAATCATGAACTAGTATTGAAACACCATGTTTACAATAATCAAGCAACATATATCACCTATTGCTTATCATTGTCTAACAACAAGTACTAGTTCACCTATCCACCATAAAGTCAAATCTTCAACAACATTCATACATGTACACACCTTTACACATAATAAGTAGAAGATTTAGGTGACTTACCTTATTCCAATGAGCTATCCTCTATCACAATTTCCTTTCCGGGTCGTTTGGTTTCACCCACACCTTCACTATCAATTCCTATTATCACAACTAATAGGTTTAATATAAAGTTTGACCACAATTAGTCAAAATACACCCATTCACCCCAATGTCACCATTTTCAATCTAATTTGCTTCCAAATGACCCTTAACCATAACAATTCACCCTTTTTGATGTTATACACCACATACTACATCTCACCATTTGTTTTAAACAAATTTTAAGTTAAATGCTCTACTTGGCATTTCATCAAACACCATGTATGCACAAGTTCATGTGCTAATGATCATTCATCATTAACACATCCATATAACTCCATTATTTTTTATAAATGATCAATTTCATCATTTTCACAACAAACTATAGCTATATAGTGATAATCATCAACTTCAAACCTTTAAACACTACTTAACACACCATGTTCATCAACTCCATGAAAACCCCAATTCCCCCATTTTCATAACATGTAAATCATGAAAGAAAACAATTAAAAGTTGTTCCTACATGATTATCAACATCATTAACAACATTTGACACTCTCAAAACACCAAATTTGAGGGTTTTACCCATCAAACCCACACCCCCCATGGAGACCCACGAAAATCCCATCAAAAACACCCAAAAATCTTACCTAGATGTTGTTTGACGCAAGGGGAACTCCAATTTATGCTTGCATTCAAGATCAAATCAACATTCAACCTCCAATTTGATCAAATTTTGAAGTTCTTGAGTTTCCTCCTCCTCCCCTTTTCTTGTTCACGTTTTTCAGCAAAGAGATGGTCTTATGACCAGATTTGACCAAGTCAACAACTTAACCCACCATTTACAAGTTTCAGCTATTGACAGTTTTGGTCCCTCTATTACTAGTTAAAACTAACTAGTTATAACTAACTAAGTTAAGTTAGTAAACACCCAACATATTGTTAAAATAAACAAACACTCTTAAAACACCCACCAATTGGTTATAATTAACAAATATTAATAAAACACCCATCAAATTAAAATAAAACATAATTTATACACCAATTACATTTTACTTATAATAATTTCCCCAAAATGGGTTGTTACAAATTCTCCCCTCCTTACAAAGGTTTCGTCCCCGAAACCTCGTTACACCTCAAAAAGGAAAGGATAAAATTTCCGCATTTCATCCTCGGACTCCCACGTAGCATCCGAACCCCGTCTGTTCTTCCATTGCACCATTACTTGGTTAATCGTCTTATTCCGAAGTTGCTTGACTTTTCTATCCAAGATAGCCACCGGTTTCTCAATATAATTGAGTTTATCATCAATCACCAAATCCTCCAATGGCACATAAGCCGATTCATCCGCCAAGCACCTTCGCAAATAAGATACGTGGAATGTATTGTGAATCCCACTTAACTCCTCCGGTAGCTCTAAACGATAGGCAACCTCGCCAATCCGAGCTATAATCTTGAATGGTCCAATAAACCGTGGACTAAGTTTCCCCCGCTTTCGAAAACGAATCACACCCTTCCAAGGAGAAACCTTTAACAACACAAAGTCTCCCACTTGGAATTCGATCGGCCTCCTCCGTTTATCCGCATACGATTTCTGATGGTCTTGTGCCGCCTTTAAATGAGCTCGTATCTGATCGATTCGTTCGTTTGTCACCTTTACTACCTTTTTGCTGGCGAGTTCCCTTGGTCCCACTTCTCCCCAACACACGGGAGTTCTACATTTTCTCCCATACAAAACCTCAAAAGGAGGCATTCCAAGACTGGAATGATAACTGTTATTGTAAGAAAACTCCGCCAAAGGTAAGTAATCATCCCAACTTCCCCCAAAGTCAATGATACACGCACGTAACATGTCCTCAAGCGTTTGAATAGTCCTTTCACTCTGACCATCCGTTTGAGGGTGATACACTGTGCTCAACAATAGTCTCGTACCCAATTCCTCCTGAAAATTCTTCCAAAAATGAGAAGTGAACCGGGTGTCACGATCAGACACAATAGTAACCGGTACTCCATGTCGAGACACCACCTCCTTAACATAAATTTCAGCCATTTTCTTGGAAGAATACGTCTCCTTGATCGGTATAAAGTGAGCACTCTTTGATAACCGATCTACGATGACCCATATAGTATCATAACCGTTCCTAGTCTTAGGAAGCTTCGTGATTAGGTCCATCGTAATATGCTCCCACTTCCACATTGGAATCTCTAAAGGTTGCAATTTGCCATACGGTTTTTGATGCTCCGCCTTAACTTGAGCACAAGTCAAGCATTTTTCAACATACTTAACAATATCTCGTTTCATCCCCGGCCACCAATAGTTAACCCGCAAGTCACGATACATCTTCGTGCCTCCCGGGTGAATCGAATATCTCGATTTATGGGATTCCTCCAATAAAGCCGTCTTTAAAGGACAAGTGGGAGGTATCCACACCCGACCCCACCTTGTCTTTAAACCCCGACTATCCTCATCCAATTGATGAGCTAACCCCTTGATTCTATCACGTTTCCAATTCTCCTCCTTTAAAGCTTCCATTTGAGCAGCTTTAATTTGATTCACCAGATCCGAAGTTACCACAATTTTCATTACCTTTACCCGAATAGGTGAAGGTTCCTCCTTTCTACTCAAAGCATCCGCCACTACGTTTGCTTTCCCCGGATGATAGAGAATTTCGCAGTCGTAGTCTTTGAGTAACTCCATCCAACGTCTCTGCCTCATATTCAATTCCTTCTGTGTGAAGAAATACTTCAAACTCTTGTGGTCGGTATAAATAGTACATTTCACCCCATAAAGATAATGACGCCATATCTTTAATGCAAAAACAACCGCCGCAAGCTCCAAATCATGAACGGGATAGTTAATCTCATGAACCTTCAACTGTCGTGAAGCATAAGCAATAACCTTCCCTCTTTGCATCAGAACACAACCAAGACCAACATATGAAGCATCGGAATAGACCACAAGATCATCGGGTCCATCCGGTAAAGTTAACACCGGTGCTTGAGTTAGTCTTGTCTTTAACTCTTGAAATGCCTTTTCTTGTTCGTCACCCCATACAAACTTAGTATCCTTCTTTGTAAGCTTTGTCAAAGATGAAGCAATCTTGGCAAAGTCTTGAATAAACCTTCTGTAATAACCGGCTAAACCAAGAAAACTTCTAACCTCAGTTGGAGTCTTGGGTGGACTCCATTTCATAACCGCCTGAATTTTGGAAGGATCGACATGTATGCCATCGGCATTGACCACATGTCCCAAAAATTGTACTTCACGTAACCAGAAGTCACACTTGGAGAACTTAGCATACAGTTTCTCCTTACGAAGTGTTTCAAGAACTTCACGCAAATGACCAGCGTGATCCGCTTCATTCTTGGAATAGATAAGTATGTCATCG
Organism: Mikania micrantha; assembly: GCA_009363875.1. Taxonomy (NCBI): domain Eukaryota; kingdom Viridiplantae; phylum Streptophyta; class Magnoliopsida; order Asterales; family Asteraceae; genus Mikania; species Mikania micrantha. Next base: position 48,414,533 of record CM018692.1, read on the forward strand.
ATGAACACAATGACTGACCTATCTAACATTGGACGACACACCCGATTCATCAAGTCCATGAACGCCGCCGGTGCGTTAGTTAACCCAAAGGACATCACAAGAAACTCATAATGCCCATACCTCGTACGAAAAGCCGTCTTTGGAATGTCTTCCTCTCTAACCTTCAACTGATGATATCCCGATCGAAGGTCGATCTTAGAAAACCATGAAGCACCTTGTAATTGGTCAAAGAGGTCGTCAATCCTAGGTAATGGATACCTATTCTTCACCATGACCTTGTTCAACTCCCGATAATCTATACACATTCTGAAGCTCCCATCTTTCTTCTTGACAAACAACACCGGTGCACCCCAAGGTGAGATGCTCGGACGAATAAAACCCATATCGAGAAGTTCTTGCAATTGACTCATCATCTCTTGCAACCTGACACCAAGTCAATTCGGAACTCCACATCCCTTTCGGGAGGTAATCCCGGTAGTTCATCCGGAAAGACATCCGAAAAATCACACACAATAGGAATGTCTTCAATCATCTTCACTCCTTTCTCCGAATCCACCACGTAAGCAAGGAATGATCGTCCCCCATTGTTCAAATATTTCATGGCTTCGGTTATAGAACATAAGATCATGCCACCACGTTTCTCCCCACGAATACACACCTCATGTCCAATAGGAGACATCAATTGAATAATCTTATGTTTGCACACAATGTTGGCCCCGTGAGCCGAAAGCCAATCCATCCCAATCACCGCATCGAACTCCCCCAATACCATAGGTATCAAATCAATATCAAAATCCTCCCCATCTATTGTTAGTTTACATTTTCGATAAACATCACAAACTAGAAAGCATTTAGAATCCGCTATTTCTATTTCTAGAGGCACCGACAATTTCTCAACAATAAAAGACGAATGGTGTATAAAATTCGTAGACAAAAACGATCTACTAGCCCCCGAATCAAATAAAATGTAAGCAGGCAAGGTATTGATGAAGAAAGTACCTGTCACCACATCAGGTGTGACTTTGGCTTCCTCCGCAGTGATTTGAAAGGCCCTACCCTTGGGTTTGGGTACCTCCACCTTCTTCCCACTTCCTTGCCCCTTAAAAGATCGATTTTCTCCTCAACCAAATCCAGCCCCTTAAGTTCCGGACATTCACTCCGAATATGCCCCGGTTTGTAGCAATTATAACATAAATTCAACGGGCTCGAGCATTGATTAGCAAGATGACCTTGCTTCCCACACTTGTAGCAAGATAAGGGTCGTGTTGAACAATCACCCATGTGGTCTTTCCCACATTTTGTACAATGCTTAACTCCCCTACTTGAGTGGAACTTTGTAGGTGAGTTAGAGAACTTCCCCTTTTTAGATGACCCCATCTCCTTCTCTACCTTCCGCTTTTCACCGTGGTCTTCCTGTCGCTTTAACTCCAACTCGCGCTCCCGAGCACAATCAATAAGTTCCGCCAATGTCTCACACTTTGATGGTGTAAGAAATTCGCGGTACTTGGCATTCAACATACTGTGGTATCTATTGATCCACATCCGCTCCGTTTGTAGCAAATCAGGACAAAATCTAGCTTTGTCATAGAAGATGGCGGTAATTGTGTCAATACTTTCCTCCTTGTGTCTCATATGAAGGAACTCCTCAGTGATTCTGTCAATCGCCGCCTGCGGACAGAACCGCTTAAGGAATAATTCCTTAAACTCCGCCCAAGTTAAGCTCTTCACGCCATCCCTACCCCTTTCCCTCCGTAGAAGCTCCCACCAATCCTTTGCTCTTTCACGCAATTGATTCCCAGCAAAGATCACCTCATCTTCAGATCACAATGGCTCGTCTCAAACGTGCCCTCCATATCGGTTATCCATCGTTGACTCAGTAATGGGTCAACTTCCCCCTTGAATTCGCTTGGCTTGCAAGCTACAAACTCCTTATAAGTTACTTTCTTTGGAGTTCGTTCCCCATCTCGCCCCCCTCTGAGATTTGCAAACTCCTGTTGAATAAATTCCCTCATGGAGGCTTGCAGACCCTCCATATGGTGAGGAATCGAAGCTTCCAATGCTTTTGCCACCTCTTCCCTTACCATAGCTTGCATTTCGGTGAGGTTAATTTCATGACCGCCACCATCATGAATGTTATCACCACCAGCCATTCTACGACTGAAACGAGTTATTTGATACATTAGTATTGCTATCTAGTTCATATAACTAAGCACACCATGAAATATGCACTTAAATGCATCACCAAAGCAATCTCCAAACACCTTACCTAATATTCGTAACCATAATATGTGTTGGGTCCATTAAGGTCATACCTATGTCAAGAATATAATATTATGTTGGCCAGACATAACACTATACGCTTCACATATCCATTCCCTTAACTTCACCTCCCCATAATATGACTAAGAAATTCGGTTTAACAATTAAATTCACACCAAACACCAATAAACATACACAACTAAGGTAAACAATTCACAAACTTGTTACCTTAAACCCCCGGTTTCGTGATCGGATCTCGGATCAAACAATATTCCCCATATCAAAAGCACAACGATTTGAGTTCAAGTGTTCGCGACGCACTTGAATCCCTCAAACCAATGGCTCTGATACCAACTTGTAAGCCCCAAACCCACCAACACATGCCACGTGTGTTTAAACGACAAATGAAAATAGGTCCCAGATTTTTCAAACCGACACATGTAATTAACACCTTAAACACCTCACTTGAATGGACTTTACAAAATAATTGATGTTAATTAAACATTCAATAGCAAAAACTACATTAGAGTTATTCACCAAAAACCTTTGTTTTAAACCAACAAAGAAAAACCCCAAAAGATGTTTGATCCGAATCCTTGCGAGGCAACCCGATCACAACCACGTTCAACCCTTCCGTTCACCTGAAAACACCATAATTAAGTCACCATTAGTTCATTAGAACTAAGTAAGATCACCATGCCCACCCACACGAGCTTACATGACCCAAAAAGTCAATTTTGGTCAAATACTACACTGGGCGTATGGTTTGGGCGTATCTGGGGCGTATCACAGACAAAATCCAAAGTTGGAGCTGAAGGAGGCGTATCATACGCCCCCCCTGGCGTATGATACGCCGGGCACCACCTGCACGGCTATTTTTGCTGTTTTAAGCCATCTTGACCCCTTTCGCTCAAATACGACCATTCCAATACCTCCATAAACATTATATAACACCATATAATCATATTATACACCTTAATTCACCAAATTATAACCATCATAGTCATAATATCAAACGATTTACTAACGGGTCGTTTGCACCCAAAACTCCATTGAAATCTTATTCCACAAGATTTCTCAAGTTAAGTAAACCACACCACTTGTGTTTTACTAACTTGATTTCACCCAACAAAGGACATTCACACACCATGTGAATAATCCAATGTCATGATCACACCACATGTGATTCAAAACACCAATTTGAGTTGATTTCAATTACAATTCACACACCTTGTGAACTAATTCAAATCATTCAACACATATACAATTAAACACCAAATCAATCATGAACTAGTATTGAAACACCATGTTTACAATAATCAAGCAACATATATCACCTATTGCTTATCATTGTCTAACAACAAGTACTAGTTCACCTATCCATCATAAAGTCAAATCTTCAACAACATTCATACATGTACACACCTTTACACATAATAAGTAGAAGATTTAGGTGACTTACGTTATTCCAATGAGCTATCCTCTATCACAATTTCCTTTCCGGGTCGTTTGGTTTCACCCACACCTTCACTATCAATTCCAATTATCACAACTAATAGGTTTAATATAAAGTTTGACCACAATTAGTCAAAATACACCCATTCACCCCAATGTCACCATTTTCAATCTAATTTGCTTCCAAATGACCCTTAACCATAACAATTCACCCTTTTTGATGTTATACACCACATACTGCATCTCACCATTTGTTTTAAACAAATTTTAAGTTAAATGCTCTACTTGGCATTTCATCAAACACCATGTATGCACAAGTTCATGTGCTAATGATCATTCATCATTAACACATCCATATAACTCCATTATTTGTTTATAAATGATCAATTTCATCATTTTCACAACAAACTATAGCTATATAGTGATAATCATCAACTTCAAACCTTTAAACACTACTTAACACACCATGTTCATCAACTCCATGAAAACCCCAATTCCCCCATTTTCATAACATGTAAATCATGAAAGAAAACAATTAAAAGTTGTTCCTACATGATTATCAACATCATTAACAACATTTGACACTCTCAAAACACCAAATTTGAGGGTTTTACCCATCAAACCCACACCCCCATGGAGACCCACGAAAATCCCATCAAAAACACCCAAAAATCTTACCTAGATGTTGTTTGACGCAAGGGGAACTCCAATTTATGCTTGCATTCAAGATCAAATCAACATTCAACCTCCAATTTGATCAAATTTTGAAGTTCTTGAGTTTCCTCCTCCTCCCCTTTTCTTGTTCACGTTTTTCAGCAAAGAGATGGTCTTATGACCAGATTTGACCAAGTCAACAACTTAACCCACCATTTACAAGTTTCAGCTATTGACAGTTTTGGTCCCTCTATTACTAGTTAAAACTAACTAGTTATAACTAACTAAGTTAAGTTAGTAAACACCCAACATATTGTTAAAATAAACAAACACTCTTAAAACACCCACCAATTGGTTATAATTAACAAATATTAATAAAACACCCATCAAATTAAAATAAAACATAATTTATACACCAATTACATTTTACTTATAATAATTTCCCCAAAATGGGTTGTTACAAATGTTCCTAAAAGTGGTCTAAGAAAACAACTACAAATACTAACCTAGACTTAACTTAATTACAACGAGTTAAAATTTAAAATCCTAAACTAAACCACTACGACAGGCAAGTGTACCTATCAATTGTAGAATAGCTAATGAAAGTCCAGATATCGAACCCACTAGACACTAACTTAACGAAACAAGATTAGAAAATGATTTAAAAGAAAAGGGGGGGGGGTTTGAATAAAAATGACAAGTACTAAATTAATTAAACTAATTATCCTAATTAAATTAGAAAAATTAAATTCAACTAATATTAAACCCTAAAATCAGATTAACAAATTTAATTAAAAGAAATGACTTACTATTTTAGAAAAACTTAAACAATTGGGAAAAACTCTACTTAGGTTGAATTCCTGTTTGTGATTATTTACACTATTGACTTTCTTTGACACGATGGAACTAGGATCTTAAACAGCAAAATATAGGTAACCTAATAGATTCTGGATCAATTACCAGATGTAACAAACTAAGAAAACCTAATCTTGCAATAAACACACTAGTTAGTTGAATCACCTCCCGGATTTTTCCAATAACACTTTTGTACTCAAATGAACAAGTCACATTCCTGATTTTCTTATTCCAATACCCCAAAGATGCAAGGAGTAATCTTAAAATGTCTAATTTGACACGAAATGACAATAACACTAAGTCTTTCAAATAACTATCCCTTCCGGGTAATTACTAAGAAAACCTTAATGCTAAAGATCACCCGACAAGTCTATCACCTTCCGGATTTCTAAACTTAGATACACCTAGAACCCTAAGAACATCAATCACATCTTTCCTATGGCTAGTGATATCAAACAAGCCACAAACTAGTCATAACACCAAGTCAATGACCTAATACGCGTCTAACACCGAAAGACATTCAATAAACACGTATGGAACATGATACGAACTGATATAGTCAAGATTAGATATGAAAAACTCATCAAAATGACATACTAAGATCTGTTACAAAAGTATTTTCCATCAAAAATCAAAACCATAGTCAATAGTTATCAATAATCCATCAAACATTCATTCTAACCTAAGTAGAATCAAAGAACTAGCCAAAATACATCATCATCAGTCAATAACAATCATAAACAACAAAATGAAATGTGATAAAATACTGAAAATGATGAACAAGTAAGAACAAGAAGTGACCAAGATAGATTCACATGAAAACCTAGCCTCCTAGCCCTCCAATGCTTCCTAATGCTCTAGAGATGCTCCTCTGCTTCAAAAATGGTCGAATATGATTATTCAAATGGCTAGGGAGCGTCTCCTCTTTATTCTCGCATTCAACTTGACTTTTTTCAAAATTCAAACCTCGTCGCGTATCGCGAAGATCAATTCAAACTATCTCAGCGTACTGCGATGGACAAAACAAGCTGGGCTCTTCCGAATTACTTCGCGTATCGCGGAGGGTTGTTTCTACCTCTTAGCGTACCGCGATGATGTCCAAATGATGAAAATTTGTCTTTTTATCTTGATTTCAACCAAGGCTCGATTCCTTCGGGTTTCGAACTCGATTTCCGCTCATTTCACTCGACAAACCTGTAAAAACCACGAAATGTAAAAAGAATCTAAAAATAAACATAAACAACGTATTTACAACTTAAAATCGACTAAAAATCACTTAAAAACCGGATGTGTTTTACAATCCATCAAAAATACCCACACTTGAACATTTTTCGTCCTCGAAAAAGATTTGCAATGGAATCACAACCAGAAATTTGGCTTTAAACTCAAAAATTTTAATTCAAAAATTTAAATACATACGCATTAACCACGATTGTCAGTATTTGTATCCACTTAAACCCAACAACTGATATCTAGGTTCCTAGTCTTGATTCATTATGTTCAAATGATTCAATCAACTATAGGTATTACACTTAAGTTATACAGATCAACTTAATCCTGATAAAAGCTTTCAAATTACCATTACATTCGAACAACCTAAATGAATTTAAAAATCAAACCTTAGATGGAATGGATGAAGGTATGGGCATTTTGCTTCTAAATTAATGAGCCTAACTTAGTGGTGTTTCACTCGGTCGCCATCCGGGGTATGACACATAAGCTGCAGCTCTTATTTTATTTTGTTTGTTTTTCTGCAAGCTCAGCCCATTTAGTGGATTTGTGGATGATGTTTCTTTTAACAGGCGCCATAAGTCTCGAATTTATTTTCATAAAAAGAGAACATATGTGCCAGGTTTAATTTTAAAAACATTAGGTTGTTTGTTTGCAAAAGTTCCTCTAATCACAATTAAACAGTTTCAGAATCCCCATATTTCCCAAGGCAAAACCCATTAGCATCATGAAGATTAAACAAATTATATCAATACTAGAGAACCTTTCTATCAGTTAAGCCTACTAACATATCCCAAATTAGATACGTTCATTTAAACTTTTAAGAAATCACAAAATTCCGGATTATACTATCATTTTCCATTTTATTGCAAAACCTAATTCAAAGACTTTTTACAAAATTATATACAGTATTTACACAATCTAACCTAGAAAATTTAAAATCAGACTCAATTTACAATTAAATAACTAAAAACCTAAATAAAGATGAAAAAGAACAAAATAAAGAAAAAGAAAATAAAAATTGGAAAAGACTTAGCTGGTTTTATGTAACAGCCGTGCATGTCAAATCCATAATAACACGATTGTATAGCATTCCATTCGCGATTGGGTTATTGTAATTCTATTGGTTGTCATTCTAGTACAAATTGTAAGTCATCACTACTCAAATGATAAGGGTAATTCAAACCAAACTGCAAATGAAGATCTAAACAATCCAACATGATTAACTATAAAAGAAAAATTAAAAATAAAAAAACTCAAACCTAACTATACTGACTTGATTAATTACAAATGACTCAAATTTAAAAAGAAAAATCTTTTTGTATTTTATTGATTATTTTTCAATTTTTTTTCTTTTTAAATATTAACTAAAAATTTACAAAAATTTACAAAATTTACAATTTTATACAAATCTCATACCCACACTTAAAATCACACATTGTCCTCAATGTGGAATATGAAATAATGAATAATTCAACAAAAATATACAATTTAACAACATTTACAACTTCCGTGATATGTGACAATTTCCTCGTAAGTCTTATCAACCGCCATCAAATCCAATCGCAATCATAATTAAATCCAACTTGCATTCTGAACATTCACGATGAATTTGGCAATCCACTAACACTCACAACAAACCATCAACATACACATGGATAATAATAAACAACCATACATATGATAATCAACCATAACAACCACAAAATATATACAATCAACTAGTCTATATACAACTAAATGTGAAGAAAATATAATTCAAATATATACAGACCATGATAATAAAAACAGAAATAAAGAAAAGTACAAAAGAAACAACTGCAACTGCTGAGATGCTGGACATCTAATCGTGAGGCTCATCACCATGTCCTCCTGGCTGCTGAGGAGGATCTGGAGCCCTGAACCACTCAGGAATCTCTATCCATAAGTGTGACAAGATAAGGCGCATAATCTGACCCTGCCTCTGCTGCTCCTCCCAAAGAATGTCTAAAGTAACGCGTGGAGGGCGAGGCTCACGTAAGGGAAAAGTCTGCTGAGGCCTCTCCAACTTGTGTAATATCCTCTAGCGCTCTGGTGGCACATACCTCTGCAACTCCTCTACATCTGGGTGTCCCTCCGGTGCAGGCCTAGCTGGCTCCCATCTAGCTGGATCATCCATGTGGGCACATGCCAGCTAGCCGCATGTCATCCAAACTGTATCGTCCAGTCTTGGGCTCCTCAGTCAAAAATCGGCGTGGGAATCTGTTAAAGACTCCCAGCCTACTCGCTATCATCCCTATGTAGGGCCCCAGTCGTCGCCCCTCCTCGGCGAACCCTTGCAAATGATGAAAGTAAAATGCAGGCGAGGTTAGCCGGGCGACGGCTAATCATACTATACATGCAGAACAGGTCTAGTTGGTTGCACTTCTCTGCACCGGCCCTGCGACCAATGAGAGTGCAACTAACCATCCTATGAATATATCTGATAAGTGGATCGCGAATCGAAGACTCGACAATCGCACTCGTTAAGGCTCCATCTGCAATGGACATCCAGAACTCCCCTAGCTGACGCTCTGTAATGCCTAGATCACTAGGCTCTCTAACAACTGCCCTTAGGCTCTGAGCAAATCCTGGCTCTCTCACCTGCTCGCTGTATAAAATCCCGTCGCAATCACGAACTGTGGGATACTCATCGAAAACGTGAGTCTACGTAACGCAAAAGATACAGCAGCAGGATCATCGAAGAAGCCTGAAATCTGATGAAAAGTCGAATGGAACTCAACTTTCCGCTCCATATACTGAGGCCACCTACAATCGAGAGCAGTCCTCCACTCATCTCTAACTATGGCATCGAACTCCTCTAGGCGTCCTAGCCTCTCCAAAAGCCCGCGATCGAACGTACGATGGTGGTAGTGCTCCATCGTAACAAAGCGCTCACAGCGTGTAGCCTCATCTATCCCCTCCTGAAACTGCAAAATTGTATGGTCTCTAAGACGTCGCTCGTCGATGGGAACCGGCTTGTCCTCATCAATCGGGAGGATCTCGGGCGATGAATACTGAATCTCTCGTGCTCTCCTGCGATATGAACTCGAGCCCCTGGCCCTCTTGGCCCCTGCAGCTGAACTCTCTGCTCCAGACATCCTACAGTAACAATATACAACAATACAAAACACATAACAAAATTTACAAATTAAACTACACTAAAACCTAAATTGAATTTTATTTACAATTTTTACAAAAGTTATATTTACAAAGTATAAATGAAAAGAAAAATGACAATCCATATACAAAAATTAAGAAAAATTGTTATAACTAATTTTACACAATTATTAAAATATAGAATATAATACAAAAACTCATTTACAACACTTTACAAAATTTTACAATGTTATAACCTAATTTTAAAATTTACATATACATATAAATAATGAAAACAAATAATTAACAAAATTTTATTTACAAACTTATTTACAAAATTGTTTAAAATTTTAACCTAATTTTATAATTAAAAATTTATTTACAAAATTTATATTTATATACAATTAAAAAAATTATAAATTAAATTTTATTTACAAAGTTTATTACAAAAGTTTTCTGTCTACAACAAATGGAAGAATTGGGTTCCGGAATCCTCCGCGTGCCACGAAGGGCTGCCGCCGCGGTACGCGGCCCTTTTTTAAACGCTGAAACTTGGCCGGTCATCTATGGCGATCAATCGAACCCTATTTCGTTCCAAACCCAGTTAATCTATGCAAATCTACTGAAATTATTCGAAATTTACTGATAATCTACAAAAATATATCATTATTCTAGATCTAAAAACCTAAAAATCGAAACACACTGAGATTCTTACCTAATCAGTTGATGATGGTGGTAGCACACGATGGAAATGAACCGGGGAAGGAGTTGAAACGACCGAGATGGTGGCCACAACACTACGGTGATGGTGGTAGCTGTGGTGGTGGATGCGACGGCGACGCTGGTGGCTGGTGGTAGCAGTGGTGGCGATGGTGTTAGCACGATGGAAGCGGTGGTGTGATGGTGGTTCTACGGTGGTCGATGGTGGTGCTACGGTGGAGATCGGTGGCGGTGGGGTAGATAGATGGTGGATCGGTAGTAGGTGGAGTGATGGTGGGGGTATGGGTGTGGTGGGGGTACGCGAAGAAACTATGTTGTTTTATATATTTTTTTTCTTTCCCGAAACCCATCGCGTACCACGGTGGTAATCGGGTTCACTCACCGCGTACCGCTACGAGTTTCGGTGATTTTAAATTTTGTATTTTTTTTGTTTTTTTTATTTTTAAATTAAATTTACCTAATTAAAGTTAGTCTAAATCAAAAAATTAAAAATATACTTAAATTAACAAAAGTTTAAACTAATTAAACTACAAAACTTAAAATTAATTACCTAAAATTCAAAATCTAAACCTAATCAGGTTTTGATGCAACTAAAGGTTCGGGTTTAAGATGTGGGAATGACTATATGGGATACGATCGTACCGAGTACCCACACTTAAACCTCAAATAGTCCTATCGTTTAAGCCTCGTGAAACCCTACAACACTTAAAACACAAACAAAACCACGAAAAACACGCTAATCTATAAATAAACTGAAAAATACGAAAAATAACAAGAATTCATGGAACATATCTTACAAACTCTACAAATCAGGCCTAGCTATCCTCATCTACGCAACTCAAGAAGTGCTACCTCCTTCTCAGTACCGATCGGTCCTCCTATGTATAACTTCAAACGATGACCGTTAACCTTCCATGTCCGACCTTCTGATTCTAGCTCAATTGCTCCGTGTGGAAAGACTTCATGCACAACAAACGGTCCTTTACATTTGGATTTCAACTTACCTGGGAATAACCTGAGCCTCGAATCACAGACTAGCACCTGATCACCCTTTCTAAACTCCTGCACTCCTCTCAACTTATGATATGCAACGCTTTCGTACGCTCTTTATAACTCCACGATCGTGTGTACGCCTCATCACGCAACTCCTCTAACTCATGCAACTGTAGAAACTGATTCTTCACAGCACTCGACAAATCAAGATTCACACTCTTAAACGCCCAAAACGCCTTATGCTCTAACTCCACCGGCAGATGACACGCTTTACCATAAACCATCCGAAAAGGCGTGGTCCCAATCGGATTCTTAAAAGCTGCCCTTAACGCCCACAACACCTCATCTAGCTTATCTGCCCAATCCCTACGGTTTTTTCCGATCGTCTTCTCGAGAATCCTCTTCACACCCCTATTGGCATTCTCAACCTGGCCACTAGTCTGTGGATGAAAGGCAGTCGACACTCGATGGGTCACCCAGTATCGTGCCAATACCTTCTCCAACTGTGCATTACAAAAATGTGTGCCTCTATCACTTGTCAATGCCTTAGGGGTTCCAAACCTACAAAACAACCTCTTCAAAAATCCCACAACCCCTCGTGCATCATTTGTGGATAAAGCTTGAGCTTCTACCCACTTCGAAACATAATCAATAGCCACGAGGATGTACCGATTCCCTCGGGATGAAAGGAACGGTCCCATGAAGTCAATACCCCAAATAACAAAGACTTCAACCCCCTGGATGGGGTTCTGGGGCATCTCATTACTGCGTGAGATATTTCCAGTCCTCTGACACGCATCAAAACTCCTCACAAACTCATGTGCATCCTTAAACACTGTCGGCTAATAAAATCCACAATCAAACACCTTCTTCGCAATGTACGATGGTCCATGGTGTCCTCCAGTCAAACCCTCATGACAATGTCTTAGGATGCCCAATCCTTCCTCCCGACTCACACATCTCCTCAAAATCCCGTCTGCTCCCTCGCGAAACAAATATGGAGCATCCCATATATAATGGTTTGCTTCAGTAAAGAACCTCTTTCGCTGCTGTGAAGTCAGACCCTTCAACATGTAACCTTCAGAAAAGTAATTCGCAATGTCTGAGAACCATGGTAATCCCTGCTCACCTGCACTCACCAAACCCACTATCTCTATGTATAAAGAAATCAAAGTCTTATGTGGGAATGTACCTCCAATCATCTCTTCATTCATCTTCTCCCGAGCAGGATCCTCAAGCCGCGACAAATGATCGGCTGCAACATTCTCAGCTCCTTTCTTATCCTTAATCTCTATGTCAAACTCAGAAAGGAGGAGAATCCACCGAATCAAACAAGGTTTTGCGTCCTTTTTCGCGAACAAGTATCGCAAGGCCGCATGATCGGTGTAAACAATGGTCATGGAAAGAACAAGATAAGACCTAAATTTATCGAACGCATACACGACTGCCAACAACTCCTTCTACGTAGTCGTGTAATTATCTTGAGCATCATCACTAGCATCGCACATCAACTCGAAAGGAAGGCTCCAATCGGGGGCTATCAGAATAGGAGAACTCACCAACTTCTCCTTCAGAAACTCAAATGCTCTCATGCACTCCTCGCTAAACTCAAACACCACATCTTTCTCCAGAAGTCTGGTCATTGGTCGGGTAATCTTTGAAAAGTCCTTAATGAAACGCCTATAAAACCCCACATGACCAAGAAAACTACGGACCGCTCTCACATTCGTCGGTGGTGGGAGTTTACTAATCGTCTCTATCTTAGCTCTATCTACCTCAATGACATCTTGCGAAATCTTGTGCCCTAGCACAATACCCTCGGTCACCATGAAATGGCTCTTCTCCCAGTTCAGCATCAGATTAGTCTCCACACATCTAGCAAGCATTTTTTCCAAATTCTTCAAATAATGATTAAAAGAACTCCCAAACACTAAAAAATCATCCATGAAAACTTCCATGGAAGTCTCGATCATATCCTAAAATATAGCCACCATGCATCTCTGAAGTATGGCTGGAGCATTACATAACCCAAACGGCATACGGCGATACGCACAGGTACCGTATGGGCATGTAAACGTGGTTTTATCCTGATCCTCTGGTGCTATAGGGATCTGGAAATAACCTGAGAAACCATCAAGAAAACAGTAAAACTGTTGCCCTGACAACCGCTCCAACATCTGATCAATGAAAGGCAATGGGAAATGATCTTTCCTGGTGGCATCATTCAGTCTTCTGTAATCGATGCATACTCTCCAACCAGTGACTGTCCTAGATGGAATCAACTCCTTCTTCTCATTCACAATGACAATCATGCCTCCCTTCTTGGGAACAACCTGTACCGGACTGACCCAAGCTGAATCTGAAATGGGATAGATCAATCCGGCATCTAAGAGCATGAGAACCTCCTTCTTCACAACTTCAGACATGTTAGGATTAAGCTGTCTCTGTGGTTGGACCACCGGCTTATAATCCTACTCCATCAAAATGCAATGCGTACAAAACGAAGGGTGTATGCCCTTTATATCCATTAACTTCCACGCGATCGCCTTCTTATTCACCTTAAGCACCTCAATAAATCTCGACTTCTCCTCCTCCGTCAATGAAGATGAAATAATGACGGGTAAATTAGAATCACCATACAGAAATTCATACTCCAAGTGAGATGGTGTCACACGCTGCGCCGCGTACGGAATCCACGTCGCGTGACGTAATGAATTCATAGCCATATTTCAAGAATAACCCAAAATTTACTAATGTTTCATAGTTATTAGATAGATTAACACAAACGCACACAATATTATACATTAAAGTATAAACATAATGATAATATTACAAAATGTCTAGTTTGTTTCTTGTTTCTAGGTCATCCTAAACATTCATAGCATCTTGTCCTAGCTGAGTTTCCTGATCTTGATTACCTGAAACGTGTAAAGAAAACTTGGATCAACCACACGTGGTTGAGTGAGAAACATATTTTTTAAGTTAACATATTTTGTGTAGACTTGAGTAGCAATTATAGCACAAGCTCATTATATAAATGTATTGAAATACAAACCCAATGAACATGCAAATATGATACCTATTGCAATAGCTTTCCATGTGTGATACACCACGTGTATCCAGTTCGTGTGGTGTCCAACCCGCACTTGGAGCACGCGTTTTTGTTTTCGCGGTTTCCCGCATATGGACCATACCAGTACTACCGGGGGCTTGACGAATCAAGTTAATGATATTGCATAAGAATAGCATCATTCAGCATTTGTATAACCAAAACATGCAAATGATTTGCATTGTATCAATAGTGTGCTTGCACAATAGTTTAAAATGTTTGAGTTATTAATAGTTTACATGTTCCACCCCGCGGTTTTTGTAAAAGAAAAGAAAAGGGGTTATGAGTCTCACCTGTGTTATTGAAGTGTTTTGATATTGAAGTTTCACGCAAAATACGAAGAGGATTCTGCAATTCAATAATGTTTTATGAGTTCTTTGTATTTGAATTGGATTATCAGAATATTCCTTGACTTTTGATAGCAAGGAATAGTAGTTCAAGTCATCAAGATGATCTTAATCCTTAATCAGCCTCCTTAAGTTAATATTGCACAAAGTGCGATAAACAAGGAACCTTTAATGATTTATGTTCCTATTAAGGAGTTTATGACTAACTGGATTAATCACGATTTTTTTTTTGTATTAATCAAATAGATATTGTTGTTGATTATTCACTTAAAACAATTCCTAGATGAATTTTTGGCTTAGGAATAGTCAATCCTTGTTATTGATCATCTAGGTATCATGAAACATGAGAATGCGATATTAGAACAGGCTTAATAACCATTCTTAGTGTACTAATCTGACTGTTTTCATAAACATCAGATAGTTATTCCGGTGATTATCTGTGCTTGTCATTAGTTTGAAACACTTGGATTTAACCCAACATTTCAAGAAATGATCAAGACAACCACAATTATTGTTACAATCAAATGGTTTAAACCATTATAACAATTATTGTGGTTTCATGAAAACCGGGCATTATAGCAGCTCAAAACAAGGATTAACCCGTTAACATATCAAGTTCTTTGTTTATATTCATTCCTAGCCGTCATCTAGGCAATAATCAACAGTCCTAACTATTGTATTATATTCAAAACAAGATTTAATCCAACCATTATCAAACTAGAAGGTTAAAACAAACCGTTACCTAATCTGACAGATTTCTGCGGGTAGAACAGCGATCTAGACTTGTAGAAACGTTCCTGGGTGCGATCCAGATGTTTGAAAGGCTTTGAAATGGAGTTTTAATGCTAAATTTATGTGTATGCTCGTCTGGAGGTCGTACAAGGTCGAGATAGAAGAAAAATAACATTCTGGAAGCAATCTGATCAAGAAAATCAGATTTTTATGCGTGTTGCGTCCGTTGCGTACCGCCGAGGGTGGCAAAGAGTTTCCTCGCGTCCACCGCCTTAGTTAGACCCGATTTTGTTTTCGCGATTCCGAGAGCATACGAACTCAGTTCTGCGCACGGTTATCGCCTACGTTCACGATTTTTCGAGCTCTTTCTAATGGTTATAATCTCAAGACCTAAAGAGTTCAAAATATTTGACCTCTTATTTAACGCTATCTTTGACTCAGTGTATCTTGAAATCGGAGCCTCGTTTCGCAATTTCGCTTCCACTCATTCTCTTCATTTTCGAGTTATGATTCTAAACATGATATCGGTTGGTCACCTACTTGAACAAGCATTAGTGATGGATGTTTCTTTGCGATCTACTAACACCATATTTCTGAGTAACTACAAGACATGAACTGATATGATATGATATAGTCCTCCCGGCACATACGTAACAATGAATGTGGATATTATGATTCACCGGTTTTAGTCTGATATGATATGAACTTTGTTTTTGGTAAGGACATGTAATTACATTGTATAGCCAATCTAGTCACATTACCCGATTCAGTTTGCTATACAACATGATTAGTTTGTTTTGAGTCAGAAATACACCTTACATGAAAATTTTTTTTTGTTCATGGTGCATAACCATAATGGATTTAGATGGATTCTCACAGTCTCCCCCTATTATTGAAATTTCGTCCCGAAATTCAATTTTTGCTCGTCCATAATTGTCTGCTTATGAAAAAAAGTGAGGATATTTCTCCTTCATACGATCCTCACGTTCCCAAGTGAACTCAGGCCCGCTCTTGGAATTCCATCTAATCTTCACGATAGGTATCCGACTGCGTTTTAGTTTCTTGACTCCTCAGTCCATAACCTCAACAGGTTCTTCAACAAACTGAAGCTTATCTTCAACTCGAATTTCTTCAAGAGGAAAGATTTGGGATTCGTCTGATAAACACGTTTTAAGATTGCATACATGAAATACATCATGTATATTGTTGAGTTCGGAAGGTAATTCCAATCGATATGCTACTGGTCCAATCCTTTCAAGGATCTTGAAAGGACCAACATATCTGGATGCTAGTTTACCTCGTTTTTCGAATCTGACTATGCCTTTCCATGGAGAGACTTTTAACATAACTTTGTCACCAATTTGGAATTCTAAAGGCTTCCTTCGATTATCAGCGTAGCTCTTTTGACGATCCTGTGCAGCCTTGATTCGATCTCGTATAACGGCAATCTTATCAGTTTTTTCTTGTATAAGTTCCGGACCTGTGAATTGGCTTTCACCTACTTCAGCCCAGCAAACAGGTGATCTACATTTTCATCCATATAAAGCTTCAAATGGTGCGCACTTGAGGCTTGTGTGGTAACTATTGTTGTAGGAGAATTCGACTAGAGAAAGGTGAGTGTCCCAGCTACCCCCAAAATCAATAACACAACTTCTTAACGTATCTTCTAAAGCCTTTTGAAACGTTTGCCAAACCCTTGAAGTAAATTTGTTATCTCTATCAGAGATAATTGAAATTGGCACTCCGTGTCGGCTCACAATTTCATCGAGGTATAGTTTGGCTAACCTGTTAGTATTGTAGTCTTCTCGAATGGCTAAGAAGTGTGCTGACTTAGTCAATCGATCAACGACTACCAAAATTGCATCATGACCCCTAGGCGTTTTAGGCAACTTAGTTATGAAGTCCATAGAGATTTGCTCCCATTTCCATGCTGGGATCTCCAATGGCTGTAGTAACCCAGAGGGTCTTTGATGTTCAGCTTTTACTCGTAAGCATGTGAGGCATTTACTAACATATGTAGCAATGTCTTTCTTCATCCCAGGCCACCAATAAATTCATGAAGGTCTTGGTACATCTTGTCTGCGCCTAGGTGAATCGAATATTGAGATTTATTGGCTACGTCCATAATTAATTTCCTTAGATTGCCGAAAGAAGGTACCCATATTCGATTTAAGAAACAGTATGCCCCATCTGATTTGGTTTCAAATTGTTGATTTAAACCTTGGAAAGCATCGCCACAAACACGAATCTCAGTAAGTGCCTCTTGTTGTGCTTCAAGGATTTGGGGTAGAAGACTAGTCTGAATAGTCATCTCCAATGCTCGTATTCTTCTGGGTTTTACTCTGTCTTTTCGAATCAACGCATCTGCCACCACATTAGCCTTACCTGGGTGATAGCGGATTTCGCAGTCGTAATCATTGAGCAATTCTATCCAACGTCTTTGTCGCATATTAAGTTCCTTTTGATCAAAGATGTGTTGAAGACTTTTATGGTCTGTGTAAACAACACATTTGGTACCATAAAGGTATTGTCTCTAAATTTTCAAAGCAAAGATTACAGCACCTAACTCAAGATCATGTGTGGTATAGTTTTTCTCATGGATCTTGAGTTGTCATGATGCATAAGCAATGACTTTGTCTCGTTGCATCAAAACGCAACCAAGACCGAGGTTTGAGGCATCACAATACACTGTAAAGTCATTGTTGCCTTCTGGTAAAGTAAGAATAGGAGAATTGCATAGCTGGTGTTTAAGCAATTGAAATGCATCTTCTTGTGCTTCGCTCCAAATGAATGGTTGAGTCTTTTGGGTGAGAGTAGTAAGCGGAACAGTGATCATAGAAAAATTGGCGATAAATCACCGATAGTACCCGGCTAACCCTAAGAAAGAAAAATTTTTCGATGGGGTTTTCGGTGCTTTCCAGTCTTTTATAGCTTTAATTTTAGCCGGGTCTACATGTATGCCTCTTTCGTCGACAACATGACCCAAAAATTTAACTTCTTTCAGCCAAAACTCCCACTTCGAGAACTTGGCGTACAGTTGTTCTCTCTTTAAAAGTTCCAAAATTAACCTGAGATGAGCTTCATGATCCTTCTCAGTCTTAGAGTAAATCAATATGTCGTCAATGAAGACAATGACAAATTGATCTAGATATGGTCTACATACTCTGTTCACAAGATCCAAGAACACTGCAGGGGCATTGGTTAGTCCGAATGGCATAACCAAAAACTCATAGTGTCCATAGCGTGTTCTGAACGCTGTTTTGGAGATATCATCATCATGGACTCTCAACTGGTGATAGCCAGATCGAAGATCAATCTTTGAAAAACAAATTGCTCCCTGTAGTTGATCAAATAGGTCATCAATCTGGGGCAAAGGATAGGGATTCTTGATGGTCAGCTTATTAAGTTCTCGATAGTCAATACACATCCGGAATGAACCGTCTTTCTTTTTAACGAAAGGACTGGAGCTCCCTAGGGTGAAAAACTTGGTCTAATAAAGCCCTTGTTCAACAACTCTTGTAACTGACTAGACAATTCTTGCATCTCAGAGGGTGCAAGACGATAAGGTGATTTTGCAACTAGATTTGCTCCAGGTATGAGATCTATTCTGAATTCGACTTGACGAATCGGTGGAAGTTCGGGTAATTCATCAGGGAATACTTCAGGAAAATCAAGTATAACAGGAATTTTATGGATGATTTTCTTTATAGAATCATTTTCCACAATATGAGCTAAGAAGGCAGGATATTGTTTCCTAAGATAACTACGAGCCTTCATACATGAAATGATTTTCAAGGTACGACAAGGTTTGTCTCCATAGATTCTTAGAATATCACCGACTGGCAACGGGATTTGAATAAGTTTATTGGAGCATATGATTTCAGCATGGTGGCAGGATAGCCAATCCATTCCCATGACAACATCAAAGCTTCCAAGATTCATAGGGATAAGATCAATAGAGAATACATGATCGTTGAGTGTCATTTTACACCCACGGATAATTGTATGAACATGAATTAATTTACCATAAGCTATTTCAATAGTATATGGGGCTTCTAATGCAATCGGATGTATTCCAAGTAATGATGTAAAAGCAGTGGAAACAAAACTCTTGTCGGCATCGGTATCGAAGAGTATTGGTGCATAATGATTATTGACAATGAACGTACCCATAACGACTGTTGGTTCCTCGCGAGCTTCCAGTGCGTTAATAGCAAAGGCGCGAACAGGTGCACCTCGTGTGTTTTTGTTGTTGAGCCTGGGACATTTGTTCCTAAAGTGACTGACCGCTCCACACTCGTAACAAGCCCTGTCAGTTGGCTTGGCCGGTAGCAAGGTTGTTGTTGTAGTTGTCTTTTCAATGGTTCGACAGTAAGCTTCCAGGTGACCAAGTTTCCCGCACTTTGTACATCGGAGACATGGACGTCTCATAAACTGATGGTATTGGCATTTGTTGCATAACGGATGTGGCCCTTCATATGGTTTCTTAGTAAAGGATTGTGAAGAGGAAGAGGAAGGAATCTGGTTGAGGGGAACAACAGGCGTGACTACCGCAAAGTTTTTGTTGGTCTTCTGTTTCTTCTTGGGTGGTTTAGATTTCTTTCCTTCAGTAGCTTTAGTTGGGCCATCTTTAGTTCGGGTAAGCTGGCCTGCTTTAACGTATTCATCAGTGAGAGCTGCCCCTAGATGAATAGCCGATTCAAGAGTAACAGAATTGCTTCCCATAACCGTGCTTTGGATCTTGAGTGGTAAACCCCCAATGTATTTATCAATCTTTCGGGTTAGAGGGGTAACAATGTGGGGAACTAAGACACTCAATTCATGGAATCGAGTTGTGTAGGTTCTATTGTTCCCTTCGACTTGAGCAAGAGTCCACAGCTTGTCTTCAAGATTCTTTATTTCATGCTTTGGGCAGAAATGATCAATCAACAAAGCTTTGAAATCAATCCAAGAGTGACCCAAAGCAGCATCCCGACCACGGTTCCTCTTTTGTGTGTTCCACCAAGTAAGGGCTTCTTTTTGGAAAGCACTTGCTGCCATTTTAACTTACTGGTCTTCTGGGCAATTGGTATAATCGAGAGTATCTTCTATAGATTCAAACCATTGCAATAACCCAGTCGCACCTTCTGTGCCAGAAAAAACCCGAGGTCTAGCATCATTAAATTGCTTAAAGGTGAAAGTTCTTAAATTTTCACCGGTATTTTTGTAAGGATGATCTTGAGAATTATTTGATGAGTTATTAAGGCTATTATGGAGTTGAGTAACCATATTTGGTAAAACCAGTGATATCTGTTGAGTGATGATGTTTGCCAAACGCTCGTCATTGTTATCAGCCATTCTAGATAAAGAATGACAAACAATGATTTAGCACAATAAGAATTTAAGAGTTAAAAGATGTAGAGAGAGTAAATAGAATATTTGCACATAAGGGACACTTAGGTTGTAGTCTAGGTATTCCATTATGGGTTTATACTAGTTCTCTACAACCATGGCTCTGATACCACTCTTGTCACACCCTGCGCCGCGTGCGGAATTCAAGGCGCGTGACGTAATGAATTCATAGCCAAAGTTCAAGAATAACCTAAAATTTACTAATTTTTCATAGTTATTAGATAGATTAACACAAACGCACACAATATTATACATTAAAGTATAAACATAATGATAATATTAAAAAACTTCTAGTTTGTTTCTTGTTTCTAGGTCACCCTAAACATTCATAGCATCTTGACCTAGCTTAGTTTCCTGATCCTGATTTCCTAAAACATGTAAAGAAAACTTGGATCAACCACATGTGGTTGAGTGAGAAACATATTTTTTAAGTTAACATATTTTGTGTAGACTTGAGTAGCAATTATAGCACAAGCTCATCATATAAATGTATTAAAATACAAACCCAATGAACATGCAAATATCATACCTATTGCAATAGCTTTCCATGTGTGATACACCACGTGTATCCAGTTCGTGTGGTGTCCAACCCACAGTTGGAGCACGCGTTTTTGTGTTCGCGGTTTCCCGCATACGGACCATTCCAGTACTACCGGGGGCTTGACGAA
Source organism: Mikania micrantha (assembly GCA_009363875.1). Lineage (NCBI taxonomy): Eukaryota > Viridiplantae > Streptophyta > Magnoliopsida > Asterales > Asteraceae > Mikania > Mikania micrantha. The sequence goes on from CM018692.1 coordinate 48,436,063, forward strand.
TCAAGTTAATGATATTGCATAAGAATAGCTTCATTCAACATTTGTATAACCAAAACATGTAAATGATTTGCATTGTATCAATAGTTTGCTTGCACAATAGTTTAAAATGTTTGAGTTATTAATAGTTTACATGTTCCACCCTGCGGTTTTTGTAAAAGAAAAGAAAAGGGGTTATGAGTCTCACATGTGTTATTGAAGTGTTTTGATATTGAAGTTTCACGCAAAATACGAAGAGGATTCTGCAATTCATTAATGTTTTATGAGTTCTTTGTATTTGAATTGGATTATCAGAATATTCCTTGACTTTTGATAGCAAGGAATCGCAGTTAAGTCATCAAGATGATCTTAATCCTTAATCAGCCTCCTTAAGTTAATATTGCACAAAGTGCGATAAACAAGGAACCTTTAATGATTTATGTTCCTATTAAGGAGTTTATGACTAACTGGATTAATCACGATTTTTTTTTGTATTAATCAAATAGATATTGTTGTTGATTATTCACTTAAAACAATTCCTAGATGAATTTCTGGCTTAGGAATAGTCAATCCTTGTTATTGATCATTTAGGTATCATGAAACATGAGAATGCGATATTAGAATAGGTTTAATAACCATTCTCAGTGTACAAATCTGACTGTTATCATAAACATCAGATAGTTATTCCGGTGATTATCTATTCTTGTCATTAGTTTGAAACACTTGGATTTAACCCAACATTTCAAGAAATGATCAAGACAATCACAATTATTGTTAAAATCAAATGGTTTAAACCATTATAACGATTATTGTGGTTACATGAAAACCGGGCATTATAACAGCTCAAAACAAGGATTAACCCGATAACATATCAAGTTCTTTGTTTATATTCATTCCGAGCCGTCATCTAGGCAATAATCAACAATCCTAACTATTGTATTATATTCTTAATCTAACCATTATCAAACTAGAAGGTTAAAACGAACTGTTACCTAATCTGAGAGATTTCTGCTGGTAGAACAGCGATCTAGACTTGTAGAAACGTTATTGGGTGCGATCCAGATGTTTGAAAGGCTTTGAAATGGAGTTTTAATGATAAATTTATGTGTATGCTCGTCTGGAGGTCGTACAAGGTCGAGATAGAAGAAAAATAACATTCTGGAAGCAATCTAATCAAGAAAATCAGATTTTTATGCGTGCTGCGTCCGTCGCGTACCGCCGAGGGTGGCAAAGAGTTTCCTCGCGTACCTCCACCGCCTTAGTTATACCCGATTTTGTTTTCGCGATTCCGGGAGCATACGAACTCCGTTCTGCGCACGGTTTTCGCCTACGTTCACGATTTTTCGAGCTCTTTATAATGGTTATATTATCAAGAGCTAAAGAGTTCAAAATATTTGACCTCTTATTTAACGCTATCTTTCAACTCAGTGTATCTTGAAATCGGAGCCTCGTTTCGCGATTTCGCTTCCACTCATTCTCTTCATTTTCGAGTTATTATTCTAAACATGAAATCGGTTGGTCACCTACTTGAACAAGCATTAGGTGATGGATGTTTCTTTGCGATCTACTAACACCATATTCCTGAGTAACTACAAGACATGAACTGATATGATATGATATAGTCCTCCCAGCACATACGTAACAATGAATGTGGATATTATGATTCACCGGTTTTAGTATGATATGATATGAACTTTGTTTTTGGTAAGGAAATATAATTACATTGTATAGCCAATCTAGTCACATTACCCGATTCAGTTTGCTATACAACATGATTAGTTTGTTTTGAGTCAGAAATACACCTTACATGAAAAGTTTTTTTTTTCATGGTGAATAACCATAATGGATTTAGATGCATTGTCATAGATGGCAACTCCTTAAGCTCTAGGGATTGTGGTGCCTCAACAGATGGTCTCTCAACCAGATCTGTACCCTCAAAAACCTTAAAAGCAGTCAGGTACTCAGGAGGCTTACTAGCCAGACTGCTCGGAATGTGCTCAGAAGAAGCATCAATCTGAACAGCCTGGTTCTCCTCACCCAGGTCTTGATCTTTCAATAAATCAGATTCAGAAATGTAATCTGGACAATGATCTATGTAAGGAATGAAAGAATCAAGAAAATAAACAGAATTATCCAGGCCACTCGAATGCTTCATCGACTTCCTCACATCGAATGTAACATTCTCCTCACCCATATGCAATGTAATCTTACCTTCAAACACATCTATCATTGCCTTAGCAGTGCGTAGGAAAGGACGTCCCATAATGAGCGGGACTCAGTCATCGGCCGCCATGTCTAGAATGACAAAATCCGCGGGGAATACAAACTTATCAACCTTCACCAAAACATTCTCCACAATTCCCCATGGATACTTCACCGATCGATGTGCCAAAGTGATGCTCATGCACGTCGGCGACGGGTCTCCAAGATCTAGCTTCTGATAAGTCGAGTATGGCATCAAATTAATGCTAGCACCCAAGTCAGCCAACTCGTGCTTCACAGAAGAACTGCCAAATAAACAAGGGATAGTGAAAACCCTGGATCATCAAGCTTCTCTGGCAGTTTGTTCTGGATCAACGCAGAACATCGAGCTCCTAATGTGACTGTAGACAGAGACTCCAGTTTCTTGTTGTTAGACAGAAGATACTTCAAGAATTTAGCATATTTGGGCATACGCTGGAGTGCTTCTACAAAAGGGAGGTTGATCTTAAGCTACTTGAACATCTCTAAGAAATGTCCATACTCCTGTGCATACTTTTGCAGCAATGCACGTGCTGGATATGGAAGCCTGCTTATATCAACCTCGGGAGTCCTCTTCTCTTCCATCTTCTTCTTCTCAGCCTCAAATCCCTTCTTCTCAACTTAAGACTCTCCTACTAGTGCGATACTTGCTGGGCCTAGCCTCTGGTGCACCCTATCAGGAGTCTCCATCTCTATCTCCTCGTCAACAGGTTCCTCTACATCGACATCTGGTGACTTCTCCACCTCCTTCTCACCTCCACGATCACTCCTAGTCATCACAGATTTCACATGACCTTTCGGGTTTGCCTCAGTATTCCCCGAGAAAGATCCACCCTGCCTCTCATCCAACCTCTTCGCGATGTCACTTACCTATCGTTGTAGGTCCAGAAATGCTGACTGTTGATTCCTCAGTAATGTATCATGCTCCTAAAACTTCACCTATGTGTGTGTTGATCCTTTGCAATCAACTGTTGTAGCATCTGCATCTGCTGCTTGAGCATGTCCTTCACTTCTTGGTCTCCACTATTGCTTGGACCCGCTCCTGAATTCTCATTTACTACCTGATTCTGACGTGGTTGATAGGAGTTGTTACCACGCCAATTGTTTGAGTTTAGCCAATTTGAGTTAGGATTCCAATTAGGATTGGGATTTGAATTGAAGTTGGAAGTGAAAGGCTTGTTCCAACCAGAGTTAATGGAATCTAACTGCTTTTGATCAGTGATGGGGCACTCGACAGTCTCATGTCCTCCTCGACAGTCTCATGTCCTCCTCGACATATCTCACACTTCTTCAGCTGTGTCTTCAGTTCCTTCATGTCTCTTGCTAGAGACTCTATGGTAGCAGCAAGGCTAGTGTCAGGAGTGACCTGATAAACACCTCGAGCAACGGATGAGGTGTTGGTAGCCTTAGTGGTGGAGGATCTAGCGGATGGCTTCTGCTGCTGCTCAGCTCTAGCAAAACTCTCAAACATGTCAATACACTCATCTGTATCCTTCATCTCCATGATATGCCCTCCTGCAGCTGTATTGAACATGATTTGCTTCTCAAGTGTCAATCCATTGTAGAATTTCTCTACAAGTGCCCTTTCAGAAAGTCCATGCTGTGGACATTTGCTAAGCAAAGTGTGGAATCGCTCCCAAGCTGCAGAGTAACACTCATCGGGCTCCATATGAAAGGAATGGATTTGGTCCCTAAGACGAGCAGCTTTGGAAGGTGGAAAATATTTCTTCAAAAATTTCTTTCGAAGATCATCCCACGTGATGATGGAGTTCTCAGGAAGGCTGTCGAACCAAGCGGATGCACGACTAGCAAGAGAGAATGGGAAAAGATGCAAGCAAATGGTATCCCCAAAAACTCCTTGTAGATTGAAAGTGTTGCAGATCCTAGAAAAACGGGACAAGTGTCCGGGAGTGTCACACCCCGAGCCGACGGGGTTGGATCGAAGTCCCCGTCGGGCGGAAGTTCTCGAGGCGCGATATCGTGGGTGATAATCGAAATGATCAGATTGTTTTACATAGCATCAATGTTAAGAATAACTAAAGCACAATAGCATCAAACTAGGATTACAAAGTTAAATTACATTTGACAATGTTCAATAATTTAACTAAATAAACCTATCAAAAGAATCAAATGTATCTATCTTGTATCTGTACAAGATGTCAAAAGTGATTTGCTTCTGAAACAAAATATGTGCTTTCCAATAGTCTACTAGGTCCTCTATCTGAGTATCCTAGTATGCATTCCTGATGTCTGAGCCTATACCTGTGCATCACCTGAGAAAGCATGTAAGAAAACAAAATCAACACAATGGTTCGTGAGTTCATGTAGTTTTAGTATTTGTAAAATAGCTTTTGCAAACCTCTTCGGTAAAACCTTAACCTCATTAACAACACATGTATCATCCAACTTGGTATGCTTATATATAGGGCATACCCCTGAGTCGAGCCTACGACCCGCCCAGACGCCGTCCCACCACATACTAAGTCACTTAGGACATTGTTGTTAATGACAATTAAGCATTTTACCTACCATTCAATTCCGTTTATAGCTTTAGCATTTCGTTAAGTTTACAACATGAGTGGAAAATAAGGAATCACTGTATGGCAAGCACTGAGAGAACATCAGTCTACTCCTCAGAATCCCGACTATGTAGAACACCCTTTTGGCAAGCACTGAGAGGCCAAACGACCTGATCTACAATAATCATAGCTACCGGTACACCCCCTAGCATGCACTAAGAGGCCAGTTGGTCCATTCTAAATAGCCAATAGATTTAGCATTAAGTTTAAGTTTATAGCATGAGTGAACATTGAGGAATCACAGTATGGCAAGCACTGAGAGGCCATCCGTCTACTCCCCAAGTCATGACTATGAAGGTCACCCTATGGCAAGCACTGAGAGGCCGATGGTCTGTTCCTTCAAGTCCCAACTATGAAGAACACCCCATGGCAAGCACTGAGAGACCAATTTGGTATGTTCTATCATAGTTGATAGTTTTTAGCATTCAAGTTTATAGCATTCAAATAGTTTCACAACCGGTAAGGCAAGCACTGAGAGGCCAAACCGTTGTTTTAGCATGGCAATCATATAAGCATACAAGTGTTCATAGCATCCGTAGCTTTAGCATATAGTGTTAGCTTTAGCATTTAGTATTAGCATATAGCATTAACATTTAGCAATTTGCATTAGCATTAGCATTATGCATTAGCATTGTAGTATTAGCATTGTATCATAAGCACTTGGCATTCGCATATAGCATTAGCTTATAGTATTAGCTTGTAGCATTAGCATTTAATATTAGCATATGGCATTAGCGTTTAGTATTAGCATTTAGCTTTAGCATTAGTGTTTAGTATTAGCATTTAGCATTAGCATTAGTGTTTAGTATTAGCATTTAGTATTAGCATTTAGTATTAGCATTTAGCATTACATTAGCATTGGCGTATAGTATTAGCATTTAGCATTAGCATTTAGTGTTAGCATTTAGCATTAGCATTAGCGTATAGTATTAGCTTGTAGCATTAGCATTTAATATTAGCATATAACATTAGCATTTAGTTTTAGCATTTAGCATTAGCATTTAGTGTAAGTGATCAAGCCTTAGCATCGAGTATGTAGTTCAAGCATATAGTTTACAGCATAATCATCAAGAATAAGTGTAAAAGCATTTTATAAATCATGTGTTTAAAATGTATAACATGCTTCCCAATCCCGAGGTAAAATCAAAATAGTTAGGAAAAGGGACAGATGAACTCACCTGTTTTGCTAAGTATAGTCTACCACAGATAATGCGCGCTCTTTGATTGTAGCTTAAGTATCTTCAACACCTGAGTTGTTTTAAGAGGTTCGAGTACGATAAGTCGTTATAATAGACAAAAACTAGGGTTTCGGTCTCGGTGTGCAACTAAGTGTCCTATGCCACTAATGGGTTTTCTACGTTCCTCTAATTAGTGTAGGTTATTACCCATAATTGAACCTGAATCCCGTAAGTAACCATTACAAGATTTTTGTTAATGTTTTGGAAATAATTCATATTAAGTAAACCTTATGTTAAAGGTCATTTAATTAATTTTAGAAAGGTTATCATTGATTCCATTTATTAAAACCATAATGTGTAATTAAGAAATTTATAGATTTGTTTATTATACTTAGATTAATCCAACTTGATCAAATCTAAGCCTAAACTTTAGCTTTAGCTTTAGCTTCCTTTGTTTCTTGAATAGCTTGTGTAAACCACTTAGATTAGAAGGTTCCACCCAACCCTCTATACTTGATTGTATATAGTATAAACTTCACTAAGTATAGTGTGTGAGTAACTAACACCAATACTTAATTCAAATTCCTTGCTTCTTTGCATTTTAGACTTAACATACAAATGTTTAAAGCCCTTAAAATGAGTGTATTAACCCTTGCTTACCCACAATCAAGTAGAGTAGACAAGATATAAGTGAAACATGTATTTAGCAACATACTTATGTCTCATTCGTGATTAGTTTGTATGTTTGTTCACCCTTGTGAGAGTTAGGCTAATTTCTCGTTTAGAAAAACCTTAGTAATTACCCATGCACACCGACGCACACACACACCCATGCATGTAAAAAAAAAGGTGTGTGAGTGTTAGCGCCTTTGCTTTCCCCCTACATTACCATGCACCTAAGGTTCCTTGTTTATAACAATGGTTCTAACCCCATCCCTTGGGCGAATGTGTCATGCCCGAAAGAGGCTCGGCCGAAGGAAACTAACCGAATAGGTATGATGGGCGAATGACTGATGTCGAATGGGGTTGGTGGGCGACTGAGCATGGTCGAATAAGGGTTTTCGAATGGAGGTCCATCCGATTGAAATTGGTGGCCATTCGGCCGAATAGGAGGTGGTTCGTAGGGAGCCATTCGACCACCTGCTATGTGCCATTCGGCCATGCCGAGTTTCAACACCCTCAAGCACTTGCTTCTTAACTCTGTCCTACACATCCTAAACATGTTTAGTGAGTGATTTCCCTAAGGTTTAAAGTGGGTAAAACCGGTTTCAAGTTGGGTTTGAAATATAGGTTTAGAAACCCTAAAATCGTCACCTTGGGGCTCAGATTACTTGCGATTCAGAGGTTCTTAAGGCAGATCCCTTGTACTTTCGTGTAGAGGATGATGAGAGCTTCGATTTGGCTCAAGAATGAGGTGATTTGGTTGAGTTTTGAGTGAGTTATGGTCGAGAGAAGGTAGAGAGAGTGGGTGGCCGGATTAGGGTTTCTAGAGTGAGAAAGTGAACAACAACCGTTATGGTTGTGTTCTGTTTAACCTCGCATGCGTTCATACATAATAGCATCAAATCAAGCATTTGAGTATCTGTTCAATGTTGTCTGATTTGTTTCTGACTGTTAAACCATGAGGTTTATTTCAGATTTCAGAACAATAGCATAATAGTTTGTGTTTAGCCTCAAGTGTCAATAGCATACAATAGTTCACATGGTTTGTGCCTAAGTTACTGTGCTAGTTACTGTACAGATTACTGTTCCGGTAACGTTTTCCGGCACAGATGTTACAGGGAGCATCCTTATCATCAAGACCGTTAAACTGAATGGAATTGGTGATAGCAGTCATGATGTAAGAAGGGAATTGCCAAGTAGCATCATTGGCAAACACGGGATGAGTGACCGGGTTGCGAACTCAGGTGAATCCATCGCAAGCTCGGCCGTGAACGGTGCGTCTATGCGGTGGTATCTCCTCGGCCATGTCGAAGAAAACAGGTGGGATCGAGAAAGGTGAAGTGGATGTGTGTGAAGGTTAACTAGGTGTATAAGAAGAAGGAGAAAACACACGTACCTGGGAAAGTCGACTCCTAAGGTTCGTATGAAACTTTTGCTCCGGTTCTTCAAAAGCTAAAACTGGCGGTGGTCCTTGTGATCGAGTATGTGGCATGCACTGTAAACAATTACAAGAAAGGGGGTTTAACCAACAGAACAAAGAAAAACCTAAAACATAATAAAAACCTAAAGACTAAAAGACAAGAAACAATTAATGCACATAAGAAAGAAAAGAAAAAACTACAAACCTAAAATACTAAAAAAACTGAAATTAAACAAAAAATTAGACCTTCTAATTTTTCAAATCACAATCTAAGCTAATTTCGCTATTGCCAAGTATCCCCGGCAACGGCGCCAAAAACTTGATGTTCCTAAAAGTGGTCTAATAAAACAATTACAAATACAAACCTAGACTTAACTTAATTACAACGAGTTAAAACCGAAAATCCTAAACTAAACCACTAGGACAGGAAAGTGTACCTATCAATTGTAGAATAGCTAATGAAAGTCCAGATATCGAACCCACGAGACACTGACTTAACGAAACAAGATTAGAAAATGATTTAAAACAAAACGGGGGGGTTTGGAATAAAAATGACAAGTACTAAATTAATTAAACTAATTATCCTAATTAAATTAGAAAAATTAAATTCAACTAATATTAAACCCTAAAATCAGATTAACAAATTTAATAAAAAGAAATGACTTACTATTTTAGAAAAACTTAAACAATTGGGAAAAACTCTACTTAGGTAGAATTCCTGTTTGTGATTATTTACACTATTGACTTTGTTTGACACGATGGAACTAGGATCTTAAACAGCAAAATATAGGTAACCTAATAGATTCTGGATCAATTACCAGATGTAACCAACTAAGAAAACCTAATCTTTCAGTAAACACACTAGTTAGTTGAATCACCTCCCGGATTTTTCCAATAACACTTTTGTACTCAAATGAACAAGTCACATTCCTGATTTTCTTATTCCATTACACCAAAGATGCAAGGAGTAATCTTAAAATGTCTAATTTGACACGAAATGACAATAACACTAAGTCTTTCAAAGAACTATCCCTTCCGGGTAATTACTAAGAAAACCTTGATGCTAAAGATCACCCGGCAAGTCTATCACCTTCCGGATTTCTAAACTTAGATACACATAGAACCCTAAGAACATCAATCACATCTTTTCCTATGGCTAGTGATATCAAACAAGCCACAAACTAGTGATAACACCAAGTCAATGACCTAATACGCGTCTAACACCGAAAGACATTCAACAAACACGTATGGAACATGATATGAACTGATATAGTCAAGATTAGATATGAAAAACTAATCAAAATGACATACTAAGATCTGTTAAAAAAGTATTTTCCATCAAAAATCAAAACCGTAATCAATAGTTATCAATAATCCATCAAACATTCATTCTAACCTAAGTAGAATCAAAGAACTAGCCAAAATATATCATCATCAGTCAATAACAATCATAAACAATAGAATGAAATGTGATAAAATACTGAAAATGAAGAACAATTAAGAACAAGAAGTGACCAAGATAGATTCACATGAACACCTAGCCTCCTAGCCCTCCAATGCTTCCAAATGCTTCCCTAATGCTGCAGAGATGCGCCTCTGCTTCAAAAATGGTTGAATATGATTATTCAAACAGCTGGGGAGCGTCTTATCTTTATTCTCGCATTCAACTTGACTTTTTTCAAAATTCAAACTTCGTCGCGTACCGCGAAGATCAATTCAAACTATCTCAGCGTACCGCGATGGACAAAAGTAGCGGGGCTCTCCCGAATTCCTTCGCGTATCGCGGAGGGTTGTTTCTACCTCTTAGCGTACCGCGATGATGCCCAACTTATGAAAATTTGTCTTTTTATCTTGATTTCAACCGGGGCTTGATTCCTTCGGGTTTCGAACTCGATTTCCGCTCATTTCACACGACAAACCTGTAAAAACCACGAAATGTAAAAAGAATCTAAAAATAAACATAAACAACGTATTTACAACTTAAAATCGACTAAAAATCACTTAAAAACCGGATGTGTTTTACAATCCATCAATAAGCGATAATAAGTCAAGCAATATTATTTAAATCATAGTATTAACAGTATGTTGTACTAAAGCTTTTAAGTAAATAAAAGATTTAGCATGTTTCTCAGCCCCGAGAGTTTAAAATCAATTAAGATTAGAAAAGGGGCATATGAACTCACCTTGTAGTTGTTGTAGTTGACTAAGTCTAAACAAGAATGCACACGCTCTTTGTTGTTCTTGATGTTGTTCTCATGATAGTGTGTTGATTTCACAGTGATTGTAAATTAAAAATATAAGTTATAGTGCTGGTACGTGTATGTGTTAGCCCTAAAATTGGCTAAAACTCATGAGTCTCGGTCATCATTTGGCCTTGATTCAATGGTTATAGTTTATACTAACACTTAACCTTGTTAAGTTAAGTTTAGTACATATTGTTGTTGACTTTATGTTTCACTTGCCCTAACACATTCTTGAAATTTCAAAACTTATCATGATATGTTTGTTAGCTGTCTTAATAAGATCTTTGTAAACCAACCTAAGAATAAACTTAGATTTCTAGTTTAAGATTCCTCATGTTGTTCTTGTTAAGCTTGAAATAGTTTGTTACATAGTTAGTAAATAACCATGAAACTGTCCTTGTAAAAATTAATACTTTAGGTTTTGTGAATGCATTAAACCCAAACTTTCACCACCTTTGTAATAAAATAGGATTAGTATATGAATCCATGCATGATATTCATAATTATTGATTTAGTGTGTTAGGTTATATCCTTAACCACGTTGGCCGAACCAATCAATTGAGCCAAACCAAATCAATTGGGCCGAATAAACCCAAGTGGGCCGAATGATTGGGCATGTGCCGGTTGAGATGATGATATGGCCCGAATGGTGATAGTCTTAGCCGACTACTGGTCTTCACCCGGATAACACCTTGTTTGGCCGAATGATGGTGTTTTAGGCGAATGAGCCTTGGTCAGATCGAATAGGGGTGGCCAAATGATGTATTGGCTGACTAGGGTGGCCGACTGAATGAATACTTGGGCCGACTCAAGGTGGTCCAACCGAACCAAGGGTTTCCCGAATGAGGGGTGTACCACCGAATGACAACCCATCACCAAGCCATTCGATCCGCTCCTACTTCGGGTGCTGTCCATGCGGCCCTAGCCCCATTCGGCCGAATGGCCTTCCTATGGCTGGCTGTATGTCGAGGTCGGCTAGGTGCCTTCAACCCAGCCGTAAGTCGAGATTTACAAGGGTCCTTGGTGTTGGTATTTGTTAGGGCTAGCTTTAGTGGTGTATACTTCGAGTAGAAAGGTTCTTGGCCGGTGGTCTCACATGGTTCGACAACTCCTCAGATCGGTTGAACTTCTAGGTAGAGGATGATTATAGCTTTGATTTGGCACCAAGAACACCAAATTTCATAAAGAAATGGAAGAGATCTTAAGGTTTGAAGTTCAAAACTTCTAGAGAGAGAATGTTCTGGGAATTTATTTAGAGAGAGAGAATGGAAGAAATAAATGAGGAGGATGAACTCATTTAGGGTATTTATACTCCAGGTGTGTTCGGGTTCGTTTCGTTTGCTCGGTTCTCGTTTTCGTCGCGTATCCGGAACGTAGCGCGCGTTTTTACGGATTTTAAATAAAAAGGATTTGTTTTTAACATTTAAAAGGTGGTTATTCCTAGTAAATCTTCAAAATTTGTTTTTCTTAATTTATTTCATAGAATTCCTTTATCAATTTCATTTCGTCTGATCGCGTCACCTTCGCGCGTATTCGTTTGAATCGTCACCCGAACGAACACGACAATGGTTTCGCTTTCTGATTCTAGTTTTCTACTTTTCAGTCATCATTTCAGAACTCTAAACTCGCAGATATGTTTGTGTGAATCGTCACCCACGCAGACACACTGTCAGTTCGTTATTCTGAAATGACACTGCAATTTTGTTCTAAATTGTGTTTCCTCACTGACGGACTCAACTAAACTTCCTGTTTTCACATTCAAAATCTTGAATTCACATTGTTTTCATACTGAGTTTTCGGCCATCTGATTCCTGTCATCTATGGATATCAGATCGCAACCGATATGTTCTTTTCATACGTTTGTACAATGTTGTTTCTCTTGATTTGTGGTATTAACTGTACTTAGGTTTTCACCTAAATACATACAACTGTTGTTTATCGTGAGTTGTTGTACTTACAGTATTTAAGTTTTCACTTAAACACGTAAGTCTGTTGCTTGTTATATAGAGTTTTGTTGTTACACACACTGTTCACACATTGTATTTACACACAGTTAATAGTGAAGGTACACATACCGTACGGACTTGCCAGACGATCAATTACTGGATTTCACAGTTGTGGTGGTTTGGACTGTGCCGGTGGTTTGGGCTGTGTCGATGGTGTGGGTTGAGTAGGAGGTGGTGGAGGCTGAGTCTGAGACGAGGAGGACGATCTCGTGGTCTTCTTTTGGAGTCTCGGATCCCTTGATCGCTTTGAAATCATCTTGAGCCTCTTCTTCCTTGGCGAAGACTCAGGAGTTGGCATGTAATCCATGTCCTGAATGTCTTCCCATTCTGCTCTGGTCAACGGTGGGATGACCGGCTCTTTCTCTCTAATCAATATTTCTTCACCAGAAGATGATGAAGACTCATAAACAAATTCCTCAGCAGCCGTGCCGGTCTCAGTGCTTGTGCCAGTGGGAGGGTTATCATGCTCTTCTGCAGTAAAGGTTGTGGCTCCTGCAGCCTGAACATCATGTTCATCAACAACAACTACTACAGGAGTGCCTTGTCCCTCCATCTCTACATCTTCTCCAACAAACCTCCCAAATTTGATAAGAGGGCGTTCCCGAGCATACTGCTTCTTTCCCCACTTGTTCATCATCATGTATGAAAATATGTCTTCCCTCATTCTCTTGTTCACCGAACTGGAGGCATTCTCTCAGAATCTGCTCAGTGATAATGATTGGTTGACCTTGAACCTTGCCAATCAGGATGACCGTCATGTTCGCGTCCTTGCGCTTAGTAATTGAGTTCCATAAATCCTGGATAAACTCAAATTTAATATCGGGATGCTCCATGATCGCGTAGTTTACTAGAGACAAGATCTGCCCCTCTACCAAGCTTCTGAACATCTAGTGCTTCTCTATTGGATCTCTGACATATGCGGACATGTTGTGGTCCAGAACAAATTTTTAGTCAGCCATCTGAAATAAAATAAGTTAAGTTAGTCAAAGCTGAAATTAAAAGTCATGGGTCAAAAGTTAAAGTTCAAGTGCTGGTTAAACGAGTTAGACAAAATCACCAAGTCAGAAAAAGTTCAAGGCTTTTCGGTAGTTCACGATATTTGGATAGTTCACTAAATTAAAGAGTTCACGAAAATTTTGTTGTATTCGAAAAACAAAGTTGTAATCGAAAATTACGTTGTATTCGAAAATTGGGTTGTAATCGAAATTAGGCTGTACTCGAAATTTGTATTCGAAACCTGTATTCGAAATTCAAAATTTCAAGAACTATAAAAACATCATAACTCCCTCAATTTTGCTCCTTAGAACACCTAATTATACTCGAAATGCTCGGAATTAGGAGGCGACCAACATATAAGAAGATCCCTTTCTAATTTTGAGTTTTTCGAGGTGATTTGTCCAAGATTCCCTATTTTAACGGAACAAAGTACTCGAATATGGTTTTGGCCCATAACTTTTTATTTAGCGGTCAAAAATTATTCAAAATCTATACCCAGGGTCGCCTAAGTGGGATCTACAATGTAGTCGGAGTGGATTTTTTAAAGGAGTCATGAAAATAGAGATCGCCCAAGAGAGAGAGTGACTGTACTCGAAATGAATGGTATTGAAAATCAGGCATACTCGAAATCGTGTACGGATTTTGAATACAATTTATTTCGAATACAACAATTAATTTTTGAAAAATTTCTAACTTTTTCTAAAATAAAGTAAAATAAATAAAATAAAACAAAATAAACTTAGAAACTTTGGACGTGTTCAAAGTTGAGTCGTGTCAATTTCGTGGGATCAAATCTGTATCAAAAATTTGACCACCTTAAAATAATTTCTTATGGAAACCCAACCTTAAAATAATTATACCCCATCAATAATTTCCAATCGTTAATCCGTAATTCAAAAACAAGACTTATGATCGAAAGTTTTCAACGGGTTTTCTGAAACTAGTTTTGGGAAGTTTATGAACAATCAGACAATGAAACCAGATTAACATGCAACCTATCAATTTTGTAAAATCTTTTGTTTCAAATTTTGATTGTGTTTCAACGAACTTAAAACGTTTTGACATAATTTAAGATGAGAAAAGAAAAGAACAGATCTATTAGATTAGAATCAAGAACAATAAGTGGTTCTATCATCTTTGTGCTCATTGGTATCTTTTACTTTACTGGTCTACAGTCACATTGACCTTAACGTCACACATCCAGGTCTTTGTTTATACAAAATAGAGGATGCTTCAGTAAGTATTTCCCGTCCTTTGTTTGCACAAAACATGGAAAATACCCTACTTTTTCAAAACAATTTCAGGTTTATCGAAACACAATATTGTTTTCACTTAAATATTTATGCAAAAAGTCAAATAGTTGTTACATCTTTCCGGTTATCTGATATTCCTTGCTTCTTACTTATTTATATATTTAATATTTTGAATGATCATGTCCATTTCTTTCATTTGGAAAAACTTGTTTTAACTTCTTAATGAATTATAGTTATCCAAAGTTGTTATTCTTTAAACATTACTTTTTGATAGTGAATTTCTGATTATCAGAAATCATTTAACTTCCCAAATTGAACCACTTCACTAGACCATCCAAATAAAATCTTTTTGTATTTTCTTAAATTCGAAAATGTGAAATCTTTTTGTTGTTTTCTTAAAATTCACTCCCTCTAAACTTGTAGAACTTCTTAAACTGACTCAAAGACTGAAAATCATTTTGTTGTTTTTGTAGATTGACTCAAAGACCGAAAATAATTTTGTTGTTTTTGTAAATTTTCTCCCCTAAATTTGTGATCTAAAAATAAAGTAAAACAAAACACAAATTTTTACAGTATTTACAAAAATGTTTTAATAAAAACTTATTAGTTTGAGAGATGCAAGGAGATGTTGAAATCGAGCTGTGTTGAATGGTTTTGTGAAAGAATCCGCCATATTGTCTTCTGTGTGGACTTTTTCAAGATGAATCAGATTTTGTTCGAAACAGTCCCGGATAAAGTGAATTCGGAGATCAATGTGTTTAGTTTTCGAGTGTTGTACCGGATTCTTGACAATCTGAAGGGTAGCTTCATTATCACAATAAATAGGAGAGTCAAGAAAGTTCAAACCGTAATCGAGGAGTTACTGTTGCATCCATATAACATGAGAACAACTGGAAGCAGCAACATACTCAGCTTCCAAAGTGGAGGTAGACACGGTTGTCAGTTTCTTGCATTGCCAAGAGATAAGGCGATCTCCTAAGTATTGGCATCCTCTAGTTACAACCACCAAAATCACTGTCAGAGTTAGCATGTAAACGAAACTCAGAGTTCTTAGGATACCTCAAGCCGAGACGAGGTTTCCCGACGAGGTAGCAAAAGGTCCTCTTGACAGCAATCAGGTGAGAGGCCTTCGGATTTGCTTGATATCTGGCACACTAACATACAGAGAACATGATGTCTGGTCAGCTAGCGGTTAGCTACATGAACGAGCCAATCATCGAGCGGTAAAGGTGCTGATCAACATCTTCACCATTAGAATCCGAAGTTAAGACCGGACGAGCAGCCATAGGAGTGGATGCATACTTTGATTATGTTGATGCATGTAATGTCCCTAGTTCTGTATTATGTAAAGTTCATATTAGTAATGAAATCGACTTTTCTGTATTGTTCGTACATGTTTAATTGAGTTTAATATGTTTAACTATGTTTGACTTTGACTTTGACTATGTTACAGACTCATTCGTGCGAATGGTTCCTAAGAATGAGTCCTTTCGCACGAATGAACGCCTAGAAAATGTCTGAGGTGAACGAATGAGTCACTCTCATGACTCATTCGGTTGACCAGCCCATTCGGCTGAGCCTTTAGCCCGAATGAGTGCTTCACACCACTCATTCGGCCGAATTAGCACAGTCTATATATAGGACTGCAAACAGAATGTGCCAGTAACTTTTACATCATTCCTCTAACCCCTGAGCGCCCCAAGTCACTCCCTTAGGGTTTTGAGCCGCCTCTTCTTGTCCAAGTTCGATTCTCACCCCGTAGTGCTTCGATTTTGATCAAAACGTTGATTCTACATCGTCGGATTGCCACGGGGCTTGGTGATTTTGATTGGAAAACCTTTGAATAGGATTCTGCACTATTCAAGGGCATGTTGAGCAGATTCTCCCAAGAACCGGGTTGTTTCCGAGGGTTTAATAGGTCCTACAAAGTGGTATCAGAGCTTTGGCTCTTGATTCTGCGCGATTTTCGATCCAAATCATCATATTTCAGATTGTAGATTCGAGATTTTTGAAAACCCTGAGTTTCTTAGTCTCCAAGTTACTATTTCATTGGAAAATCGTGGGTTTTTCGGGTTGTTTTTGTCCTTAGTGCATTTGTAAAGCTTAGCGATATTGTCCTGAGGTTGTGTACCAAATTTGGTGGTCAGATTTGATCAAAATCTAGAGATATCGAAATTTTTGTTGCTGAAAACCCCAGTTTATGCGAATGAGTCGATTGGGCGAATAGCCATTGTGCGAATAGGCCATTCGGCCGAATAGGTCTCATTCGTTTCAAGAGTTAGTGCGAATAGCTCCTCATTCGGTTGATTCAGATTCATTCAGTTGTGAAGTCTTTCGGCTGACTCTTCATTCGCATCAGGACATTCATTCGGCCAACTCACTTCATTCGAACTCATTCGGCCCCCGTTATTCGGCTGACATAGCTTCATTCGGCCAAAAGCTTTTGCAAATTTTTCTAAGTATTGGATTATATTATTCTTAACAAGATGGAGGAACTTGCATTGATGGCTAATCAGAAAAACAGAATTCAAAACCTGCTTCTTACTGAGACTGAGACCGGGAATTCAAACAAAGCTCCAAAGTTACTTTCTTTAGATGATTATCCGCATTGGAAGTATCGATTTCAGATTCATATTGATGGAGTGGATACCAATATTTGGATGATGATTGAGGGTGGGTACTTGAGACCACTTAGTGAGGATGGTTCACCTATGCTTGTCACACGGATGATTGAGCCTTAGAGGAAGTTGTATGATTTTGAGAAGAAGGCTTATGCAATATTATCTCAGTCCATTGCTACTGATATTTTTCATCAATTCAGACAGTTTACTTCTTCCAAATCATTGTGGGATTCTTTACAACAAAGGTATGAGGGGAATGATGCACTAAAGAATATCAAGTCTAAAGCGTTGAAGAAAGAGTTCAACATTTTCATGTGCGTGGGTAATGATTCTTTGGGTGACTTGATTGGTAGATTTTATCATCTCTTGAGTGAGCTCTACAACCATCAAGTCAAGAAAACTACACAAGAGAAGATCCAGTGTCTGGCTAATGCTTTACGTCCAAAGTGGTAATCTTTTCTGATGGTTTTGAAAAAGAGTGAGATGATTGCTAACATGGACATTAATGATTACATTCAGAAGCTGAAGGAACAAGAAATAGAGAATAAGTGGAAAGCAAAGAGAGTTGCTCAAGTTCAAGATCCATCATTATACTACTCCACTCCTACTGTGGAAAGAGTTTCTTCTCATGCTCCATTGAAGACAACTTTTGTTTCACAGACCAAAGAAGCTCCTGTTTCAGGCCAGACACACTTCAGTCAGTCAGCTACAACTTCCACCTCTCAGAAAGAAGAAAATCATTCTATCACAAATTTGAAGACAGACAACTTTGACAAAGTAACTGTGGAGGTTGCTAAAGAGCATATAGGTCTGCTGTATACACTTGTGAGTTCTTATGATGGGCTGTTAGCTGGGCAGGTTGGTAATCCCCATTTGACAAATGAAGACTACTCTCAAATTGATCCTGATGATATGGAAAGGATTGACATTATGTGGGCTCTTGCAAGTGCAGTTAGAAGAGCAAAAGACATTGTCAAAAGAACTGGGAAAACATCAATCTGAACAAAGACTCCAAGTTTGGATTTGATAAGTCATATGTTACTTGTTACAACTATGGGGATAAAGGTCATTTTGCAAGACAATGCAACAAGCCTAAGAAGATGCGTAATCACAATCCTTTTCAGAATCAAACATCATCAGCTGCCAATCCAGTGAGGAGATTAGTACCAATTGACACTCCTGCTCAAGCTAGTTCATCAAATGCAAACAAGGCAATCATGGTTCAGAATGATGAGGGAGAAAACTGGGATTTCAGATTTAACTCTGAAAAGGGAGGAGCAAATAAAGATTGTGTTGCAGAGATCAAAGAAGCTGCTGGATCCAGTGATGTAGGCAATTCAGAAGATCGGAATCAGAAAGCACATAAGATGCAGAAACTCAAGGAGAGTCAGATGTTGAGTCTAAAGAACAATATGCTACATAGTTTGCTTTGATGGTGAATACTTCTGTTTCATCTCAGTCTGATTAGGTATATGATAATTGTTCCTCATCTCATTCTAGTTGCTTTAATTGTGTTGACCTTGAAAGTAAGGTGTTGGCTTATCAGCAACATAATGCTGACTTGATCAGCGATCTCAACCAGTGCATTGAGGCAAACAAAATTTAAAAATCAAATGAAAAAGATTTTCAAGCTAAAATTGAGCTATTAAACAGGCAATTGCATGAGGCTGAGATCGATGTGCTGAATAAGCAAGATGCTATCACTTCTTATCTCAATACCATCAATGTGATAAAGAAGAAATTAGCCATAGTCGAATGTTACTATGAAACTTTGAGTCAGAAGCTCAAGAGCTATGAAAGCTCCTCATACATCATTGAGCACATGATCAGTAAAGGGACTGATCTGAAGGGTAAGGAAAAAGAAACAAAATACAATCATTGTCCCCCTCCAGTCTTAAATTGCTTTGTCAACTCACCAAATGACAAAGAAATTAAAGACTTTCAAGTTAAAACTCCATTAGTAATTGATCCTATTGGAATCATTTCTGATAAGGGTTCCTCATTGTCTGAGGAATCTTTTGTGGAGGGAGTGGTTGAAGATTGGGTCTCTGATTTTGAGGATGAGTCTGATATTTCTCCTCAAGTGTCTTGTGTAAAGAATCAAATATCTGGTGTCAAAAACCTAATCTCATCAAAGACAAACATGTGTTCAAAGTTATCCTAAGCCATATGCTTTGTGAAGTTTTCACAGGATGGTGAAGCAAGTAAGTCCAACAAGACTAACAATCTTGTGTTTAGTAGGACAAGGGGTTTGGGTTTTAAGCAGAACAAGACAAAAACAAAGGTTTTTCATCAAAACAAAATGTCTCATTCTAAACCCAAACAATTTTATCACAAGGAGAAATGAGTTTGTTTTGAGTGTGGTGCTCCTGGACATTTTGCTAGATTTTATCCTTATTTGATTAGACCACAAGTTGCACCACATCGAAAACAAAATCATAATTTTTTTAAAGAAATAAAATCTGCTTGTCCTTCACCTCAAGTTAAACCCAAGCATCCTTCACCCATCAAAACTCAAGATAAGGGTAAGCGGGTTATGGTTGATCATGGCCAAGTCCTCTGAAACTCCTGTTTTTAAACCTCCTGAAAAATTTAACTCAGATGGACAATGGATTGAAATGAAAATCCTGGACGCTTTGGGTCAACCCAAGACTGTAAAGGCTTGGGTTCCCAAATTCAACTAATAATTTGTGTATGTGCAGGTTCCCCAAATGCTGCTCTTAATAGCACTTGGATTGTTGATAGTGGGGCTTCAAGGCACATGACTGGAGACATATCTCTTCTTTCCGATGTACATTCAATTAAAGGAGTGTATGTGGCTTTTACTGGTGACAAAGACGGATTTATTACTGGAGAGGGAATTCTTTCTAATGGCCAAGTTTCATTTGACAAGGTCAGATATGTGAAGCAGCTGGAGAACAATTTACTTTGAGTCTCACAGATTTGTGACAAGAAGTACAAGGTTCTGTTTGATGATTCTAGCTGCTACATTCTCAAGCAAGGCATCACCATTCCTAAAGACTAGATTCTAATGTCTGCTCCAAGAAAGCAAGATCTGTATGTTCTCAACATGGCCACAACTTCAACTACATCTTCTACAGCTTCATGTTTTTTGTCCAATGCTACAGAGAAAGATTATATTCTTTGGCATAAGAAGATGGGTCATTTGAGTTTGAGGAAAATGATACATCTGGTTCACAACAATCTGGTTGAGGGAGTGAGTTTGAAGAACTTTAAGCTGTCTGACGTCTGTGTTTCATGCAAAAAGGGAAAGCAAACCAAGCAGTCTCACAAACCGAAAAAGTTTCATTCAAATATTGTTCCTTTGGTCCTGTCAATCGCAAGAGCATTGCTGGAGATCAATACTGCTTAGTCATTACTGATGAGTACTCTAGATTCTCTTGGGTGTTCTTTATGAATGAGAAATCTGAAACGTTTGAATGTGTTCAAGTTCTAGTAACTAAGCTTGAATCACTGTATAAGCTCAAAGTTCGCATGCTCAGAACAGATAACGGGACTGAATTTAAGAATCACAATATGAAGACTTTCTGCAATGAACGTGGTATTATTCAGTAGTTTAGTGCTCCATATGTCCCACAGATGAATGGTGTTGCTGAGCGAAAGAACATAACATTAATTGAGGCTGCTCGGACTATGCTTGTGGATTCCTCTCTACCGGTTCAATTCTGGAATGAAGCTGTTGCTAATGCTTGTTATACTTTGAACGGGGTGTTGATTGTGAAAAGACATGGGAAGACTTGTTTCGAATTTCTCCATAACAGAAAGCCAAATCTTAATTATCTTGAACCTTTTGGTGCTTCATGCACGATGCTTAAGAAACATGAGCAAGGCAAGTTTAATGAAAAGGTGGAAGAAGGCTACTTTCTTGGGTACAGCAATCCAAATAAGCAAGTCTACAACAAATCAACTCATAACGTAGAGGAGTGGTACGATGTAGATGTTCAGAAATATTCTATGCCAGCATCTGGAAAGGGTCCTGACTGGATGTTCAATTATTATGATCTTTTTGACTCTTTCAACCTTCCTTCCATGTATACTGATGAACATGTTGCTGTTCAGATAATGTATGATGCACAAAATGGACCTGATGAACCAGTGAAACCTTCTTCAGTTTCAGCTCCAGTGCAGGCACATGACGACAGTTCAAACTCAGATGATAATCACTCTCATCCAGATGTCCCAAAACCAGATGTTGATAATATTGTACCTGCTCTTAAGGATCTCAATATAAACAATCTTGATCCACAAGTTGAGGTGCCTGCTCATCCTGTTGGCAGAATTAACAGAATTCATCCTCAAGACAATATTATTGGAAATCCAACTGATGAAGTGAAGACCAGAAATCAATTATCTTCAGGTGGTCTTGCTGATATACTTGATCTTGCAGACGTGAACTTTTGTGCCCATTCTTTCTTTATCTCCCAAGTTGAACCCAAAACCATTACTGAAGCTTTGAAAGAAGAATCTTGGGTAGATTCTATGCAATAGGAGTTGTTGCAATTTAAGAAGCTTGGTGTTTGGCAGCTTGATGATAGACCCAAGGGTGCAAAAGGTAGCGCAAGATTGCGCTGCAAACGAGATGATCATGGCAATGTGGTTCGCAACAAAGCACGTCTGGTGGTGGAAGGTTTTAGACAGGTTGAAGAGATTGACTAAAATGAAGTATTTGCACCGGTTGCTCGTCTTGATGCAATCCGAATCATTATGGCTTATGCATCCTTCAAAAAGTTAAATGTTTATCAGATGGATTTTAAGAGTGCATTTCTTCATGGTGTGATTAATGAAATTGTGTATGTCAATCAACCTCCCGGGTTTGAAGATCCATTGTATCGTGACCAAGTCTACAAGCTAGATAAGGCCTTGTATGGATTGCACCAAGCTCCGCGAGCGTGGTACGAGACACTATCTACTCACCTTCTGAACAACGGGTTCTGAAGTGGTGTCATTGACTGCACTTTATTCATTGGAGAGATGGATGGGAATTTCTCATGGTGCAAGTTTATGTGGATGATATCATCTTTGGATCCACAAATGATGTTCTGTGCAAGGATTTTGAAAAGGTTATGAAAGACAAGTTTGAGATGAGTTCGATGGGAGAGATGAAATTTTTTCTGGGATTGCAGGTGGATCAGTCTGAGGCAGGGATTTTTATTCACCAGACCAAATATGTTGGTGATATTCTGAGTCAGTTGAGTATGTTGGATGCAAAACCTGCTGGTACCCCACTAGCTGTTAATCACGGGATTACTCCAGAAGAAAAGAGGGAGTTAATCCATGCCACTCTGTACAGAGGAATGATTGGATCTCTTATGTATCTCAAAACTTCTCGTCCAGACATCATGTTTGCTACTTGTCTGTGTGCTCGTTGTCAGTCAAAGCCAAGAGTTTCTCATCTTATTGTTGTGAAGAGGATTTTGCGTTATCTGAAGGGTACTCCGGATCTGGGCTAATGGTACCCTAATGATGATAAATTTGATCTAACTGCTTACAGTGATTCAGATTATGGTGGATGCAAAAGAGATTTCAAGTCAACATCTGCGGGGTTTCAATTCTTTGGGAAACACCTAGTTACCTGGCAATGCAAGAAGTAGACGTCGGTGTCTACTTCAACATGTGAAGTAGAATACATTGCAGCTGCTAGTTGTTGCTCTCAAATCATTTGGATTGAGCAACAACTCAGGGACTATGGGTTACAGCTTTCTAACACTCCTATATTTGTTGATAACACTGCTGACATAGTTGTCACTAAAAATTCTGTCCAGCACTCTAAAACAAAACACATCGACATTAAATATCACTTCATACGTGATTGTTTTGAAAAGAAATTAATCGATGTTGTTAAGATTCACACCGATAACCAGAAAGCTGATCTTTACACTAAAGCGTTTGACAAACCCAGATATTTATATCTGATATTGTTATTTAGTTTATTTAGTTTTATTTTTACTTCTTAATATTTCTGTTATTTTTCCTCCATTTATTTAAAAACTCAAAAAGATTTTCTGTTTTAGGTTTTTATGGGGAGAAAAAGTAGTTTAATTGAAAAACCAAAAGCATTTGAAAAATTAAAAAATTGAGAAAGTCTTGTTTGAGAAAGTGACGTGTTAATCAATCATGTCTTAAATGTAAAATTGAATGCATAAACTGACAGCACATGGGTTTTATGATTTGATGTACTGATAGGCCGACTTTATAAAGTTTATAGACTGTTGGTGATTGCTTAGAAAGTCCGATTTGTGGGATCCAGTTTAGAAAACTAGTTATGGGATAAACTGTTTTTAATTCAATTCAGGCATACACCTGTTATCATAGGATCTTATGAGGTTTCCAATGATTCATAAATTCAAGTCTGTACACGTGCCATATTGCTTTGTAAAGACCTAGCTAAAGCCGTCCATTCAGATGAGAATGATTGAATCACAAGAAAATAAATGTGAATCCGACTCTGTACACGTGCCATATTGCTGGGTTGCAGCCCAGCTGAAGCCGTCCATTCAGATAGGATAAGCTAAGAAAAACACAAAATTAAATAAGTTTGATTCCATACATGTGCCATATTACTGGGTTGCTGCCTAGTTGAAGCAATCCATTTGGATAGAACAAGTTGATCTTGTCAACACAGTTCTATATACGTGACATATTGCTTTGTAAAGACCCAGCTGAAGCCGTCCATGAGAATGTGTTGAACTTTAGAAACAAATCAAAAAGAAAAATACAAAAAAAAATAAATTGGAACCCTATAGAATTTATGACAATAGGTATTAAGTTATGCAGAGATGAGTTATAAAATGGCTTTTGATCTGGATTGATTGACTAAAATGGGTAACTCAGCCAGAAAACATGGGTGATGATTGATTAGTTTAGAAATGAAGTATTGTCAGGTTCAAAGTGGACAACTATATCAGTAATTGCTTCATAAATCAAATGTGCCAGAAGTATAACATTCATGATTACTGATTTGACATGACCTAGCGTATTTGTCATTTTCTTGAAAGGCTACTAACAAAAATATGTGTGTTTTGTCTGTTTCAGTTTCAGTTTGTACAGTGTTTGATTATCAAAAAAATACAAAAATATTTTCGTTTGAATTTGTTTTAAATGATCATTTGTTTGTTCGGATATTCAATCTCATCTTAACTGATCACCAAACCAGACAGATCTTCATAACAATACTCTTTTTATGGTCAAAATGTCAAAATTTGAAAATGAGGTGTGTTTTTGGGTGCTGATCTTCTTTCGCACGAATGAGTCTTGAGTATGACTCAACTGAGCGAGGGAATGTATTCATACGAATGAGTCATTCGTCTGATCATGTCATGCAAATAGAACCATTCGGTTCTTTTGGCCGAATGAGTTCTCCTATTTATTAAATGCCTTTCGGCCGAATGAATCATTCACATCATATTTTTGTCTTTCGGCCACACTGTGTGTGCTCTCTTTTGCCCGAAGAACACACCTGTTCATCTTCTTCAATTTTCACCACAAATCTGCCATTTTCTGGTCATTTTTCATCTTGTGATTGTTACAGGTACTGCTGGAATCAATATCATCAAATTTTGACTGTAGAATGAACCCTAATCATTCGAATTTTCGGGGTTTTAGGGTTCGAATCTGTGAAAGTTCAATAAACGGTCAAAATGAACTTTAATCAACTTGAAACATGTTCTAAAACCTTAATCGGTCCCCTCTGAGTTAAATGTTACCATTTTTAGGGTCTGATTAGGGATTTTGGGAGATTGGGTGTTCAAAGGTCATCGGTCGCCCGAATGAGACTCATTCGCACCACAGGGTCAACCGAATGAGTGGGTTCAGTCGAATGAGAGTTTTTCGGTCCACCCTGAGGTCATTCAGACCTTCTAGTCATGCGATTGAGTGGATTCAACCGAATGACTACATTCGTGTGTCACTTGGATGACACCATTCATTCGGCTATCATTCTCTTTCGACTGAGTCTTATTCATGTGATACTTGTTCATTCATACCAATTAAACACTTGGGTTCAAATTTTGATTTTGTTAAACTGCTTACTGAACTGAACTGATATGTTGTTATTCTTCTGTGTTTCAGTATGGTAGGCTACAAAGCTTTTCTGAAGAACAACATCTGTGGACATCTTGATGTTACCACGGCGAATGCCAGACATTTTACAGAGGTTATCACATTCTTGAGACGATCCAGCATATTTCCAGCTACCTCTAATTTTCATGTGCCATACCTATCTCATCAGAGAGATTTCTGGAGCTCGGCTGATATTGATTGTAGGAAGAGTCTCCTGTTATCAAAGGAAAGGTCAAAGGTCAGGATGTTGTAGTATCTGCTGAGAATCTCAGACGGGTTTGTGGATTTCAGGACTCTCTAGATAATTTTTTCACTCTTAACAGATACTTGGTTCGTGGTTGTTTCATGAGGTGCAAGTATGACAGAGATCTGGAGGCTGGGGTGCTGAACAAGGCTTTTCTTTACCCGCAGTTCAAGTATTTATGCCATGTTCTTATTCATTGTCTGGGATCTAGGCGAGGAGGATTCGACGATCTTAGAGAGACACTCCAGTGTGCATTTGTGTCTTTGGTGCTGAACATCCCGTTCAACTTCTCCGGGATGGTTTTCCCACACATGAAGGAGAACGTATATCTGAAGGGAGACAACAAGTTCTTGATGTACCCGAGATTTCTACAGATGATCTTCGATGCTCAAGTGTCGAATCTTCCCAAGGGAAAGTCTGATATCATCAAATTAGAGACATGACTGATATTACCATCAACAGGGTTCTTTCTTACAGGGGAAAGGAGAGGAAGCCTCCTACTCGTCGTCTGTTTGGCCACCTCCTTAATCCTGATTATGTTGCACCTATTGGGAGGAGGTGAAGACACAAGGATTCAAATTATGATCCGGAGGATATCATTGTTCTAGGAGGTGATGATGGTGACGATGGAGATGATGGTCATGGTGGTGATGCAAGTGTTGATGTGAGTGTAGGTGCTGATGTTGATACTGGTGTTGGAGGTGTTAGTGTTGATACTACAGCTGGTGATGTTAGTGTAGGAGGTGGTACGACCTCTGCTGATGAGGGGGATAATGTGGAGATGGAGGATGTGGAAGGTGATGATGATGTTGAATCTGATGACACTCATTCAGAGGACACCGGGCCACAAGTTGTGACTACCTGCTTCAGATCCCAAGTAGTTTTTCTTGAGACAGGGACTACGGAGCAGGCCTCTGTAGATATGGAGGAGATCAGGGATCCATCTTTTATTCCAGAGTTTGATTTTGACCCTATCCCTTGCACTTTTGTTGCATCTACTGTTGGTGAGACTTCCTCCCCTCCAGCCAAGAGACAAAGGATGGCCAAATTTGTGTTACAAAGACGGTCAGGGTTGACTTATGTTGCAGCAACCACTGCTACATCCGCTGCAACAGTTGCAAGTTCTTCACTTCCCATGTCAAGGGCATCTACTTCACGTGTTTCTATTGCCCTTCTGACCTCTTATATGGCCACTATAGCTGTCTATACTGCAGGTTCCTCAGTTCCTTCTATCACACGCTCAGATCCATACACTATGACAGCTTCAGTTGCTGATCAGCTTAGCACGCTGAACAGTCTAGTTCTTCAGCTGATAGAGAGGAACCATGAGCAGCTCAGATAGAGGGTTAGTGAGCAGGATGCTCTGCTGTTACAGGCTGCTGATCAGAGGGCTAATTTGAGAGCCCGATCTGCTGATTTGGAGTAGAGATTACTCAAGTCTATGGATGAGTACAATCAGCTAGCCTTGATGAATGTTGGCTTCAATGATAGGATTTCAACTCTTGTGGCTGAAAACTTGCGTCTAGCTGAACAAGTTGAAAGCCTCAAGGAGTCCACTCCCAGGATTGAGAGGTCTGAGCCTGTCTCTGATGATTCAGACAATGAAGAAGACGAAGAAGAAGAAGAAGAAGAAGAAGAGGAAGAAGACTCTAATGAGGAGAAGGTGGATTATGATATTACAGATGACGATGACTCTGGTGATTATAATGATGGTGCTGAGAGTGGCTCTGCAAGTTCCTCCAGTGCAGGAGAGCCAACCCCACCCACCGAGGTCAGAACCAAGACTAGGCACGACAGAGCTACCAAGCCGCCTCAGAGTCAAGCAGAAGAGCCTAAGGCAACTGGATGAGAAGCTGACAATGATTTTAGAAGCTCAGGGCATCATTCAACACTCTGTCAGCTACGACAAAGAGGAAGGCGTGATCATCCACTGCCTCTCCAAAGAGCAGATTGCAGAGCTATTAAGGCTGAATCCGGATGAAGTTTTTTTGGATGATGATACTGTTCCAATTTCTGATTTTCCTACTACATAGATTTTTGATGATGTTGATGAGGTAATCCTGGATGATCTTACAGAGGAAGAGAGCACAAAGTATACTTCAGCTGAAGAGAAGCTGCCTACTTTTGCTGATCTTTTCGGTCTTCATACTGAGTAGGAACTGAAGAGAAAGATAGACGAGAAGGTCAGCGACAACGAGTCTTTAGCAGAAGACATTCATAAGAGAAAGGAGGAATGGGCAGCTTATTGGGAAGTGCTAAAGAAAGACCGTGTTCCACCAATGCTAACTCCAAACACCAAAGTACACAAGACCAAGGGATACAAGTCCGGCGGTCAGATTCTGAGTTGGGCATATTTTCATGATCTGCGATGTTATGCAGTGAAGAGAGAAAAGGGGATCCAGTACTTCCGGTTTCCCCATGACTTCAAGACATTGCCGGGATCTGAGGTTAATCAGCTTGCACGTCTTAAGATGCTATATTGTGAGGATTCGGGGATGTCATCCTGGTTTGCGAGGCAAATCTAGTTCAAGTACAGAAAGAGATGGGTTAACTTCAAGCGACAGCAACCAGAAAGGTACTACCTACCAGATATCGATGCCAATTCCTGGAAGCACAAGGTTATCCTGAAGTGGCTGCCTCTGAATGTCATGAATAAGATTCCGCTACGGAAGATGCGTCAATACTTCTCGGACAGCTTCCGATGGTGGTATTATGATGGGAGGACTGCTGAGGCTGTGGTTGTGCTATGCAAAGATAACACATGGGATATCATTCGTATCTTTGATCCTATGTGGCTGACTAATCTGTCACTAGAAGACGTGAAGACTTTATACAGATGTCAGATAATCTTTGATGTTGTGGACATGGAGCAAGCGCTGCAGTATATGAGAGTCATCCGTATATGCATGGTGTTTGGTATTCATGCCGGATCTGACTGAAAAGCTCTATCAAAAAAATACTTGAAGAAAGGTGCTGATAAATAGGAACTAGGTCCAAGGGGAGTTTGTTGATGCATGTAATGTCCCTAGTTCTGTATTATGTAAAGTTCATATTAGTAATGAAACCGACTTTTCTGTATTGTTCGTATATGTTTATTTGAGTTTAATATGTTTAACTGTGTTTGACTTTGACTATGACTATATTGCAGACCCATTCGTTGTTAATGGCTGAGGCGAACGAATGAGTAACTCGCATGACTCATTGGGTTGACCAGCCCATTCAGCTGAGCCTTTCGTCCGAATGAGTGCTTCGCACCACTCATTCGGCCGAATGAGCACAATCTATATATAGGACTGTAAACAGAATGTGTCAGTAACTTTTACATCATTCCACTGACCCCTGAGCGCCCCAAGTCACTCCCTTAGGGTTTTGAGTCGCCTCTTTCTATCCAAGTTCGATTCTCACCCTGTGGTGCTTCGATTTCGATCAAAACGTTGATTCTACATCATCGGATTCCCACGGGGCTTGGTGATTTCTATTGGAAAACCCTTGAATAGGATTCCGCACTATTCAAGGACCTGTTGAGCAGATTCTCTAAAGAACCGAGTTGTTTCCGAGGGTTTCTTAGGTCCTACAGATTCCAGCATATTGAACTTTGTCAGAATATCGGTAACATATTTGCCTTGAAGAATCAGCACGCCCTTAGGATGCTTCTTTACCTGTAGACCCAAGAAAGGTCATCTCCCTTATCGCACTCCTCTCAAACTTCTTCTTCATCACAGCCTCAAATTCTCTACATAGCACCGAGCTCGTGGAACCGCAAATAATGTCGTCTACATAGATTTGGACGAGAATCAAATCCTCGTTATCCTTGCAAACGAACAATGTTTGATCAATGGCTCTATGGGTATATCCATTAGCAAGCAGATGATCTGTAAGTGTAGCATACCACGCTCAAGGTGCTTTATGAGGACCATAAAGGGCTTTGTCTAACTTGTAGACATGGTCGGGATACTACGAATCCTCGAACCCGGGAGGCTGACATACATAGATCTCTTCTTTGACCTTTACATACAAGAAGGCAGTCTTCACATCCAGTTGATACACAGTGAAGTTCATGTAGGAAGCGTAGGCCAAAAAGATTCGTATAGCTTCAAGTCTTGCGACCGGTGCAAAGACTTCTTCATAGTCGATCCCCTTCTGTTGATAGAAGCCCTGAACTACCAATCTTGCTTTATTTCTGATGATGACACCCGAATCATCACTTTTGTTTATGAAGACCCATCTGGTTCCAATTGGCAGTTTCCCCTTAGGCAATGGAACTAGATTCCACACCTTGAGCTTCTGAAACTGCATCAGTTCTTCCTGCATCGCCTCGACCTAGCTTGACTCCTTAAAAGTCATTTTGACATTCTTGGATTAGGCCTGTGAAATAAAAAAGGAAGACAAACAAGAATTAATAGGACCTAATTGACTTCGAGTAATAGTTCCTTCAGGCAAGGTGTTCTAAGCTGGAATGGGTCGGCTCCGGGTGAGAACGCCTTCTGAAAGAGGTCTGATAAAATTTTTCACATGATGATTCTTGTTGATGCTTAGATTTGGCACTTCCTCCATAGCAAGGTTGTCTAGCAGGTTGCTGATGTGAGTCAGTTGATCTTCACTGGAGGAAGAGAGATTGTCGACGGGGGCAGTTTCACTTGCTTCGGCTTCATGATCCACATAATGTTCCTCAGGGATGTGGCATGAGAACGTTGGATTAGCAAAGGTTTGGTGGGAAGAAGATGAAGCTTGATCTATCTCCGGGATTGGCTGAACTTGAGGAGCCCGATCATACATGCCTGGTGGGTCAACTGTCAAAAGCTTGGGTTCACTTGGTACGTAGTCAACCCGGTAGTCTACGTCATCACCCTTGTAAAAGTTGTTAGATGACTCAGATGGTCCTACACTCTCTGGTGAAGTGTTGAAAGGCTCAAAAGTAGAATCATACTGTAATAACCAGTTTTGACCAAAACCGGCATCGGTGTTGTTCATCTCTTGCCAATCAATATAGTATGACTCCATAATCATCCGGGACTTCTTGTCGTATACCCGGTAGGCAGCTTTCTCTGATGAATAGCCCATAAATTAACACTCATCAGCCTTGTCTTCATACTTATGATTCTGCTCAGTATGGAGGAGAGTGCACTGACACCCGAACGAATTGAAATGACCAACTTCTGGCTTCTGGTTGAAGAAAATATCATACGGAGTCTTCTGATGGCGTTTGTTCAACAGTGCTCGATTTTGAACATAACAAGGTGTGTTAACAGCTTCAGCCCAGAAGAATATTGGTAGTTTGGACTCTGAAAGCATGGTCCGTGCAGTGCTCGATTCTGATCACCTTAACCTTTAGATTCTTCTGATTTTCGATCAGGGTGATAAACTTCTTCAGAATCTCTGGTGTCTCATCTTTCTTTGCCAGAAAGAACACCCAAGTAAATTCTGGAATAATCATTTGACACAACCAGACAATATGACTTCTTCCTGATGCTCATTACATTGACTGGTCCAAAGAGATCCTTGTGAAGAAGTTGCAGAATTGATGAGATTGAGTTGAATAGTTTAGGCTTATGGGTCTCTTGTGCTGCTTCCCCTTGGCACACATGACGCACTTCTCAATTGAGGAGAAGTCTTTAGAAGGTAAGCCAATAACGTGATCTCCCTTAGCAAGTCAGTTGAGATTTTTCAGATTGACGTGACCCAGTCGGTGATGCCAAAGTAGACAGTCATTCTCCAATGCCTTTGAAAACAAACAGGTGTTCTCAGTGAATGAATCTGAATTCATTAGGCATCGATGATTCTCGGAGTCCTCTTCAAGATCCACTTCTCTGGCACAACAAATCCGCGCATTAGAATGAGACACTCGTTGTTTGTGAAGTGTGTTGGGAAACTTTTGTCACATATCTAAGAAACGCTCAATAGGCTGTGATTGAGCTCCTCAACGTAGTAGACATCCTCAAAACTTAGAGTTCCATTGGCGACTGTGCTCTTCATGCTTATCTTCCTTCCCTTGTCTCCGGCAAATGAGACGTATCCTCCATTGAAAGGTGTGACTTCATGTAACTAAGAGAAATCTCTAGTCATATGCCGGGAGCTACCACTATCTACATACCAAACATTTTTAAGCTTATTGGGTCATCCCTGCATCACACACACAATCAATGAGAAAAGGTATCCAAACCATAACAGATTTAGGCACAGGTGGAACAATGGGTCCTTTCTTGATAACCCCTTTGGGCTTGATTGGTTTGGCCCAGGTAATTTTGGGCCTAGCACCACTGCCATCATCAACTGGTTTTAAAGGTGGTTTCATTGGTGGTTTATTCTTCCACTGTGATTTGCTTTTAGTTTTAAAACCCTTTGATTTTTGCTTATGAAAACCAGATAGATTTTGTTTATCTGGTTTGGCCTTCTTGGCAGTGGGAGGATTCTGAGGTAACTTCTGAGGTGTCACCCTAGGCTTTGAGGGTTGGTCAGTCCTCATTGTCCTTTTGGTAGGTTTGGCCTTCAGTGTGACCTTCTGATTCTTCCCATTGAAGAATTCAGTATGCAGGTGCAGATAGTTTCTGGCAATGTGGCCTGGTCTACCACATGCAAAGCAACATACCTCTTCATGAAATTCTTTTGGGTCAAATAGCGTTACATCACGATCACCATGACCAGAGGAAGTACTTGTAGAGGCTTGTTCCAATGACCCAGTGGAACAAAAGGTTCACATTTAGGGTTTAACTTTGAACATGCCTCTTTGGTGATCGTGGAATGAGCTCTATTCATCCGCTTTAAAGGAGAAGAAATGGATTCGAAAACATCATCATTTCTAACAAATGTAGAATTAAAATTCTTAAACATCTCATTTGGTTTGATTTTAATTTAATCAAATCTTCCTACAAAATCAGTTTTTGGAATAAAGTGTGATTTGCCAGATGATGTTGAACATTATGTGCTCCTCCTAGCACTTATTTCTTCATTCTTCCCCCTCAGACCTGTATCACTTAAACTATCTGCACACATCTCAGAATTATCAGAAATATTTAGGTCGGTCGCAACTGGATCTGCCTTGAGAGGAACTGGATTGCTAGAACCAGTGTTGAAATCACACCTTTGGTCTGATTTCAACAGCAGATCATCAACAGATGTCTTGATGTTGGGCATTATGGAGTAGTTATGGTTAAACAGAGGTTTTACCTCAGTAAAACCAAGCCCAATTTACTCCTTTCTCCTACACTGGACATCAATCATGTTAGCCACCGCAATACTAGCATACTCATATTTGTCAGCTTGAATTTTAGTTTTGGACAATTGAGATTTAAGATGTTCCAACTCTGAAGTGAGTTCCGATAGTTGGACTCTTTATTACTTAACAATTCTTTTAATTGTAAAATGTCACGCCTTTCAGCGTCAAGTTTTCTTTTGAAAAGTGCTTCATTTTTGAGAAATTCAGAGTTAAAGTACTTAAGTTTGGTGACCTCCTTGATTAAGTCCTCATTGTGAGAACGGTAGTTAAATACCTTTTCTATGCAAGAAGTAGAGCAAAGTTTTTAGTTACCTCATTTTTCTTTTCATCCACTTCTACCATGAATGTGTGGCTCAATGTCATCTCTAGCTCTTGTACTTGATCACTCCAATCATAGGAGTCTGTTTCCAGAGTCACGAGAGCCTTGGATGTGCTAGCACCTCCCCCAACAACAGCCTTCTGATCAGGCTTCTTCTCACCCTCCTTCACCACCTTTGGCTTTTTTCACTCCCTTGCAAAGTGACCCGGCTGGACACAGTTGTAGTATCGCATCTTTGATTTATCAAATCCCAGCTTCTTCCCTGGGTTGTTGCCGAAACTGTTCCTTCCATATTTCTTGATGAACTTCTTGGCACGGAAAACCGCCATGGCCATTTGCCAAGAAATATACATTTCCTCCATATCTGTCTGGTTAATCTACTCTAAGTTATCTTGAGTGTGATTGGCCGGTGCCAACTCTCCAGCAATAAAAGCATTGTAACTGTTCATAAATCCCTTTAACAGCAGCAGATTCTCTTCACTTTCTGGGCTAACCTTGGGCACTGAACTAACTTGCCCTTAAGAAAGGAAGGCAGTCTCAAACGAAACCGACTGTGATGAAGGTGCTTGGTAATGCTGAGATACTAAGGCTTGAAAATTTATGGTTGACAAAAAAGCAGCATTCTCTGTTACAGCTGCAGTGCCCATAGAACTGGCATGATTGAGAGCACTTTGTTTGTCGTCCACATCATAAGAGTTGATAATGGAGATCAACTCACTCAGAGAATTTTTATACATGTCCTTGGTTCTCTTGATGGTAGTGCAATTGGAATTCCAGTTATATGGCAGTGAGTTCAAGAACTTTTTGTTGACTTCTCCCTTAGACAACTCAATTCCTGCACTGGTCATCTCAGTCATCAGATGAGTAAATCGGTCCAGTTGAGCTTCCATGGACTCTCCTTTTACATGGTTAAACATGTTGAATTTTTGCCTTAACATATCCTTGCGACTTTCTTGCATTTCCTCATTACCCTCAAATCTTTCCACCAAAGCATCCCATAGTTGCTTAGCTGTCTGATGCTCCTTGAACACGTGAGCCACGTCAGTTGACAACGCCGTAGTAATTGATGCGTATGCCTTATCATCTTTCTCTTTCAAAAGAATGTCGTTTTCCGTGTATAACTCCGGGTCCTTGGGAATAAGCCCGTTTAGCTCACTTTGGTACATAGGCACATATGGCCCCTCTTCAATTGACCTCCATAATTTCGGGTCCGTGTACTTGATAAACGATTGGAACATGAATTTCCAATCCTGGAAGTTATCCCCTGACACGAGCATGCGTGGCTTCGTTTCAGTGCCGATCTCATTGTCTAAGTTTAGAAGGTTAGACAGGTTAGTGAGGTTCTTTCATGCCATGACAACTAGAAAATTTTCTAAGTATAGGTTCTCGAAATCCCCAAGAGTGCTAAGTCTCAAACAGTGCACGAAGTCCAGTCTATACTCGAAACAACATTACTACCGGAAGTCCAATGTATACTCGAAATTCAAGGTATTCGAATTCCAAGTGTAATCTAACCTCATATGTACTCGCAGTTAGTAGTGTAGTTGAACCAGTTGTGTACTCGAACTCCAAGCAATACTCGAACTCAAGCTTGTACTCGAACACCACTTGAAGTCACCAAACTGTAATCGAACCCCCAACTATACTCGAACTCTCCAACTGTACCCGAAAAACTGTTCTCGACTTTTGAACTCGTAGATACTTGAAAAATTTTCACCGAAAAATTTCTCAAGATCTGGAGTCCCAAATTTCAATAGCAGCTAGATGGTGTAGAGTAGAACAAGAAAGTATCGAACTTGCACTGAAAAGCTTGTACCTTGATGTAGAAAAGATCACTAAGGCTCTGATACCACTTGTAGGTCCAAATCTTGTCAAGAATCGAACTTTATGTCTCCATTCTGCATCAAATGACTCTATAATGTGTGGAATCCGGAATAGAATCACAAGAACAAGAAGAAAGATCAAAACTTTTGTATATTCAACGAATTTCACGAAATAGTGCCTCAATACGTCTAAAGAGCACGCCTCGGGAATCCAACATTAGAACAGTACAAAATACGTCTATTTATACTAATCTAGGAGTACTCGAACCCTATACACGAAAATGGTTCAAGTACTCGAAATCTACTACTGTACTTGAAATACTATGTACTCAAAAATCACAAAATCAGGTCTTCAACTCTTCTGTGGTTGACTTTGTCAGTCTTTGTCTTTAGTCGGGCTCTACAAACAAGTTGAAGATGAAGGTTGATAGGTGTGAGATTTGCAGGGGTGGTCATGGTACTTCTGAGTGTTCAGTGGTTAATTAGGAGCATGTTGACTATTTAGGAGGTCAAAACCGGGGTAAAACTAATAATTTTAATAATTCCTACAACCAAAATTGGAGAAACCACCCAAACTTCAATTGGTGATCTTCCGGTCATCTCCCTGGTTTCCAATCTGGGTTAACTCATAACCAGGGGTAGGGTCCCTCATCTGGTAGCAATCCGAGTCACACATCAAGAAGGGGTAGTAGTGGTGGTGGTGATAACATGGGTAGGATAGAGGAGTTGTTAGCTCAGTTGGTTGCTAAGGATGCTACTACTCAGAAAACTCTTGCTGAGCATGACATCCTGCTGAAAAACCAACAATCTGCTTTTCTTGAACTTCAGCGATCTGTGCGTGACATTGCTAAGCGTTTGGATGAGAGGCCCCAAGGTCAGCTAAGGTCAGTTTTCGGGTAGTACTCAGCCTAATCCAAATGCTCATGTCAAAGCAGTTACCACTCATAGTGGTAATGGGGTGAGAGAGTTGTCCCACCGGTTGAGTTGGAAGAAGAGGAACCGGTAGATGAGGAGATAGAGATGGAGACTCCTGGAGGGGTGCACATGAGGCCATGCCCAACAGGTACAACACCGAATAGTGAGTCTCCTGTAGAGAAGTCGGTTGAGAAGAAACCGGTTGAGGTTAGGCCTGATCCTAAGATTGATCATTCTCATCTTCCATGCCCTGCTCGCTTAGCTCATCAAAAGCATGCTAAGGAGAATGGTCATTTTCTTGACATGTTCAAATAGTTGAAGATCAATATACCTTTTATTGAGGCCCTTCAGCATATGCCTAAGTATGCCAAATTATTGAAGGATTTGTTGAAGCGAAAGGATCGTTTAGGGGAAGTTTCTAATGTTCCATTGAGTGGAGGGTGTTCTACGGTGATTTTGAACAAGCTACCGGAGAAATTGACAGATCCGGATATTTTTACAATCTCGTGTCTGTTTGGTAGTTACACTCAGAGACACGCGTTGGCGGATTCAGGTGCTAGCGTCAATTTGATGCCGTATTCTTTATATGAGAAGCTAGCCCTTGGTGATCTAATCTCGACGTGCATGACACTTTCTCTTGCTAACCGGATGGTCAAATGTCCACGGGGAATTGTGGAGAATTTGCTATTGAAGGTTGATAAATTTGTTTTCGCCATTGATTTTGTGATTCTTGACATTGAGGCCGATGAGACTGTTCCTATCATTGTAGGTCGTCCTTTCTTGCGGACCGCTAAGCCCATCATTGATGTTTTTGACCGTAAGCTCACTCTTAGAGACGGTGACGAGACTGTCACTTTTGACGTTGTGAAGTCCATGAGATATCCATGTGATCAAGATGATTTTAGTGATCCATTTCATTCTGTCTACTTCATAAATTCATTCATGTCACACGTAGATAGGTGTCTTGATTACGTGTGTGGAGCTGATTTGGTTGTTGAGAGTAGTGAGGAGGAGGTAGAGGTGATTGAGGAGAGTGTCTCTGTGATTTCTGAGGTTTTAGAGGTTGATGTGCTGAGAGAGGAGAGTAAGATACCATCAGTAGAGTCCCCACCTTCTTCAGAGCTGAAGGTTTTGCCTTCCCATCTGCAGTATGCCTTTTTAGGTGAGGATTCCATTCTACCCATTATGATCTTTTCTAAGTTGAGTGAGGAGGAGAAGAGTTGTTTGATTGATGTGTTGAAGGTTCATAAGAGTGCTATTTCTTGGAGACTCTCAGATATCCAAGGCATTAGTCTTGTTTATTGCACACATAGGATACTCATGGAAGATGAGTATAAGCCGGTGGTACCACCTCGGAGACATTTAAATCCTAATATGCAAGAGTTGTGAAGAAAGAGGTGTTGAAGTTGATGGATGTGGGCTTGATTTATCCCATTTCTGACTCCTCATGGGTGAGCCTGACTCGGGTTGTCCCTATAAAGGGAGGGATAACTGTCATCACGAATGAGAAGAACAAGCTCATTCCTACTCGCACGGTCACGGGGTGGCGAGTATGCGTCGATTACAGGAAACTTAATGATGCCACCAGGAAGGATCATTTTCCCCTTCCCTTCATATACCAGATGTTGGAGCGCTTGGCAGGCCAACATTTTTACTGCTTCTTAGATGGCTTTTCAAGGTATTCCCAGATCCCCGTTGCACCGGAGGATCAGGAAAAGACCACCTTCACGTGCCCCTATGGCACTTATGCCTATCGTCGCATGCCATTCGGGTTACGCAATGCTCCAACTACATTTCAGAGGTGTATGGTAGCTATCTTTCAGGATACGATAGAGTCATCGATGGAGGTTTTCATGGATGATTTTTCAATTTATGGTAGCTTGTTTGATCAGTGCTTGTCGAATTTGGAGAGGAGGCTTAGGAGATGTGTGGAAACTAAGCTGATGCTGCATTGGGAGAAGTGTCACTTCATGGTGACTGAGGGGATAGTGTTAGGACATAAGATCTCTATATTGAGGTAGATCGGGCTAAGATCAAGACCATTAGTAAACTCCCAGCACTTTCTAGTGTGAGATCCATTAGGAGTTTTCTTGGTCATGCTGGTTTTTATAGGCGATTTATTAAGGATTTCTCAAAAATAACTAGGCCTGTGACCCATCTTTTGGAGAAATATGTCCCATTTGTGTTTGATGAGGAATGCATTAAGGCATTTGAGTTTTTGAAGGAGAAGTTGGTGAGTGCCCCCATCTTAGTTGCCCCCGATTGGAGCTTACCTTTTGAGCTCATGTGTGATGCTAGTGACCAAGCAGTTGGGGCTGTTTTAGGGCAAAGGCGAGAGAAACATTTGCATAACATTTATTATGCTAGTATGACTCTTAATGATGCTCAAGAGAATTATACCTCCACTGAGAAAGAGCTTTCTAGCGGTAGTGTTTGTCTTTGACAAATTACGATCATATCTCGTGCTTTCTAAGACCACCGTTTTTACCGACCTTTCGGCATTGAGTTTTCTTTTCACAATGAAAGATGCCAAACCTCACTTAATTAGGTGGATTCTTTTGCTATCAGAGTTTGACATAGAGATTAAGGATAAGAAAGGGGCGGAGAATGTGGTTGCTGATCATCTTTCCCGATTGGAGGATCCGAAGAGAAGTGAGATTCGTGAGGAGGAGATTGGAGATAGTTTCCCTCATGAGGTGATTGATTTTGTAAAGGCGGAGAAGCAAGGTATGCCATGGTTCAGTGATTTGGCAAACTATCTTGCTCATGGAGTGGTAATCGAAGGTATGACTACTCAACAGAAGAAGTTCTTTCGGGATGCGGGTAAGTACATTTGGGACGACCCGTACCTATATCGTGTAGGAGAAGATCGAGTACTTAGGAGATGTGTGAGCAGGAAAGAACGGTAGAAATCCTCAAGCATTGTCATGAGGGTTTGACTGGAGGTCATTAAGGTTACATATCACCGCTCAATAGGTTTTTGATTTTGGCTTGGTGAAGGATGCCCTTGAGTTTGTTAATCAATGTGATCCTTGTCATCGCACATGTAACATCTCATCAAAGGATGAAATGCCTCAAAACCCCATCCAAGTCTTAGAAGTTTTTGATGTGTGGGGTATTGACTTCATTGCACCATTCCCTATGTCAAAATGGAATAGGTACATACTTGTGGCGATTGATTACGTGTCCAAGTGGGTGAGGCTCAAGCCTTGCCTAATAACAATGCCCGAGTGGTGCTTAAGGTTTTAAAGAAGTTGTTTAGCCGGTTTGGAACTCTAGTGACCGTGGCACACACTTTTGTAACACCATGTTAGAAAAGGCTCTTCAACTCTACGGGTTCACTCTTCGTTTGGCGACCGCATACCATCCACAAACAAATGGTCAAGTGTAGAATGCAAACCGAGGAGTGAAGAGAATCTTAGATAAAATCGTTGGGAGAATGCATTGTGGGCATTTAGAACAGCCTACAAAACACCTTTAGGCACCCCACCTTATATGATCGTCTATGGTAAAGCATGTCATCTTCCCGTAGAGTTGAAACATAGAGTCATTTGGGCTCTCAAGACGGTAAATCTTGATCTTACCGGGGCGGCAAGGAAACAGTTTTTCCAAATTAATGAGTTGGAAACACTTCGTGATGCGTTCTATGCACATTCGTTAAGCATTAAGGAAAAGACCAAATCATTACATGATAGGAATTTGAAGGGTTTGAAAGAGTTTAAGAAGGGTGATCGGGTGTTGCTTTACAACTCCCGATTTAAGTTGTTTGGAGGAAAGTTAAAGTCCAAGTGGACGGGTCCTTATGTAGTTGAAGAGGTGTTTCCTTACGGTACCATTGAATCGAAAAAGGAGGTTGATGGAAACACGTGGAAAGTGAATGGTCATAGGTTGAAACACTGCATTGGAGGACCACTGGAAGAGAACAATGAGGAGGAAGATATCCTTCTCGAGAAACCTGAGTGAGAAGATGGATGAAGGGTTCTTGGGGCGAATACCCAAGTGTAAAGTGTGTAATTTGGTAATTTTTAAGCATTTTCGATTTTTTTTTTGTTTTTGTTTTTGTTTTTGTTTTTCGTTTTTGTTTTGTGTGTTTCAATGTTTTTTGCAGGTTCTTTTAATATTTTTATGCAAGGAAACATGAAATCAGGGGTACTAGGTGTGTATTCTTGCCTAAGTGTAACATCAGTGCTGGAACCGTTACCGGAACAGTGAACTGCACAGTAACGTGCACAATAACTCAGGTACACATTACGTGAAACTATTTATATTCTATTGACACTTGTTGCTTGACACTAAACTATTATTCTATTGGTCTGAAATCTGCTTTAAACCTCATGGTTTAACAATCAGAAACACATCAGACAACACAGAACTGACACACAGATGCTTGATTGATGCTACTATGTATAAACGTATGTCAGGTTAAACAGAACAAAACCATAACGATTGTTGTTACAGAATGCTAAACCGACGAATTATTCGTATAGGTCACGATCTGTACGAATAAATCTGAATGTTTAAAGTTCTGAAATGATGACTAGAAAGTAGAAAACAAGAATCAGAAAGCCAAACCATCGTCGTGTTCGTTCGAATGACGATTCGAACGAATACGCACGATGGTGGCGCTTTCTGACGAAACGAAAGCGACGCGAACGATAATAAATTTATGAAAATATAATATTTTCTGTTTTACAATTCTGAAACTCAACAGAATAAATAAAAAGAAACTCTTTTAATTAAAACGCGTAAAATAATAAATACGATAAATAATTCAAGAAAAATAATTTTAAACACATTTACTATGAATAACTACCTTGCAAAACAATCGGAAGTAAATTCTTTTTTATTTGAATTACGAAAACACACGCGTAACGTGCCGGAAAGGCGACGAAAACGAGAACCGAGCAACCGAAACTAACCCGAACAGCCCCGGGGTATAAAAAACCCTAAATGATGCTATTTCTCTCATTTATTACACACTCACTCACTCTCTAGAACTCTCCACCGTCACTCCTCTCTCTCTAAATTTCACCACTTCAAAGCTCCATAACTTGGCCAATTCTTGGTGAAAACTTGTGTTCTTGGTGTCTACACGAAGCTACGATCGTCCTCGACACAAGAGTACAACAACTCTGAGGTGTTATCCAACCAGGAACGAGGTATGAAGCTTGAAACACACAAAATATAGGGTTTTCTCAACCCTAGTCGATCCACACGCACCCAACCGGTGCAAAACCCTAATCCACAAACACTTTACACCAACCGGAGCTAACCTGTGCGTGGCAAAACCATGGGGATAACCAGATCAAGGGTTCGATCTTGATGGTGATGATGATGCAGTAGGGTCGCACAAGTGTATCTCGCCCGAACCTCACCCTATCTGGGTGACGAACCTGCAAACCCTCTCAACCGAGACTCTGCATGGCCGAACCTCTACTGCACACCACCAGCCCCGAACCCTTCTACCTCAAGCGAACCTGTGGGGATGAACGAACCCTAGCCGAATCTCCTTACCACCAGCGAAGCTGAGCTGGATGACCACCGAACCTGCGTGCCTCACTCATGTTCACTAACCTTCCTTGACGAACCAACACTTAAACGACGAACCAACACTTAAACGACGAACACTGGAAGTCGCAGCAAACCTGAGTGGTACAAACCCTCCTGCTACGAACCTAGCCCCATATTGTAGCCAAACCCACCACCATTACTGAACCCAGCTTAGCACAGAACCTTCACCATCGACGAACCCTGCTGCCAATCCCATTGTTCACGAACTTGTATGAGTGTAAAGCTGGACGAACCTTTGAACCAAGGCTACTGATTCGGCCCATGTATCTTCTTAGTCCCAATAGCATATCTTCGGCCCAAACAATGTACACCCGACCCATAGTAGCCATGTAGCTTATGACTTGGATTTAGATCCATTAACCGGCCAAATGAGTTGAGTAGGCCCAATTGACTAGGTTGGCCCAGCATCATTGAATCGGCCCACATAGACCTATTCAGCCCAACAGCATTGACTCCCTAAGACCATTAGGCCCAAATTGACCTTGGATCACCTTAACTCATTTGGCCCAAGCTCAATATCCCGGCCCAAACTCCTTTGGGTGTAGCCCATCTCTTATTCGGCCCAGCCCAAATGACAATTCGGCTCACATGGTTAGGAAACAATCTAACACACTAAAACTATAAGCAAAATTACACGTAAGGATTTTAGGTAAAGGTGGCCATTTTACTACAAAGGTGGCAAAGTGGATAAAAGCATAAAGTTTTATTAACTTTAGAGCCGAGTGGATGTCTTATTAACTAAAAAGGTTTTCTATACTACACACTATAATGAGCTTCACATGGAAAGCATTGTGAGGAGAGAAATATTAACCTTACCTAATTGAATGAATGCTAGTAATATCTCTTACACACGAATTTGGGCCGAATAAAGACCAAGACTCACGAGTGTTAGTAGACTTTAGGGCTAACAAATACACGCACACGAATCATTACAACTTGTACTTATAAGTTGCAAACAGCGTGAAATCAATACAGGGTCTTGAACATAACAACGAATACTACAAAGAGCACGTGCATTCTAGCTTAAGATAAGTCAACCACTTCAAACCCAAGGTGAGTTCATTTGTCCCTTTTCAAACATATTTGTTTTTACCTCGGGACTGACAAGCGTGTTATACATTTTAAACAATTATTGAAATGTTTAATAAATGCTTTTATACTTATTCACGATGCTTAAACTATATGCTCGATGATTATGCTATAAACTCAATGCTTAAACTTTATGCTCGATGCTTATGCTATAAACTCTATGCTTAAACTATACGCTCAATGCTTATGTTTTAAACACTATGCTTAAACTACATGCTCGATGCTATGGCTTTGAAACACTTATG
Source organism: Mikania micrantha (assembly GCA_009363875.1). Lineage (NCBI taxonomy): Eukaryota > Viridiplantae > Streptophyta > Magnoliopsida > Asterales > Asteraceae > Mikania > Mikania micrantha. The sequence goes on from CM018692.1 coordinate 48,478,737, forward strand.
CTAAATGCTAACACTTGATCCCCTGGTTCTGAAAGCTAATACTATATATGCATACTTTAAATACTAATACTTTGCACACTTATTTTTAAAAGTTAATATCTTACACTCTTAATCTTAATGCTAATTCAGTTTACACTTATACTTAATTGCTTAAAACTCTCGAAACTTTTAATTGCATAAGAAAGACAAATACTAAAACTAGAAATACTTTTGAAAACTATACTTATGTAAGCTTGAAAACTTAAACTCAAAAAGACTTACTTGCTCAAAAGGCTATAAAAACTTATACGCTTGAAATGATATAAACACTTGTATGCTTAATATGCTTGGAATACTTGAAACACTGGAATGCTCAATATGCTCGGTACACTTGAAACACTTGAATGCTTGATGTGCTTGAAATACTTGAAACACTTGAATGCTCGATGTGCTTGGAATACTTGAAACATTTGAATGCTTGATATACATGAAATGCTCAGACGACAGGCTGATTGACCGCCGCGTGTTGACCTTTGTGTCAACCCCTACTAGTCATCAGTAAAACTATGAGAATGCTCTAAACTTGTATGCTTAAGCTATCGGACATCGTTAGACAGACTGTTGGCCATCGCGTCTTGACATTTGTCAAGCCATACTAGTCATCAGTGCTCTTCGTTGTCAGAATCATGTAAAGGAGACTGATTGGCCGATGCATCTTGACAGTGGTCAAGCATACTAGTCATTCAGTGTTCTTCTTGATTCATCCACTGTTATGACGAGTGAATAGAATGACTTTGGTTTCTTCTAGCTGACTTTGTGTCATCTTGAGGATTCCTCCATCAAAACACGTCGCGAATCATATTTAGTTCCGTTATGGAAGGATGCTGCATTCCTTAGGGTCTCCAGCTGTCCATAATAGTAACTCTCAAAACTTGATACTCAAATGCTACTTTTTGCGTGTTGAAACTCATAATTAGAACACTTAAAGCTATGACGGGATTTGATGGTAGGTAAGACTCTTAATTATCATTAACAACAGTGTCATATGTTGATTAATATGTGGTGGGATGGCGTCTGGGGGGGTTGTAGGCTCGACCCTTTCGTATGCCCTATATATAAGCATACCGATCTGGATATTACATGTGATGTTAATGAGATTAAGGTTGTTACCGAAGGGATTTGGGAATGTTATTGGGTAGATATCTTAAACTTCTGAACAGGATGCTTGAAACTATGATGGAATTAAATGGTAGGAAAAATGCTTTATTATCATTAACATCAATGTCCTTTGTTGCTTAGTATGTGGTGGGATGGCGTCTGGGCGTGTTGTAGGCTCGACCCTTTCGTATGCCCTATATATAAGCATACCGAGTTGGATGATACAGGTGATGTTTATGAGGTTAAGGTTTTACCGAAAAGGTTTGCAAAACTATTTTTCAAATACTAAAACTATATGAACTCACCAACGATTGTGTTGACTTTGTTTTCTTGCATGCTTTCTCAGGTGATGTACAGGAATAAGCTAAGGCTATGGAATGCATACTAGAATGCCCAGTTATAGGACCTAGTATATTTTGAAAAGCACATGTTTTGAGGAACACTGTGAAGCTATTTTGATAACTTGTACCGATACAAGATAGAAAACATTTGATTCTTTTGATAGGTTTACTTAGTTAAATTATCGAACATTGATGGTTGTAATTTAACTTTGTAATCCTAGTTTAATGCTTTATTGTGCTTTAGTTATTCTCAATGTTTGATGCTATGTAAACAATCTGATCATCACGATTATCACTCACGATATCGCGCCCCGAGAACCTTCCGCCCGACGGGAAAGCCGATCTGTTCCCGCCGGCTCAGGGTGTGACAGATTGGTATCAGAGCTCAAGGTTATAGAGAATTATAGGTCATTTACTTAAACGGTTTGGCCTTGACTTTAACTTAGGGACCCTTCATGTAGAGAACATAGGAATTAGGAATTTACATGCATTGTGTCTTCTGCATTAGATCATTGCACTAACCAATATTGTATTGGTTTTGATCAGAATGTCACCAAGAAGACAATCATCACCACCCCTTCCTTCACAAGAGATGGACCCAGCAGTTGATGCACTCGCAAATCTGATCATTGAAGAGTTGGTGGCGGTCCTCCCTGGAATCATCACCCGGATTAGGAACAATGAGGAGTTTGCTAGGAACTTCCAACTCCTTTCTGCAGAGAAGAAGGAACCGGAGAAAGGAGAAACCAGCAAGAAACCTAGACGTCGTTCTGCAAAAAGGCGAAAAAGAACTATGAACTACACTAAAGTTGTACCTATCAGTCAAATTCTACCAGATTTGACTACCGGAGTCAGTGCTCATTATGGGGGAAAAGCCCCTATCTGTTCAGCTTGTCACTACTATCATCGAGCTGAACTTCCATGTGTACGATGCACACGTTGTGGGAAGGCGAGTCACTGGATGCAACAATGTAGGACACTAATGACCCCTATTCCCCACCAATATGTTGGTACATTTCCTAAATGTGCCAGATGTGGTTTTCACCATGACAAGAAAGAAACCTTGTAGACACTGTTTGAATTGTGGGAAATACAGACACTGGATCCAACAGTGCCGGTTTATTTCCACTAGGAAACAGGAACAAAAAGCGAGCACCTCTACTTCCTCCCAACCTAACAACAACTGCTACATATGTGGGAGGCTCGGACATTTCGCAAGTGACTGCCCTAGGAGGGTGCCTCCAGCAGACCCCGCAGCCACTGAGAAACTTCTTGCTTTACCAGCTCCCGAAGATCGCTCGGATTCCGATGACCCCATAGGTATGCAAATTTCATCAAGTTACGCTGAATTACTTATTGGTATGCTAATTAGAGATGCATATTCCGTTGTGGTTTACAAACAATAAATCCAAGGTAACCATAAGCAACTTGGTGCCAATAAGATAATCGGAGTAGTAACCTAAGGAAGCCATAGGACAAATAAGCGTTAAATGATTAAATAAAGATAGGGTAATTCTTAATTGCAGTTTAACCACTGTAATTAGGAAGACGACCTTATCTAATTAGAACACTAAAATCCGTAAGAAATCAAACTGTCGAAGCTAGAGTGTAAACTTTCACTTACCACCTAGGCTTCATAGAACTCGAAATTCTTAATTTAGAGAACTTTGGTTCTAGGATGTTAAGAAAGGATGAATGTAGAACTATGCTGGAACCATAGTTAAACTAGATAAGTAGACCCGGGGAATCAGTTGCGAATACAAGACGAAGATATGCCAGAGACATGTACTGGTATGTAGCACCTCTTTAACTCACAAGTCTTTATTCCATTTTGATACTAGTATGAATAAGGAATTAACTTGTTCCTAATTGTATAACCACATAGGTATTCCATGAAAAAACTCAGAAACTCCTTTGTGGAGTGGAAACAATGAAAGAATACTTAGCTAACGTATACAACATACTTAGAAACCACGTCTAACACTAAGGTGGAGTAACAATCGATGCTCACAACATCAATTAGTTTAGAACAACAAGGTGTTAGAGTTATGCAAATATTAAGCAAGGCATAGCAATAAGACAACTACTAGCAATAAGGAGAAGAAAACTATGAAGTCATACATAAGGAATCCCAAATGCGACCCAGAGTCTATTTGGGGAGCGTGGGGACATCATAACAAACAAAAGTCTCTCCACTTCTTTACAAAGAAAGCCGTACCTGATAATAAATTGTAAATTTCGGGACGAAATTTCTCTAACAAGGGGAGACTGCAACATCAGTGCCGGAACCGTTACCGGAACAGTGAACTGCACAGTAACGTGCACAGTAACTCAGGTACACATTACGTGAAACTATTTATATGCTATTGACACCAAACTTTTATTCTATTGGTCTGAAATCTGCTTTAAACCTCATGGTTTAACAATCAGAAACACATCAGACAACACAGAACTGACACACAGATGCTTGATTTGATGCTACTATGTATAAACGTATGTGGGGTTAAACAGAACAAAACCATAACAATTTTTGTTATAGAATGCTAAACCGACGGATTATTCGTATAGGTGACGATCTGTACGAATAAATCTGAAAGTTTAAAGTTCTGAAATAATGACTGGAAAGCAAAAAACAAGAATCAGAAAACCAAACCATCAGCGTGTTCGTTCGAATAACGATTCGAACGAATGCGCGCGATGGCGACGCTTTCTGACGAAACGAAAACGAAAACGACGCGAACGATAATAAATTTAAGAAAATATAATATTTTCTGTTTCACAATTTTGAAACTCAACAGAAATAAATAAAAAGAAACTCTTTTAATTAAAACGCGTAAAATAATAAAATACGATAAATAATTCAAGAAAAATAGTTTTAAACACATTTACTAGGAATAACCACCTTGCAAAACAATCGGAAGTAAATTCTTTTTTATTTGAATTACAAAAACACACGTGTAACGTGCCAGAAACGCGACGAAAACGAGAACCGAGCAACCGAAACTAACCCGAACACCCCCGGGGTATAAAAAAACCCTAAATGAGGCTATTTCTCTCATTTATTACACACTCACTCCCTCTCTCTAGAACTCTCCACCGTCACTCCTCTCTCTCTAAATTTCACCACTTCAAAGCTCCATAACTTGGCCAATTCTTGGTGAAAACTTGTGTTCTTGGTGTCTACACGAAGCTACGATCGTCCTCGACATGAAAGTACAACAAATCTGAGGTGTTATCCAACCAGCAACGAGGTATGATGCTTGAAACACACAAAATATAGGGTTTTCTCAACCCTAGTCGATCCACACGCACCCAATCGGTGCAAAACCGTAATCCACACACACCTTACACCAGCCGGAGTTGACCTGTACGTGGAAAAACCATGGGGATAACCAGAGCATGGATTCGATCTTGATGGTGATGATGATGCAGTAGGGTCGCACAAGAGTATCTCGGCCGAACCTCACCCTATCGGGGTGACGAACCTGCAAGCCCTCTCAACCGAGACTCTGCATGGCCGAACCTCTGCTGCACACCACCAGCCCCGAACCCTTCTACCTCAAGTGAACCTGTGGGGATGAAAGAACCCTAGCCGAACCTCCTTACCACCAGCGAACCTGAGCTGGATGACCACCGAACCTACGTGCCTCACTCATGTTCAGGAACCTTCCTTGACGAACCAACACTTAAACGACGAACACTCGAATTCGCGGCGAACCTGAGTGGTACAAACCCTCCTGCTGCGAACCTATCCCCATATTGTAGCCGAACCCACCACCATTACTGAACCCAGCTTAGCACCGAACCCACACCATCGACGAACCCTGCTGCCAATCCCACTGTTCACGAACCTGTGTGAGTGTAAAGCTGGACGAACCTTTAAACCAAGGCTACTGATTCGGCCCATGCATCTTCCTAGGCCCAATAGCATATCTTCGGCCCAAACAATGTACACCCGACCCATAGTAGCCATGTAGCTTGTGACTTGGATTTAGATCCATTAACCGGCCAAATGAGTTGAGAAGGCCCAATTGACTAGGTTGGCCTAGCATCATTGAATAGGCCCACATAGACCTATTCAGGCCAACAACATTGATTGGCCTAGACCATTAGGCCTAAATTGACCTTGGCTCACCTTAACTCGTTTGGCCCAAGCTCAATATCCTGGCCCAATTGTTTGGCCCAAACTCCTTTGGGTGTAGCCCATCTCTTATTCGGCCCAGCCCAAATGACAATTCGGCTCACATGGTTAGGAAACAATCTAACACACTAAAACTATAAGCAAAATTACATGTAAGGATTTTAGGTAAAGGTGGCCATTTTACTACAAAGGTGGTAAATGGGATAAAAGCATAAAGTTTTATTAACCTTAGAGCCGAGTGGATGTCTTATTAACTAAAAAGGTTTTCTAAACTACACACTATAAAGAGGTTCACTTGGAAAGCATTGTGAGGAGAGAAATGTTAACCTTACCTAATTGAATGAATGCTAGTAATATCTCTTACACACGAATTTTGGCTGAATAAAGACCGAGACTCACGAGTGTTAGCCCACTTTAGGGCTAACACATACAAGCACACGAATCATTACAACTTGTACTTATAAGTTGCAAACAGCGTGAAATCAATACAGGGTCTTGAACATAACAACGAATACTACTAAGAGCCCGTGCATTCTAGGTTAAGATAAGTCAACCACTTCAAATCCAAGGTGAGTTCATTTGTCCCTTTTCAAACATATTTGTTTTTACCTCGGGACTGAGAAGCATGTTATACATTTTAAACAATTATTGAAATGTTTAATAAATGCTTTTATATTTATTCATGATGCTTAAACTATATGCTCGATGCTTATGCTATAAACTCAATGCTTAAACTTTATGCTCGATGCTTATGCTATAAACTCTATGCTTAAACTATACGCTCGATGCTTATGCTTTAAACACTATGCTTAAACTACATGCTCGATGCTAAGGCTTTGAAACACTTAAGCTAAGTGCTAACACTTGATACACTCGTTCTGAAAGCTAATACTATATATGCATACTTTAAATACTAATACTTTACACACTTATTTTTTAAAGTTAACATCTTACACTCTTAATCTTAATGCTAATTCAGTTTACACTTATACTTAATTGCTTAAAACTCTCGAAACTTTTAATTGCATAAGAAACACAAATACTAAAACTAGAAATACTTTTGAAAACTATACTTATGTAAGCTTGAAAACCTAAACTCAAAAGACTTACCAAAAGCCTATAAAAACTTATATGCTTGAAATGCTATAAACACTTGTACGCTTAATATGCTAGGAATACTTGAAACACTGGAATGCTCTATATGCTCGGTATACTTGAAACACTTGAATGCTCGATGTGCTTGGAATACTTGAAACATTTGAATACTTGATATACTTGAAATGCTCAGATGACAGGCTGATTGACCGCCGCGTGTTGACCTATGTGTCAACCCCTACTAGTCATCAGTAAAACTATGAGAATGCTCTAAACTTGTATGCTTAAGCTATCGTGCATCGTAAGACAGACTGTTGGCCATCGCGTCTTGACATTGGTCAAGCCCTACTAGTCATCAGTGTTCTTCGTTGTCTGAATCACGTAAGGCAGACTGATTGGCCGACGCGTCTTGACAGTGGTCAAGCCATACTAGTCATTCAGTGTTCTTCTTGATTCATCCACGGTTATGACGAGTGAATAGAATGATTTTGGTTCTTCTAGGTGACTTTGTGTCATCTTGAGGATTCCTTTATCAAGTAATGTCGCGAGTCATATTTAGTTCCGTTATGGATGGATGCTTAATTCGTTAGGGTGTCCAGCTGTCCATAATGGTAACTCTCAAAATTTGATACTCAAATGCTACTTTTTCCGTGTTGAAACTCATAATCAGAACACTTAAAGCTATGACGGAATTTGATGGTAGGTAAGATGCCTAATTATATTAACAACAATGTCATATGTGGATTAGTATGTGGTGGGATGGCGTCTGGGCGGGTTGTAGGCTCGACCCTTTCGTATGCCCTATATATAAGCATACCGATCTGGATATTACATGTGATGTTAATGAGATTAAGGTTGTTACCGAAGCAATTTGGAAATGTTATTGGGTAGATATCTTAAAGTTCTGAACAGAATGCTTGAAACTATGATGGAATTGAATGGTAGGCAAAATTCTTAATTGTCATTAACATCAATGTCCTATGTGGCTTAGTGTGTGGTGGGATGGCGTCTGGGCGGGTTGTAGGCTCGACCCTTTCGTATGCCCTATATATAACCATATCGAGTTGGATGATACAGGTGATGTTTATGAGGTTAAGGTTTTACCGAAAAGGTTTGCAAAACTATTTTTCAAATACTAAAACTATATGAACTCACCAACCATTGTGTTGACTTTGTTTTCTTACATGCTTTCTCAGGTGACGTACAGGAATAAGCTAAGGCTAAGGAATGCATACTAGAATGCCCAGTTAGAGGACCTAGTATATTTTGAAAAGCACATGTTTTGAGGAACGCTGTGAAGCTATTTTGATATCTTGTACCGATACAAGATAGAAAACATTTGATTCTTTTGATAGGTTTACTTAGTTAAATTATCGAACATTGATGGTTGTAATTTAACTTTGTAATCCTATTTTAATGCTTTATTGTGCGTTAGTTATTCTCATTGTTTGATGCTATGTAAACAATATGATCATCACGATTATCACTCACGAAATCGCGCCCCGAGAACCTTCCGCCCGACGGGAAAGCCGATCCGTTCCCGCCGGCTCGGGGTGTGACACTAAGAGTCTTTGAAGTAGGTTTGAGAAAATATGGTGTGAAAATTTGGCTAAGGCATGCAAATCTGGAAAATTTTATGAAAAAAGCACATCGTCGTGTCATGCGACCCATATGGGAATCATTGTCACGTTGCGTGACCACTTTTGGTCAAAATTCGTGTCAACATCTCCTCGCGTACCACGAGGAATTTCTAAGGCAGCGTCACGGTATGCGACGTGTACACAGACGGGTAAAAATCTTTTTATTCAAGCCTTAGATTAGATTTAACCTCAAATTCACCCATTTCATCTCCAGCGATTTTTTCTCCTCCACCACAATCACCACCTACGACCACCCTCTACCGCCAAACCACCACCCATGACCACCGTACACCACCCCTACACTATTCTTCATCATTTTTATCACCAAATTCCACCATCTTTTCCATAAAACCACCATAGCCGGATCCTACACCAAGCAAAGAGGGGGTTTTTTAATTTCTTCACATTTTAGGAGTGTTTTTCAGTTGATTATCAGGTAATGTGCCCATATATTTGTTCTTTGTTGCTCCTTGTTTAGTTTTCTTCATTTCAAGTTAGTTTTAGGTTTTTGTTGGTTGTTTTTTATTTGTTCCTGTATAATGGCAGCCTCTAGATGTTATTTTTGTTGGTTTACTTAGTTGATTTGCTAAATTTGTTTACACCTTATCATGTAGTAAATTGCTAGAAACTGCTTTGTTGATTTTAGTGACAGTGAAAAAAGTGGTTGTGATTAAGGCCATAGGAACTGATTTTTGAATGGGTTTTTGTTGCTATACACACATAGTTTTTGATATAAATCAGTTTCAAAGTCAGTGTTAGTGAATGCAATGTTGCTTTTGTTTGAATTCATATTGAATTGCCTTCTTGGCCGAGAATGAAATATTATACGGTCATTGTCTTGTTTCCATTGCACTAACATTGCATATCTATGTGTTTTCTAACTTTATTGCAGACATGTCAGGAGCAGAATCATCACAAGATGCATCAAAAAGAAGAAGAGGACCAGCTCCACGCCCAAGGGGAGAACCAGATTCCCTAGTTCAGGTTCAAAGGAATGAAAGGAATATCAAGTATTCAGATGTTGAATGAGTGCTAACTGCAAAAACTCGCAAAATTCGCGAGCACACACTTCTCAGTTTTGAGCTTGGTGCATTTGAGAGTGATAGGCTTGATAGGTTTGTATCCCTTGAGATGTTACATCATAAGAACATAAACTGGGAATTGTTGAGTGAGTTATGACAGAGGGATAGGATTGAGATGCTTCTATGGCAAAAGTGGATGACTGTTTTAGGATGTGATTGGCCTTAGTATATAGAATTGGCTTTAGAGTTTCATTCCACTTTTACTTATGATGATGCTGAGTTTGAGGATGAGGATACAATATCATTTGCCCTAGGGAGGAGAGTTTATGAGATGTCTATCCCACAGTTTGCTATGGCTACTAGGTTTTATACTGAGGAGGAGGTGCTATCACCCAGATTCACTACTTGTCCTAAGGGTGCATCGAAGAAGAATAGGGATTTCTGTTTGAGTGAGGTTGATCTGAGTGAGTTCTGGGGGACTATAGCTGATTCACCGTTTTCTACTAGTATGGTGGAGTATGAGATTCGAGATCCAGTTATGTACTACATTCATAGGGTTTTAGCATTAACTGTGGTTGGCAGATTTTCAGGTGAGGAGAAGGTGAATTGGATTGATTTGTTTTGCATTTATTGCATGGTGAGGGGTAGAGAGGCTAACATAGCCTGTGTGATAGCTCAGTCATTTGCTAGAGGCAGGAGGGGAGGAGCTAGAGCGTGTTTGGACATGGGGCCATATATGTACAGGATTGTTGTTTTCTTTGGAGTTTTTGATAGATATAGGCCTGATTTGATGACGGTGGGACCGGTTACCACCCTGATTGATGTGAGAGATCTGTGTAGGGCAGGTATAGTTAAGAGGAAGGATCCCCCAAGAAAAGCTGATTTTGTGGTGGGACGACAGGTTATGCCACCGCATGGGTCTGCGGCTGCTGTTGTTATGAGAGGCTATATTCAGACACACCGTCAGAGACTCGTTTTCAGGAGAGACATGCAGCCAAGGCAGTACCCACTCCGGGAACCCATTCCCGACCCACTTACTTTGTAGTCACTTTGTGATAGGATGGATAACTATCACGATCAGCGTAGAGAGTGGTACATGATAGTGTAGATTGCTCTGGATCTTTCACTGGAATTTTATTAACAATTCAAACTATGCGGAATCTAGATAAAATCTATACGAATCAAATACAATACAATCATTCTCATAAACATTCTCTTCATTAATACTGAAATTGATTACAAGAATACACAATAAGAACACACAGTTCTATCACAATCACACAGATTTAAGAAACACAGGTTCTGTCAAAATTACCTCCAAAAACAGACAAACCTGCAAATATATACAAGACACTTAGCCAAACCTAGTCGAACTATTAGGTTCGCCAGACGAAGCAATAGGTTCGCTGGACGAACCTTTACAACAACAAGACCATAGGTTTGTCGAACCTAACATACACATGCCTAGGTTCGTGGGCCATACGAACCTAGCATCACACTAACTTAAACAAAAACAATTTGAATGCAACCTATTACAAAATGTACTAACAAACTCCCCTTAATAGTTGCTTCAAATCTTCAAAATCTTAATCTTCATTCTTCAATCCGAATCCCACTTGATGACTTATCTTTACAAACATTATCTTCAGCACGTTTAATCACAGATCATGGAATCTTTGATAATCTTTCAGCTTCAATTCTTTCATCTCTTTCATCAATCTCCTTTTGTAAAGACATCAACTCCACATACAAGTAGTTCACATCATCTCAATCACATCCCGAATGAATTCCCAAAGTAAAGCACATTCTTGCAATCGTCTGAAACTGTAATGCCATATCTTTATAACTAATTCCCACATCAAGAAAACCTTCTTTAGCATAAATCTCAACTTCATTGAGAGTATCTATATCTTGTTTAGAACAGTTCACAAGCCAGACAGGATCAAGTATTCTAATCACCCTCCATTTGTCATTTTCTTTCAACAAAATAATAGCTTCAGAATATCTTTCATGATAAAACCAAAATTTGATGTAAGATGTCCAGTTTTGTTCTATCTTCTTTAGCCTTGGTCTTGAATACACTTTCGGCTTTGGATAGACATAAGAGTTATGCTTTAGTACTGAAAATTGAGGTACTAACCAATTCCAACCTTTCCTTGCTTCCTTTTTCAACAAGATTTCAAATCTTTCATTATGTTAGGTTTGAAATGGCTTGATCATCTTTAATCTTGAAAGCTGCATATGTTCAAATGACGGTAAAGGCATTAGATCATAAGCTTTTCCAAGGTACTGGCACCCATCAGTTCTCTTCACAATATAACATCCTCTGTTCTTCAACACTCCAGGAATATTATGATAATATCCATAACTCAGAACTCTTCCATGCATTTTAGATTTTGATCCAGTCTTGAATCTTGAAATTTGTCTTGAATGTTTCTCAGGAACAAATTCATTATATCTCTCAATCATCTGTCCAAAAATCATCAAATTAACAATAATGTACTTGTGTTCATCCTGATTTTCTCTGCATACATCCATTGGTGTTTTGATCTTCAATGTTGCACTTGACATATTTGATATTTCTTGTGAGCTTCAATGTCAAAAATCTTTTTCAAAGTCTGTAAATTGTACAGATTTTCTTCAGAAGACCTATCATGTTCAAACTCAATTGATCTTTCTTCTTCTCCCATAAGTATCTTTCCAGAAACATTTGCATTTTAAAGTTCATTCACCTTTACTCTAAACAAATTAGCAAGATCTTCCTTTGTGTTCCCATCCTCAATCTCACCTTCTTCAAGTTCTTTGATTTGACTAAATTCACAAAACTTCCTTTGTAATTTTCCTTCTTCAATTTGCTTGAATAACTTTGCAAATGTTGGTAATGAATCATCAACAACAGTCTTTTTTTACTCAATTTCTGTAATATCTTCAATCTCAACATCTTCACAATCTTTTGCTCTATTAGGATCAACAAAAGAAACTGGATTTGCATCCAAAGAAATTCCTGATAATTTATAAACAAAGATAGCACCAGTAATAGAATTCAAACTACTTGACCCACAAACACTAGCTACACCATCATCTCTATCATCATCATTATAAGCACCAAGACCTGGATGTTCATCAAAACCATAATCTTCATAATCAACTTTTTATTCATTATCTTCATCTTCTATGTTGACATAAACAGGATCAACATCATTTCTTTCAGACACATGAACTCTTTCATTATCATCAACTCTTGTCTCAGTGTGAATATCAGTAGAAGCTTCATCTTGAATATCATTCATCCTTTTCTTTAACATCTGATTTTCTTTTTCCAGACTAACTATCTTTTCATTCTATTCTATGTCCATTCTTTCCAATAAAACAATTATTTCATTCATTTTCTCCTTGTCTTTTAGATCCTCCTCTCTCCATCTCTGTAGTTGATTGATATGGATCTTCATCATATCAGTTTCATTTTGAACTGAAGAAGACTGTTGCTCATAATCAGCTTTTTCTTTTTGCTTCTTGTACTTATCAAACTCTTGAGATAGGATAGATATCCTTCTTCTTAACTCTGAATCATCATAATCCAATGAAAAATTCAAATCCAAATCATCCAATGCTTCAAACATTGCATCAACTCTTGAGGTAAAGTCTCTTGAAATGAAGTAGTAATAGTAGTAGCTTCAACAAAAGATGCCATAAACGGTGCAACACAAACAAGAACATAATCAGAAACACTTGGCATTGTATCTTAAACATACACAGGAACTGGTGATGTATAAACAACAACATTTGAAGAAGATGTAGGAATAGAAACAGGTACATAAGAAGTAGAAACAAAAATAGATGCAGAAGATGTAATCACTGGAGAAGAAACAATGATTCTTGGTGTTCTTGTTTTCTTTCTTCTGGGCAAATTAGTCATTCTCTTCTTCTTTGGACGAGATGTTTCTAACTCATCCATAGTAAAGTTTGGATCATTCCTTTCTTCTTGTTCTCCCCTACTTTGTTGTTGTTGCATGGGATTCCTCTTCATCATCCGAACCATTCTATTTCCAATGTGAGCATATTCCATTTCAGATTCAGTTGACACCTCTTCCATTTCTTCAATGATACTCTCAGCCTCAACATTTAATGCTGATTTAGTAGTAGCAGCTTGCTAAGAAACATTTTGTTGCTCAGGATAAATAACTTGAAGAGGCTCAAAAGTAGATTGAGTAACACTTGGAGTTACTTGTTCTTGATGATGAGATGAAGATGATTGTTCACGAGCTTGTCTAACTTGTGGATCTTATGGAGGAGGAGGTGGTGGTTGATCATTATCCACTTGTTCATTATCAGAATATGAATCTTCATTTCTCCATGCATCATTGAGTGGAGCTACATAATTAACTCTCGCACAATGACAAATCAAATCTTTAGTACGAACAACATCATTACTCTTCTGATATATCTTCACTTGACCCAAACTAGAATCAGTCATGTGCTTTAACTTCAGTATATCATTCACAGCTCTTGGTAAATTCTGCTCAGGAAATTTCTCATCAATAAACATCTGCACAGATCTTGGATACATCAAGAATTTGTCTTTAGCTTTAGTGATGTTGTTAAACAAATATCCGAAAATCATAGCAGAGAAGTTGAATGGCTTGTTAAGTATCAATGCAATCATAGTTGATCTCATCAAAACTCTCAGCTCATCAAATGTTCCTTTCCTTATACTTATGCATTGTAAAAGTACATGTGCAAGAAACTTATATTGTAGAGGCAGCTTCCCTTTCTTGATAGAGTATTCACTGTAGACTCCAAAATACTTGATCCTCATAAAACATCCTTTGATGCACCTCTCAGCAATCAATGTTATTCCTTTTGGTTCTCCTCCAAACTGTAAAACTCTCCTAACATCAGCTTCACTAATTCTGATCACTTGTCCAAGCACACTGGCTTCAATCACAAACAAATCATCAACTGTAATCAATCTAGCAGATTCTCAGAATCTCTGAATGTGATATCGATAAATCTGACAAGAGTTAGAGATAGCATAATAAATCCTTGATCTTCTCAGAAACTCTATCATTGGTCTGAATTCTTTACCATTTTTTGTACTATGATCCAAATACGCACAAAGATTATGTTTATCACCGAATGCTAGATTTTCCATATCTACAATTCAAACAATCAAAAATCAGAAAGAAAATTCAATTCAAAATCAAAAATTAAATATTAAAAAATTTCTAATTCCTAAGTCATAAGTCCAGCGAACCTTCCCCTGTGCCGAACCTATGCCTATGAAGGAACCTATGAAACAGACAAACATATTTCAATTTCACGAACCCCACTATCAAACTAACCTAGTTTTCATATGCGAACCATTGGCCAACCGAACCTTTGAGCATTAGAGGTTCGGTAATTGATTTAGAAAAGGTTCAGCCTGAACCTTTTGAAACAAACGAACCTGTAAAAAGCATACGGACCTATTTGAATACAAATCAAAATCCCAATTCATGAATTTGATCAAATTAATCACATCCATAGGTTCACCATTATTCGATTAACAACTTTAGTAAAAACATTTTTTATTAGACTTTGATTTAAACTGATTTATTCAGCATGTTTAGGTTAGACTAACTGGACTTAGATCTTAAATTTCTACAAATCTAGCCTGTGAAAATTTAATCTATATACCTTTTTGAAATCACAACAACAAACCAAATCTAATGATATATGGCAATCACACTGATAATCGCAAAATCGAAAAAGTCAAAATCAACACGCAGAGGTTCGTTTCTGAGAAAAAAGCAGTGAAAGTGACGAATCTATTTCACGAACCTTAGAATTTATACCTTCTAAAAATTCATACGAACCTATAAAACAAAACTTTCAACGAACCTGTGATCAAACCTTTACACAAACCTGTGAACAAACCTTGTTTGACAAACCTGTTATCAAACCTTTTGGACAAACCTCATATAAAACTAATGGACGAACCTCCAAGCAAACTTTCTGAACGAACCTATGAACAAACCTAACATAGGCTCGGCTCAACAATATCATACATTTTTACAAACCTTTTGACATTATAAATTTTTCATATTTAATAAAAAATTTTCAAACAAAACAAAATTTGATGTTCAGAGTTCCAAACAAGTAATCAATAATTATTGATTCAACATCAGATATTTAAAAATCTTTTCTGATTTTTAAATCTTATATCAAAACACACCAAAATTTTAATTTTCTAAAAAAATTAAAATAAAACATGAAAATGAATGAAACAACACATATTTTTGGTGAGAAAGATCCAGACATGAGATCATATTGCATTACAATCATCTGCACAAACTGATTGAGTTATTAAATGTATTAATTAGAAAATCACAATTAAAAGATAATTGTCATTATATAAATCTAAATTAAATTTAATTACTTAGTTAAGATATCAAATGAAATCAAAACAATCAAATACTTTATGTTCCTCATTCACTTGAACACATCCCCATTTTGTGAATAATTAATCAAAAAATAATGTTCTTGGAACAATTTAATTCATATGTAACTAGTTTGATCAAGCAAAAAAAATAGAATTTCTTTTTGAAAATAACAAAATGTAAAACAAGTTGAAATCGTTCAAGATCTTGGAATCAAGATTGATACTTTCGTATGCTCAAATGATCCCGATAATGAACTAAACAATAATTTAAGATTAAGATTTTAACACTTAGATTGATATTTTCATATACGCAGAAATTGTCCAAATATTAATCAAACCAAGAAAACAAATTTGAATTGTTCAAAGCATTAACAATCAGGTCGATACGTAAGTATATGTAGAGAAATTTCAGCTTTAAATGAAAATAAAAGAAAAACAAATTTAGAATTTCTTTTTTAAAAAAAAAACATGATCAAAAACTAGCAATAAAGTAATTTTACTTCAAGAAACACAATGTAAGATTAACAACCACTCATTCAGGACAAAGCTAAGCACTGTATTCTAAGCAACTATATCCCACAAAGTATAATCAAAATTTTGTCAAATGTTATCTCAACTAAGTTATAAACCTACCAACATATCAGACTAAGTAATTGTAAATGCTCTTTATGTTTAAGTTCTAGTATGATTCAGATGTGCTTCTGATTGGTACAATGTACTATCATTTCTCACTAGATCGAATCAAATTCTGAAATTTTTAACTTTTTAATGTTTTTGTATTTTTAAAATTTTATATTTTTTTTGTGTTTTTGATTTTTCAAATGTTTTTGATTTTTCAAATGTTTTTGATTTTTCAAATTTCCTCCCCCTAAAACCGAAAACACAAACCAAACAAAACAATAAAAAATAAAGAAAAAAATATCTGATGTCAATTCAATAAAAATTGATTATGAAGGAATTTAATTTGATATGACCTCACCCATGACCCGAATTCCATTTAGTTTGAGTAAATACTCAAAACGAGTTTTATCAAAAGCCTTGGTGAGAAGATCTGCACGTTGCTCATTTGTGTGTATCTTCACCACATCAATGAGTTTCATTTCATAGCAATTGCGTATGAAATGAAACCTAATATCAATGTGTTTGGAACGCGAATGATACACTGTATTTTTAGTAATAGCAACGGCAGCCTCATTATCAACATGTATCAGGGTATTAAGAAAATTCAAACCATAGTCTCTCATTTGTTGTTGTATCCACAATACTTGTGAACAACAACTGGCAGTAGCGACATACTCAGCTTCACAAGGTGAAGTAGCCACAGAAGTTTGCTTTTTACATTGCCAAGAAACCAGTCTTTTCCCCAAAAATTGTGCACCACCAGTTGTGTATTTAGCATCTATCTTGCAACCTCCATAATCGGAGTCACTATAGGCATTGAATGAAAAGTTATCACCCTTAGGATACCACAGACCGGTATCTAGTGTATCCTTTAGATAACTAAGAATCTGTTTGACTGCTATCAAATGTGACACCTTAGGTTTAGATTAATATCATGCACAGATACTTGTAGCAAAAACAATATCTGGCCTTGAGGCTGTCAGATACATCAAGCTTCCAATAACTCCACGATAAAGTGTAGGATCAATCAACTCCCCCTTAATATCAGGCTCAATCCCGTGATTAGGCTGAATGGGCGTGGAAATTGGTTTTAAATCAAGCATGCTAAACCGTTTTAGCACATCTTGAATATATTTAGTTTGATGAATGAAAATCCCATTATCATTTTGATCTACTTGCAAACCCAGAAAAAACTTGATATATGACATCGCACTCATCTCAAATTTATCAATCATCACCTCTTTGAATTCCAAGCACATTTGTTCATCGGTAGATCCAAAGATAATGTCATCCACAAAAATCTGAACAAGGAGAATGTCCTTACCCTTTTCCTGAAAGAACAAAGTTTTGTCAATCTGACCCCTATTGAACCCGTGTTCAATAAGGCGAGTCGATAAAGTCTCATACCAGGCACGCGGAGCCTGACGAAGACCATATAGTGCTTTGTCCAGGAGGTAAACCTGATCCCGATGGATAGGATCCTCAAAGCTCGGTGGCTGACAAATATACACTGTTTCCTTCAAAGAGCCATACAGAAGAGCAGATTTAACATCCAATTGAAATATTGTGAACTTCTTGTAGGCGGCAAAAGCAAGAAAAAGTCTAATTGCCTCTAATCGCGCCACAGGTGCAAAAATCTCATCATAATCAATTCCTTCAACTTGTCAAACATCCAATTTTCGAAATTGATTCAATTCTTCTTGCATAGCCTCCACCCAGGCCGGCTCACGCAAAGCTTCAGTCACAGTCTTTGGCTTTATTTGAGAAATAAATGCTGAATGCATCTAGAGCTCTTGACTGCCATGAGTTTTTTCTAACTCAACATGCATACTTTCCTCATTCGTGACTTGACTATGTGTCTGCACTCTTGAATTAGGATCTCATATAATTTGATCAATTGGATGATTAACATGAACACGTGTGATAGGCAATTGCAGTACAACCACATCATGATCAAGATTGTTGATATTTTGGTCAGGATCTTGATCATGAGAAATAGCATCTTCAAAAACCTCATTTTCATCCTCTGATGACCAATCTTCGTTAATAACTTCTGAAGTACCTTCCCCATGTGGTGTAATGACTTCATCTTCAGGTTGATGAGAAATACCTTGTTCATGTGAATTCTGCAAATCATACAACATTTGTAAGGTTATTTCATCATCAGAAATAGTTGAAGACATATTAAAAGACTCAAACAACTTATTATAATCGAAAAGCCAATCTGGACCCTTCCATTTGGTATAGGTGTATGCCGTTGGACATCCACATGATACCACAATTCCACAACACCCGTACGTTTGTTAAACGCTTGGAAGACTATAGCCAAGAAAGAAACCCTCTTCAACTTTAGAATTGAATTTTGAATATTTCTTTAACATTGTACAAGGAGCCCCAAAAGGTTCCAAGTGTTCCAGATTGGGCTTCCAATTCTGAAGCAATTCATAACAAGTTTTATTGTGTCTTTTGACAATTAAAACTCTGTTGAGGGTAAAACAAGTAGTAGCCATAGCTTCACTCCAAAACGTAATGGGATTTAGAATCAGCTAGCATCATTCTCGCAGATTCAATCAAAGTCTTGTTCTTTCTTTCAACTACACCATTCATCTGAGGCTCATATGGTGCACTGAATTGCTGCTGAATGCCTTTGGAATTACAAAATTCTTCCATTTGATGATTCTTGAACTCAGTCCCATTGTCAGATCTTATTTGCCTCACCCTCAACTTATATAAAGTCTCCAACCTATTTATTAAAAAAAAAAGTTTTCATAAGTATCTGATTTATGTTTCAAAAACATAACCCATGAAAATATTGAAAAGTCATCTGTCACAACAAAACAATAAGATTCACCACCTATACTTTTCACATTGATGGGTCCAAAAAGATCCATGTGAAGAAGTTCAAGAGGCATGTCAATAGAAAAAATTTTCTTTGTTTTGTGAGACTTCCTTTTCTGTTTACCCATTTTACATGAAACACACACATCCTGAAGTTTAAAATGTTTTACACGTACACCATCAACTAAATGATTATGCACAAGATGATTCATTTTCCAGATGTGAATGTGTCCCATCCGCCTGTGCCATGAACGTGTGTCCTGTTCAGTAGCTTTGGACACCAGGCATGTTTCCACATTATTTACTGTCTCCGCCTTTGCCATGTCAAGCACATAAAGATCGTTGCTCCGATCAGCCGTCATCAGAATCCATTCCTCAGAAATCTTAAATCCTTGCTTGAGTACATAACACCTTTCTTTGTCAAACATCACTTTGTAATCTTTATCACAAAGCTGCGATACTCTCAACAAATTGTTAGTTAATTCTTTACAAAAATTAACATTGTCAAAAGAAACCTTCCTATTTGTCAAACTACCAATCCCTGTGATTTGACCTCCTTTATCTCTAGCAAAATTCACATAACTTCCTTTCACAAGCTTGAAATCTCTTAACAAATTCAATTCACCAGTCATATGGCAGAAACATCCACTATCAACAATCGAACGATTTTTAATTTGGCCCGTGGATGCAACCTGGAACAATAAATTAGAAGAAACTTGTCAGTATTCAAAAGGGATGACTCCCGCCATTTCGGCGTCGCGTCTCCCTGAATAGACCTTTTCCATTCTTTTGTGATGACCTCATTGAATAACCATCATCACTTGTTTCCTCCTCTTTCTTAGAAAATTCATCACCTGATTTATTCTTGAGTTTCCAAAATGATTTAGATTTGATAGGTTGTTTTGAAAATGAAGATCTTGAAGAAAAATTTTCAAATGAGTCATCATCAGATGAAGTCACACTTTTCACAATCTTTTTAACATTTCTTTTATTTTCAAAAATTCTTTTCTTTTGTTTGATTTCTTCTTGCACCCAAAAACAATCACGGTTGAATTTCCTAAGAACTCTCATCTCATCTTTACTAGGTCTATCTTTCCTAAAACTTCCACTTGAAACATGCACCCGAAACTCCTCATTAGAACTCTTTCTGACTTTGTTATTAGGACAATTAGCAGAAATATGCCCTTTACCACAACAAGTAAACACTTTCGTGTTTCCATTGGTGAGAAAGACCTCAAACTGCCACAATCACTTAAACTGAACCCTATATTGCAGTTAGCAACCAAATGACCTGCATTACCACATCGGTAACACTTTCTCTCTTTAGTTTGAGTTTTTGGTGTGGGTTCATCATAAAAACTTGATGAACTGAAATGTCTTGAAATAACCTTTGAAAATGAACTTTTGTTTCTCAAACCAGTTGAACTTTTGTTTGAATTATCCATTTTGTTTTGAAAATTCTTTGATTTAAGCTTGTGCCCAACCCCAAAATTATCAAAGAAAAAAATCCACCTTCTCCACTTTCTTAGAAATCACATTTTTCTTTTGAAAATTTCCACTAGACTCTCCTTGATGTGTATTAGAAGATCTAACATACACGATTGGTTTAAGAGTAGTGGTTGATTTGGTTTTTGTCACTAGTTTGGAAACTTGTGCAAATTTAAACACCACCTTCTGAACTGGTTCAATTTCAGATTTTGACTGCAGGGTTTCAACGGTCTTTTTATCAACACCTTTTAATTTGTATCCATTTTGTCTCAAAATATCGGAAGAATATTCCGACTTATTAATATCGTTGTTGATTGGGGCATCACTGTCAAGTGACACCTTTTCATCAGAAGATGAGACTCTAGCATGTGCAATAACATTTTCAGACTCAGATTCATTTAAAGAAGTTGGATGCACTTCCAGATTAGAATCAATTTGTGGCCTTGGAACATAGCTTGGAGGAGGTGGTACAACATGAAATCCCAAGCTAGTAGTATCATTCGATGACCTTTGCATAGCAGCAAAGTAATCGATAACATACTGAGAATTCTGATGATTCTCTAACTTGCTTTTATGCATTTCTGTCTCTGCTCTGGCTGCTGACAGTTCAACTTTCAACTTCTGTACTGACTCGAGATGCACAGAAACTGCATGATTATTTTGCAAACCTTTAATTTCTAATACCTCCTTTTCTTTTCCCAAGTCTATGATTTTTTTGTCAAAATCTTTTTCTCTTTAAACTAACTTTTTGTTAGCTTCAATGCACTCGATCAGTTCAGCAGTCATTTGAGCATTTATTTCCTTCAACTATTGAATTACTTCCAAAAGATCATTATTTACCTCCTCAGCCTTTTCTTTGCCCTTGCTTTCTTCTTCAGCCATGAAAGCCATAAAAGCGCCCATTAAATCATCAGATTGTTTTCCCAGTCATATCCTTCGTCTGCTTGACTAACTAAAGCTTTGGTTGATTCTTCAGGCTTCTCCTTTTTCTTTTGATAAGCTTCTTTTGGCTTGAACGGATTCAAGTTGCCTTACTTCTTTGGATTTTTACATTCTCGAGCAAAATTACCCAATTCACCACAATTGTAGCATTGTGTGGCTTTTGGATTGAATCCAAACTTTGTATTACGATCAAAAGTAAAGTTCTTTCATGTTTTCTTCTCATACTTTTTAATTCTTCTAATTGCACTAGCCAAAGCCCACATGTATCAATCAATTCCATTTCATCATCATCTATCTGCTCATAATCTTCAAAAGTAAGATTAGAATTTCCTATCCTTCCAGCTATATGTTCATCATAAGCACTGACAACACATGAAAGTATTGAAACATAATCTCTAACAGTCTCCACAGGCACCTTTCCCAGATTTGTTGTATTCAATTGAATTGTAGTAGTAGATGAAGAATCATACTTTTTCTCATTCCCAGAATAAGATGAACTTGAATTAGAGTAACTAGTAGATGCAGATGGTACAGAAGTACTCTCAGTAGTACTTGAAACAAAAGATGTATGTATTTTTGCTGACATTAACTCTTCTAGCTTTTCTCTTGTCCTTTATTTCCTGCTCTTCTAACTTTTGAATAAACTCCACAACTGTCATTCCTAGAAGATTTTCTCACAAAATTAACACCAATGAGTTCCACTTATCTGGCAAAGCATCTGCAAAACAATCTACCTTCTCTTCTTCCGAATACTCAATACCACACTTACGTACTTCTGTCAACAAGTGTCGATATCTATTTGTAACACCTCGCAAATTCCAGGTCAGCATTTACTTTATTTTAATAATAATGTGTATTATTATTTCATACGTGGCACTAGAATAATTGCATTTAGTGTGACACGTGGCACAACGGACCAAACACACCGATAATTCGAGGAATTATCGCACGAAACTCGCACGTGTCTTGAATGACGAACGTTGGTGAACGGATCGAACCACAGTACACATACACTGCACAATTAGGTTCCGGAGAACCTAATTTAGTAGGACAACACCTATGTGTCGAGAAACGATGATCGTATTCGAGAAATACGAGAAATTCGGTTCAAAACAATGAAATTGGGCTTATTGGGCTCAACCGAGACCCATCGCGGTACGCGATGGGCACCTAACTGGGCCTTCGCCGTACGCGAAGCCTGAGCGGGAGAATTTGAACTCTCCGAAAACCATCGCGGTACGCGACGACCGATCATTTTCCACCACCGCGGTACGCGGCGTGTTTCGGGAACAGAATGATTATTTTAATCTCCGCGGTACGCGGGATTGCTTTTGGCCATTTGTCGCGGTACGCGACGACCCCAACACGCAAAATCTTTATTTAACCAATACCAAATCATTTATGCCGAACTCTTAACCCATTTCTCTAGTTGTAAGCGACCAAACACCATCCTCTCCGTCTGTGAGCCACCATTCCACCTGCAAGGAAGCAAGATTGAAGCTTCATTGAAGAGTTAGAGTGCAAGGAAGCTAGGAGTGATCCTCTTGTGCAATCCACGACTTGTGCAAATCCAGCGACGAGGTCACAGCCACGTTCAGGAGCTCTCAAAGCCTGCTCGAACTTCATCTCGACTATCTAAGTCCTTAGGAGGTAGACTCCTATCACTATTTTGAGTTTTAGCACTTAAAATCACACATGCAAGGGGAAATACCCACATGCATCACCATCACCACTCAACCCACAAATTTTTGATGTTGTAGATCTATTATTGAATGTGTTATTACTGATTTGGTGATATGATGATGATCTATAATGATATTATTAAGATTTAATGACTATTTGTTGATTTTACTATGAAATAGGTACTTTTGATTACATGCATGTATGATCTAAGCTCATATACATGATATTTGATATTGAGATGTTGTTAGTTATGAGATTTGTTATGATTTGAAAGGCCTAGTATGATTGTTGAGGCCAAGAGTATGATTATTAGCAATGTTACTAATAATGGAAACTTTAATGTTACAAATTGTGCATTTTTGATGAAATGACATTATGCATATGGTTAGATCTAAGGTTTATGCTTAAAATGATGTTTAGAAACTAATAGAATGATTATTGATGATTAGAATTGTTTAAGACATGATTCTTATGAATGTTACTAAATATAGTAACTTTTTATCATGAGCTTGCTATTAGATGATGAGTATGATAATGTTTTGGGTCTAACATGCTTATTTGATGGTAATATGATGATATTGATGGGTTAATGTGTTAAGAGGATGATTCGTATGTAATAATTCGTAAGTTACTAAAAATAGTAACTTTATTTGCAAGGTTTATAAATGATGACATATTTATGGTAATGAATATGTGTTAATGACTATCTAGGACTAAGATAACGATATTAGATGATATTGGTTGTTAAACTTGATGAAATATGCTTATTGTGCAAACTTTCTAATTTTAGAAACTTTTACGCGCAAACTATGCTAAACCGGCTATGTGTAACTATGTGCTATGTGATAACATGCTCATTTAGGATAAATGTGCATGTTAGAATAAACGAAATGTGATTTAATGCATGACCTGCCTAATGTGGAAACTTTCCTAAAATAGGAACTTACTATAAATAGTAAGTTTCCTCATGGGAATGATTTTTGGTATCCGTACACTTCACACGACACTAAACCACACAATTACACGAACACGTGATCCAAACCGTCACCAACGGGTCGTTAGGTCAAACACGGTCAACACGGTCAAACATGGTCAACACGACCCACTTAAAAACCTGGTGTTGTTGAACACGAACACGGTCCTGTGAGGCCCACATGTACGCAAACACGAACTCATAGTACCTATGTGATATAGGTGACTACTAGCCGGCGAGCTACACGAACTCTTTTGAGCAAACGCATTACACAAACTCAGGTGAGTTTACGGCCCCACTTTTACTCTTCAATTGTTTTGCTAAACTATTGGGGTGATATTACTATGCAACTGTTTTAGGTATATGACTGATATGTTGTGAAACTATTTTCGAGTGTAACTCTTATCGCATAAAGTCCTCACTTATCCTTACCGTCAATTGTATGACAAACGAGTCGTTATTACGTAGTACTACTGGGTTTGACTAGCCCCACTCGGCAACAACGTTGACTGGAGGTCATAACGAGTGTAATATCGATGTTGATGTCGGGTTCTGCGATGACCCGCGGAGGCAAACGGAAACAGTCGAGTTTCGGTAAGATGACATGACACACTCCACGGATCGTAGTATCCAACAACAAAACTTAACATACCCAGTATATATCTATTTACTATTTGTGTCTGTCTAAACCTGTGAACTCACCAACTTTTTAGTTGACACTTTTCGCATGTATTCTCAGGTAATTGAATGGAGCACACGCAAGGACACGCACAAGGACACGCTAAGGAGTCTGGCACTCATATAGACTCATGTCCTAGGCTTGCGTGCATTTGATGTATTTGAAAATAAGTTTAACTATGTAGTGTCTGTTTCAAACAATTTACTTTCCGCTGCAACTCATTTACCTCATGATGTTAAAACATTTTCCGCTGCATATTGAATGAAACTATGTTATTTTACATCCTTGTGTGATTGTGTAACACATATAGAGTCGTTATATATGACCATGAGCTGTGATCCTGGCCATGTCACACCCACGTGGACTGACACCATGAGTGGGAATTTGGGGGTGTGACAGACTGGTATCAGAGCCTTGGTTATAGGGAACTAGGTTTGCATATACTGAACTTAGGCTTTAGCCACTGCTCTACACTAGACACTACACTTACAACTTGCACACTGATATTACTATTATTATTGAACTGTTGTTTACTAACTTGAGACATTACAGGAATGGCCAACCACAACGCTAACAGGAACCCGGGCAAACGCCCAGCGAGTGACGACCTGACCGAGGAGAGTCGACGTAGGATTGACAACATCGTAGCACAAGTGGACGCCGAGATGGAGAGGCGAACACAGATGTTGGCTCGGGAGCGATACTGGGGATGGCTACCTAACATCCTACAGGATTGGGTATTGGGAGAGCGGGTACTTCCGCTGCGACACAAGGACGACACCTCTGCAGGCCCGCGACTACCGGCACTTGGGATGCCGATGGAGAGAGCTTTCGCAGCTCACGTTGCCGTTACGCGGCGAGAGCTTAGGAGGAACGCAGATCTATCTGATGAGGTTCGTGTTCTTCGCGAGAAGAACGATCGCCTGGAAAGGCGAAACGACCGCTTGGAGGAGCGAAACGACCGTTTGGAAGAACAGGTGGAGACCCTACGTCTCCAGGTGTCCCAGCTAATGACATAGCATGGACAGATGGTGGACATCATGCAAGAGCATGACGGGCGCATCACTGAGAACCGGACGGACATAGCCGAGACCCAGGCGATGGTCCAAGCTAGCGACGCCATGCTCAATGCATGGGCGGCGCAGTTCATCGAGGAGCCGCCAGTCGAGGACGACGAACCGCAGTTCGAGGCCGAGGACCTCGAAGAAGGGGATTTTGATGAGGATCCCAATGAGGATCCTGAGGAGGATGATGATGACGGAGGCGCTGTTAGTGATGTTTCACATGTCTCCATGGACTCGGATTAGTGGACTATTTTATTTTGTATTTTTCTTATTTTGGCCTAGACGAGCGGGATGTGCTCGAAGAACCTATATTGTGCTTTCCTTTAAAATTTTTGTACTTTCAAAAATTTTATATTAATGAGAATTATGCTTTATTAATATCTGTTGTATTGTTATGACTATTGCTAACACAATCTCTGATATGATGTCTAACTTGACCTCTGACATGACATCTCATCTAACTTTTGACTAACACTCTGACATATGTCGACTAACAATCTAACCCTTCCATATAGAATCATGTCGGGAAGGGGATCTAATGCACGAAATCTCAAGCGTAAGGCCGAGAAGGCAAGGATCAATATGATGGTTGAACGAAGGGTCAACAAAGTACTCGCGGAGTACGAAGCCAACCGACTAGCTAACGAAACTAGCGGCACTAACAACGATACTTACATCTACCTAACCTGATTAACTTAGCATAGGCAACGCCGACACTAACACGTTACGCTGAACTCCGATGCACAGGATCCCAAGGGAGCGCAGCAAAGGGATGCTCGTTTAAAGCTTTTCTGAGTTGCCACCCTCACAAGTTTCAGGGTACCGAAGGGGCAGTGGGACTGCTCCGCTGGATCGAGAAGCTGGAGTCAGTCTTCTCTATGTCAGAATGCTCGGAGGAAAACCGAGTGAAATATGCTACAGGAACACTGGAGGGACCAGCTCTCACATGGTGGAACACCCATGTACAGACTCTTGGACTGGAGACCGCCAACTCTATTCCTTGGGAGAACTTCACCAGGATGCTGCATGAGGAATATTGTCCTCGTGACGAGATCAGGAAGCTTGAGGAAGAATTTTGGGTACACAAGATGGTGGGATCCGAGATCGAGAAGTATTGTACTCGATTTCATGAACTGTGCAAGCTGTGCCCGGCAATGGTGACGCCGGAGTACAAGAAGATTGAGCAATTCATTAGTGGATTGCCGGAACAAATCCAGAGCACAGTGACTGCATCCGATCACACCACCATCCAACCACTGATTCGCTTGGCACACAAGTTGACTGACCAGGCGGTAGCCCAAGGGAAACTGCCTAAGAGGGGTGAACATCTGAAACCCCAAGAACCCAAGCGTAAGTGGGAACCCAACAATAACCGTACCTTCTTACCGCAACAACCAACCCAGCACCGGCCAGCACCTGTAAAGGTTTTCACTGTCACTCAACCAAACAATCAGGACAAAGGAGGATATCGTGGCAACAACCCCAAATGTAACAACTGCTCATATCATCATCACGGCCCATGCCGGAGAGTCCGGTGTACTAACTGTGGAAAGAACGGACATCTGGCCAAGGAATGCCGATCAAACCTTAACCCCAACAACAACAAGACTATACCTTAAAGGGGTGCTTCACATGCGGGAAGCCGGGGCACATGCGCCGAGACTGCCCGCAGAACAAGAACACAGGTGGCAAACCAGCTAGGCGTCGGGCATTCGTCATCGGATCAGGGGAAGCTAAGGATGATCCAAACGTCGTCACTGGTACGTTTCTGTTAAATAATGTCTATGCTAGTATATTATTTGTTACCGGTGCCGATAGGAGTTTCATCTCTAGTAATTTTAGTAAACTACTTAATATGACACCAACACCACTAGACTATAAGTACACCGTAGAGTTAGCAGACGGCAAGCTAATTGAAACGCAGCATATCATCAAAGGGTGTGTTCTGACGTTAGCAAACCACCAACTGGTGATTGACCTGATGCAAGTAGCTCTCGGGAGCTTCGACGTGGTGATTGGAATGGATTGGCTATCTGCAAATCAAGCTGACATCGTGTACAACGAGAAGATTGTGCGAATTGCGTTGCCAAGAGGAGAGAAGATCTCAATCCAAGGGGAACGACGCGGAATACCGTTAAACATTATGTCCTGCATGAAGGCAAACAAATATCTGAAGAAAGGATACATGGCTATCCTAGCTCTTATCACCGAACAACCAAAGAAGGAACAGAAGATCGAGGACATCGCAGTTGTTCGCGACTATCCGGAAGTCTTTCCTGAAGATCTACCGGGATTACCACCAGCACGGCAAGTGGAGTTTCAGATAGATCTGACACCAGGAGCAGCACCGATAGCCAAGGCACCATACCGATTGGCTCCTACTGAAATGCAGGAACTATCTAATCAATTGCAAGAGTTGTTAGATAAGGGATTTATCCGACCAAGCTTCTCACCTTGGGGAGCACCGGTCTTATTTGTGAAAAAGAAAGACGGCTCATTCCGTATGTGCATAGATTACCGAGAACTGAACAAGGTAACGATCAAGAATCGATACCCTCTACCTCGAATAGACGACCTGTTTGACCAATTGCAAGGGTCAAGCTACTATTCGAAGATTGATTTGAGATCCGGTTACCATCAACTTAGAATACAAGAGGAAGACATACCCAAGACAGCTTTCAGAACACGGTACGGACATTACGAGTTTCTAGTCATGCCTTTTGGATTGACTAACGCACCGGCAGTATTCATGGATCTCATGAATCGAGTGTGTAAGCCGTACCTGGACAAATTCGTAATCGTGTTCATAGATGATATCCTGATATACTCCAAGACCCAAGAAGAACATGCCGACCACTTAAGGCGTGTCGTGGAACTACTGAAGGGGGAACAACTATACGCGAAGTTTTCCAAATGCGATTTTTGGATTCGCGAAGTTCAGTTTCTTGGACACATAGTAAACGCAAAAGGAATACACGTAGATCCAGCCAAGATCGAGGCCATTAAGAACTGGACTGCACCTAAGACTCCGACTGAGGTGCGACAGTTTCTGGGATTGGCCGGGTACTACAGGCGATTTATCGAAGGGTTCTCAAAGATCGCACAATCATTGACTTCCCTTACGCACAAAGATAAGAAGTTTGAATGGGGAGAGAAACAAGAAGCTGCCTTCGACTTGTTGAAGCAGAAATTGTGCAGTGCACCTATTCTATCGCTACCGGACGGGTGCGAAGACTTTGTAGTTTATTGCGACACATCAAAACAAGGACTCGGTTGTGTGTTGATGCAACGCGAGATGGTTATAGCTTATGCGTCACGATAATTGAAAGTGCACGAAAAGAACTACACGACTTATGACTTGGAATTGGGAGCCGTAGTGTTCGCATTAAAGATTTGGCGACACTATCTGTACGGGACTAAGTGCACGATATTCACTGATCATAAGAGCCTACAGCACATTTTCGACCAAAAGGAACTAAACATGAGACAACGCAGATGGGTCGAGCTAATAGGCGATTATGACTGTGCAATCAAGTATCACCCTGGGAAAGCTAACGTAGTAGCCAACGCACTGAGCCGGAAGGAAACAACTAAACGCGTACGCGCACTACAGCTTACCATTCACTCTGAATTACCCAATCAAATACGAGTCGCACAACAGGAAGCGTTGAAAACTGAAAACCTTACTCTCGAGGCCATGAGAGGGATGGACAAACAAATGAAACAGAAAGATGACAGAGCTTACTACCTACTGGATCGTATTTGGATCCCACGCTATGGGGAATTAAGGAAGGTAGTAATGGATGAAGCTCATAAGAGCCGATACTCATTGCATCCAGGTTCTGACAAGATGTACCACGATCTAAAGGCAACTTATTGGTGGCCTAACATGAAATCAGAGATCGTGACCTATGTGAGTAAGTGCCTGACTTGCTCCAAGGTTAAGGTCGAATATCAGAAACTCTCAGGGTTACTCCAACAACCGGAAATTCCAGTATGGAAATGGGAGCAGATTTCCATGGATTTTATTACCAAGCTGCCGAAGACAGCAAGTGGTTGCGATACCATCTAGGTTATTGTAGACCGACTCACGAAATCGGCACACTTCTTACCGATTAAGGAAACTGACAAACTGGAGAAGTTAACCCGAGTCTACTTAAAGGAAATCGTATCCAGACACGGAGTCCCAATCTCTATTATATCTGACCTAGACAGCCGTTTCGCGGCACATTTTTGGAAGTCCTTACACAAGGCACTTGGGACAAGATTAGATATGAGCACTGCTTATCACCCACAAACGGATGGTCAGAGTGAACGAACCATTCAGACCTTGGAAGACATGCTTCAAGCATGTGTAATTGACTTCGGTAACAGCTGGGAGACTCACCTACCTTTGGTAGAGTTCTCATATAATAACAACTATCACACCAGCATTGGAGCTGCACCGTTTGAAGCACTTTACGGACGTAAATGCAGATCACCACTCTGTTGCGTGGAAGTTGGTGAAAGCCAATTGACCGGACCCGAACTAGTGCACGAAACAACTGAAAAGATCGTGCAAATACGTAACAGAATGGCAGCAGCTCGAGACCGACAAAAGAGCTATGCTGACAAGAGGCGCAAACCTTTGGAATTCCAAGTGGGAGACCGAGTACTCCTTAAAGTCTCGCCTTGGAAGGGAGTGATTCGATTCGGGAAGCGGGGAAAGTTAAATCCTCGTTATATCGGACCATTCGAGATCACTAAACGGATAGGCCCCGTGGCCTACGAACTACAGCTACCGCAAGAATTGAGTAGTGTACACAACGTGTTTCACGTCTCAAATCTCAAGAAATGTCTATCGGACGAAATGATCGCGATCCCTTTGGAGGAAATCCAGATTGATGAGCAACTCCACTTCGTTGAGGAACCGGTGGAAATCATGGACCGGGAACTCAAGAAGTTGAAACTCAGTAAGATACCGATAGTGAAAGTCCGATGGAACTCACGACGTGGACCAGAATACACCTGGGAACGGGAGGACCAGATGAAAAAGAAATACCCTCACTTATTCTCTGACCAGACTAACACCGGCAACACGAACTGAATTTCGGGACGAAATTCCTATTAACTAGGGGATGATGTAACACCTCGCAAATTCCAGGTCAGCATTTATTTTATTTTAATAATAATGTGTATTATTATTTCATACGTGGCACTAGAATAATTGCATTTAGTGTGACACGTGGCACAACGGACCAAACACACCGATAATTCGAGGAATTATCGCACGAAACTCGCACGTGTCTTGAATGACGAACGTTGGTGAACGGATCGAACCACAGTACACATACACTGCACAATTAGGTTCCGGAGAACCTAATTTAGTAGGATAACACTTATGTGTCGAGAAACGATGATCGTATTAGAGAAATACGAGAAAGTCGGTTCAAAATAATGAAATTGGGCTTATTGGGCTCAACCGAGACCCATCGCGGTACGCGATGGGCACCTAACTGGGCCTTCGCGGTACGCGAAGCCTGGGCGGGAGAATTTGAACTCTCAGAAAACCATCGCGGTACGTGACGACCGATCATCTTCCACCACCGCGGTACGCGGCGTGTTTTGGGAACATAATGATTATTTTAATCTCCGCGGTACGCGGGATTGCTTTTGGCCATTTGTCGCGATACGCGACGACCCCAACACGCAAAATCTTTATTTAACCAAGACCAAATCATTTATGCTGAACTCTTAACCCATTTCTCTAGTTGTAAGCGACCAAACACCATCCTCTCCGTCTGTGAGCCACCATTTCACCTGCAAGGAAGCAAGATTGAAGCTTCATTGAAGAGTTAGAGTGCAAGGAAGCTAGGAGTGATCATCTTGTGCAATCCACGACTTGTGCAAATCCAGCCACGAGGTGACAGCCACGTTCAGGAGCTCTCAAAGCCAGCTCGAACTTCATCTCGACTATCTAAGTCCTTAGGAGGTAGACTCCTATCACTATTTTGAGTTATAGCACTTAGAATCACACATGCAAGGGGAAATACCCACATGCATCACCATCACCACTCCACCCACGAATTTTTGAAGTTGTAGATCTATTATTGAATGTGTTATTACTGATTTGGTGATATGATGATGATCTATAATGATATTATTAAGATTTAATGACTATTTGTTGATTTTACTATGAAATAGGTACTTTTGATTACATGCATGCATGATCTAAGCTCATATACATGATATTTGATATTGAGATGTTGTTAGTTATGAGATTTGTTATGATTTGAAAGGCCTAGTATGATTGTTGAGGCCAAGAGTATGATTATTAGCAATGTTACTAATAATGGAAACTTTAATGTTACAAATTGTGCATTTTTGATGAAATGACATTATGCATATGGTTAGATCTAAGGTTTATGCTTAAAATGATGTTTAGAAACTAATAGAATGATTATTGATGATTAGAATTGTTTAAGACATGATTCTTATGAATGTTACTAAATATAGTAACTTTTTATCATGAGCTTGCTATTAGATGATGAGTATGATAATGTTTTGGGTCTAACATGCTTATTTGATGGTAATATGATGATATTGATGGGTTAATGTGTTAAGAGGATGATTCATATGTAATAATTCGTAAGTTACTAAAAATAGTAACTTTATTTGCAAGGTTTATAAATGATGACATATTTATGGTAATGAATATGTGTTAATGACTATCTAGGACTAAGATAACGATATTAGATGATATTGGTTGTTAAACTTGATGAAATATGCTTATTGTGCAAACTTTCTAATTTTAGAAACTTTTACGCGCAAACTATGCTAAACCGGCTATGTGTAACTATGTGCTATGTGATAACATGCTCATTTAGGATAAATGTGCATGTTAGAATAAACGAAATGTGATTTAATGCATGACCTGCCTAATGTGGGAACTTTCCTAAAATAGGAACTTACTATAAATAGTAAGTTT
The DNA here is from genome assembly GCA_009363875.1 of Mikania micrantha. Taxonomy (NCBI): domain Eukaryota; kingdom Viridiplantae; phylum Streptophyta; class Magnoliopsida; order Asterales; family Asteraceae; genus Mikania; species Mikania micrantha. The sequence goes on from CM018692.1 coordinate 48,511,789, forward strand.
CCTCATGGGAATGATTTTTGGTATCCGTACACTTCACACGACACTAAACCACACAATTACACGAACACGTGATCCAAACCGTCACCAACGGGTCGTTAGGTCAAACACGGTCAACACGGTCAAACATGGTCAACACGACCCACTTAAAAACCTGGTGTTGTTGAACACGAACACGGTCCTGTGAGGCCCACATGTACGCAAACACGAACTCATAGTACCTATGTGATATAGGTGACTACTAGCCGGCGAGCTACACGAACTCTTTTGAGCAAACGCATTACACAAACTCAGGTGAGTTTACGGCCCCACTTTTACTATTCAACTGTTTTGCTAAACTATTGGGGTGAGATTACTATGCAACTGTTTTAGGTATATGACTGGCATGTTGTGAAACTATTTTCGAGTGTAACTCTTATCGCATAAAGTCCTCACTTATCCTTACCGTCAATTGTATGACAAACGAGTCGTTATTACGTAGTACTACTGGGTTTGACTAGCCCCACTCGGCAACAACGTTGACTGGAGGTCATAACGAGTGTAATATCGATGTTGATGTCGGGTTCTGCGATGACCCGCAGAGGCAAACGGAAACAGTTGAGTTTCGGTAAGATGACATGACACACTCCACGGATCGTAGTGTCCAACAACAAAACTTAACATACCCAGTATATATCTGTTTACTATTTGTGTCTGTCTAAACCTGTGAACTCACCAACTTTTTAGTTGACAGTTTTCGCATGTATTCTCAGGTAATTGAATGGAGCACACGCAAGGACACGCACAAGGACACGCTAAGGAGTCTGGCAATCATATAGACTCATGTCCTAGGCTTGCGTGCATTTGATGTATTTGAAAATAAGTTTAACTATGTAGTGTCTGTTTCAAACAATTTACTTTCCGCTGCAACTCATTTACCTCATGATGTTAAAACATTTCTCGCTGCATATTGAATGAAACTATGTTATTTTACATCCTTGTGTGATTGTGTAACTCATATAGAGTCCTTCTATATGACCATGAGCTGTGATCCTGGCCACGTCACACCCATGTGGACTGACACCACGAGTGGGAATTTGGGGGTGTGACACTATTAATCAAAACATCAAGACTCTCATTGCCTATGTAGTTGAAATTCTCAAATTCTTTTCTCAAATCAGTTGCTTTCATCTTCTTAAGTTTAGTGTTTCCCTCCACTCTTGCCTTCAATGCATTTCATAATCCATATGATGTCTTGTGTTCATCAAATTGATGAAGAGTTTGATTAGAAATTTCTTGACTTATCATCCAATATGCTTTCTTCTCATAATCATATTTCTTTAGTTGTTCAACATCCAATCGATCAAGAGTTTGATCAAGATCCGTTCCATCCACCTTTGGTCGTTCATATGGTGATAAATTTTTTTCCCAAAGATTTGTATAAGTACCATTGAGATGTATCTCAAACCTACCTTTCCAGTTCTCATAATCAGTTAAATCAAGTAGTTTTGGTACTTTATTTGTGCTTCCAGACTCAGTTTCACTAATCAAAATACTCTGAATCTTTGAATTTTGATTAGCAACTGCTGCAAACATATCCGCCATGTTTCAATTTTTAATCAGCGAACCTTTTTCCTCTTTTCAAAGCTCACGAACCTATGAATCAGACGAACCTTCTGCAAACCTTTTGAATCAACGAAACTTCTTCAAACTTTGACCAACGAACCTTTAGTCAACGAACCTTCTTCAAACTCTGACCAACGAACCTTCTTGACAAACAAACCTTTGTCAAAACCTTTTTATACCAATGAACCTTTTGAAAACCTTTCCAAAACACCTCTCCAACCCTTTTAACACACGAACCTTAATCTGAATAGGTTCGTCTCACGAACCTTAACGAACCTTAGATTTCGGCTGAGAATCAACCAGGTTCGTCTCACGAACCTGTAGTTTAGACTTGAAAATTTTGGCGGGAAAGTCTTCAAAATATGGATGGAAAACCTTCAAAGCTTCAAACCGTCTAGTTTACTATTTTTGACAAAAAAATCTTTGATTTCAACCAGCAAAATGTAAACAAATGATGATGAAATCTCAGAAAAACATTCAGAAACTTAAAATCAAACTCCAGTCATTTCAGAATCTTCAAGAATGATTGATATTCTTCAAAAACTTGTATAGAACTCCTCCAAATGCTCTGATACCACAGTAGATTGCTATGGATCTTTCACTGGAATTCTATTAACAATTCAATCTATGCGGAATCTAGATAAAATCTATATGAATCAAAGACAATACTATCAGTCTCATAAACATTCTTTTCATTAATACTGAAATTTATTACAAGAATACACAATAAGAACACACAATTCTATCAAAATCACACAGATTTAAGAAACACAGGTTCTGTCAAAATTACCTCCAAAAACAGACAAACCTGCAAATATATACAAGACACTTAGCCGTACCTAGCCAAACCATTAGGTTTTCCAGACAAACCAATAGGTTCCCTGGACGAACCATTACAACAACAAGACCATAGGTTCGCCGAACCTGACATACACATGCCTAGGTTCGTGGGCCATACGAACCTAGCATCAAACTAACTTAAACAAAAATAATTTGAATGCAGCCTATTAAAAAATGTACAAACAGATAGGCCATATGAGTCAAGAGAATGCTTTGTGTTATCTGATGACATCACTACACATCGACATCCCTGAGTTTTACCGAGCACCAGAGCAGCAGGATGAGCCAGGAGGAGGAGTTGCTGAAGACTAGTGTGGCGATGTAGTTGGATGCTTTCATTTTTTTATGCTTACTATGCCAGTCTTGTGCTTGGAATATTTTGAGCTTGGTTATTTCGGGTGGTATGGGTTTGATGATAACTAAAAACTTGATTGTGATCATGTCATATTTTGGTATTATGATATTTGGTTGGCTTTGCTCTTGTGTAGATGATATTGTATTTTTGTGGCATGTTGGAGCACATCTAGCTAGGAGAGCTGTTTCTCAGGAAAGATTGGCATTCGATAGTCCTGTTTTGTAACCAGCTAAGTCTTTTCTAGTTTTTTCCTTTTTCTTTTAGCTTTTGCTGTTTTCTTCTCTACATTGGGGACAATGTAAATATAAAGTGTGGGGATGGGAAACTGCGTTTTTCAGGATACAATGTAAATACAAATAAATGAGACAATTGCTTATATATTAATAATGATTTGTACGTAATAAATGTGTTTCAGGATACAATAAACTTCATTACAATGAATGATACATACATGAGTTAGGACACTTTAATATCTCTATTTTAAACACAAAATAATCATTCAATGAAGTTATATATAATAACAATAATTATCAAGTTTGATAATTAAGATTATATATGCATATTTAAGCATATCAAACTATAAACATGTCCGATCAACTAAATAATAGAGTATTAAGGATAGAAAATATTAACTAAAAGTAACATATGTAATCAAAAGTCTTCGGTTAATCAAAAATTAAAATATGTGAGGACGCGTTAGACAACATGCGACAGTTGCGTCAAGTAGGCACATGAAACAAGATTGTTGGTATTGATTATTGATATACATTTGATTTACAAACAGGAACTTATGTTTCATTTGATTGGGAAATGCTATACTTTATCAAACATACATAGCACTGATGTGCTAACTATGTTTACTCAGATTTGGTTATCACAACATATGGACATGGGTTCCATTGCTATACACACTGTGAGTATTCGTAGCCTCTTTTTCATTTTACATATTTTGGGGGAAATACATGCTACAATGCTTGATTTTTACCACGATACAAGAATTCTTTTACCAGATCCATGCACATACTTCTCAAAGTATGTTGCATGATAAAAGAAATATATATTGCATGATACAAGAAATATACATGAGACAAGAATTATCTTGGTTTGGCCGCACCATCCATAACTACATTGTTAGATTAATGGTATATTACCACCAAGAACTAATGTTTCATGAGAAGACATTACCAAGAAGGGGTATACAAGAAGTCGAAAGGTAAGGTTGTAGGCTTATGTAGGTTGCATCCATTCACACTTATGGCTTAACACATTATATGATAGCGTAACATTATGGGATGACGATCCTAGTGGATTTTTATTTGAAACATTTTGCTCGTGCCTGGAATGGCCAACACACTATGGGATGATGATCCCACTGAATTTTGATTTAAACATTGTACTCATGCCTGGAATGGCCAACAAACTAGGGGATGATGATCCTAATGAGTTTTGATTAAAACATTTTAGCTCGTGCCTGGATGGCAAACACTATTATTTAAACTGTTTTTATTTAAACATAAAACCTACGAACTCACCAACTTTTTAGTTGACACTTGTTTTTGCATGTATTTCAGGTACTAATCTAAGGCTAGATATGGATCTTACACTTAAGCAGAATGATTAGCATTCTCTCATACTCAATGAGTTCTCGATATACAGTTTCGTCGCATCTCCCGTGTTTTCCGCCGACGGCGGGGGTGTGACATAACATTTGGGTATCATAGTTAACTAGTAACTTATTGATTAGGTTGGTTAAGTGGGTTAACTAGTTAAAAGTCTGAGGGGCTAAACTTGCCAAATAGGCAAAATTGATTTAAAAGAAGGGTAAGGGCTTTGACTTAAGTCAAAGTTCAGAAATTTCATTTATGTGTGTGTGTTCTACGTGAAGAGCAAGAGGAGAAGAAGGGAAGTTCAAGCCCTAGTTCTTGATCCATGATTCTCGTTGATTACGTGGTCAAATTTCAAGATTGAAGCCTTTAATCTTTACCCTAAGTGTTATCTAACATCTTGTAAGTGATTCTAATCTCATTCATGATGTTGGTTGAAAGTTCTTAAGATGAACAAAGTTAGGGTTGAGTTTAAATCTTGAAATTACTTGTTTAAATGGGTTAGAAACCATGAATAGATGCTTATTAAGTGTTTGAGACAATCAAAATACTAGTTATTGTGTGTGATTGCATAAAGTTATGAACTTTGATCGCCCGATGCATATCTATTTTTGACCTGTAAACATCACATATAAGCTCACAATTAGTTCATATGAACTAAGTAAGTCACCGGTATAAAGGCTTGAACTCATACAGGTTATCATACGAAAGATCTTGCGTTTTTTTTCACAACTTGTTCATTCTCATAATGAACAAGCTATAATATTAGGCCTTTACACTCATGCTCAACTACTAACAACACATTATAACATTATATTTCATCCATTGTTTAAATCATAACAGGTCAAATTCCATCCGTTGACCACTTAGTATAAACCAACTCATTTGCCAACTCATATGACTAATTCCCATAACAATTCATTTAATCAACTCTTTGGCTCATCCAATTATCCACACAATAACTAAGTGTTTTTAACTTAAGTAATGATAATTTCACTTTTTCAATTTTGATATAATTTTGCGTTAAAGCTAAACTGGGACTTAAATTGGACACATGTAAACGTGTGATAAGTTTGGGTGTCACATGAACCCACCTCAACCCGCCCCTTTTACCTGGCATACTATTGATGTAATATTCTACATGATTAATGATATATCAATTTTTTGTTTCAAAATATTTATGTCTGTATCTTCATCCACCATGAGTCAATCGCTGATTGCGCATTATAAAATTTGGTTAAGTGCGTACGTGATAGAGACATAATGTTTTATAAGTAAGGTACATTGTTTAAATTTAGGTAAGGGGTAAATTATTTTGAAGCCCTTTATGATTAATTATAAGTAAGATTATGATAGATTTATTATTAAAAATTTCAACTCTTTCAATGCATTTTACTATTTAAATTTTTTATTCAACCCACATTATAAAACATATTTTCTAACCTAGATGACCTTTTCTATAAAACATTGATTTTCTTAAAGGGAAATGGAATGCATAGTTTCTTCAACCCTAGTAATCAATTTAGACATTTATGTAGGATCAAAAAAGGCTAGTGTTTCACAAAATAATCTAAGTCCCTTGGCCACACCAAACTCCCAACAAGTCTGAAGAAAGTCTCGGAAGGATAAAGTTATCCTTCGGAAGTCATCAGCTTAAAAAGGTATAATCAACCTTCAGAAGACTGAATACTTCTAGAAGATAACCTTGTCCTTCCAAATATAATATAGAAGACAAAGCTTTTGAAGATCATAGCATGTTGCACGCCTTAAATCATCCGGTCTTCTAATGATCAGATGAGTTTACATGCCTCAGTGATTTGGGCTTTCAAAGATGAAGTGACTTGAAGAATTCTCAAGAGCTTCCGATACAATGACTTCCGAAGAGATTCCTATGTTGATGTTGATTTCCTATTCAAGAAAGATTTAGAGATGTTCTCTACCATCAAAACAAAACGAGAAGGCATTCTCATGATAGTCAGCAGCAGGGTACAACTGTCAGATCAGCAGAAGATGCTTATCTTTAATGCCTTTTGTAGTATAGTAAATTAATGTAAAAGTTAATGGAGCCATGTGTATTAATTGTAATTAATATGGTTTGGCATGTCAAGCCATAACAAGATAATAAATTTAGCATTAGTTTGTTTATAATAGTTTGTCCAGTCAATAATAAATTTAGCATTTGCAAGCGTGTTCTTCCGGTCAATAATCTTGCACACTTTCCAATTGAGGGAAATATACATTGAGCTTGAATTATTTCCGTGTTTATCTTTTATGTATTATTATTGTGCGTATGTGTCACACCCCGAGCCGGCGGGACGGATCGGCTTCCCTGCCAGGCGGAAGGTTCTCGGGGCGCGATATCGTGAGTGATAATCGTGTTGATAAGATTGTTTACATAGCATCAATGTTCAATAATTTAACCCGGTAAACCTATCAAAAGAATCAAATGTTTTCTATCTTGTAACTATACAAGACATCCAAAAGTGATTCCTATTATTAACAAAATATGTGCTTCCAAAAGTCAACTAGGTCCTCTATCTGGGCAGCCTAGCATGCAATCCAAAAGCCTTAGCTTAAACATGTTCATCACCTGAGCAAGCATGTAAGAAAAACAAAGTCAACACAATGGTTGGTGAGTTCATAAAGTTTATAAGTTTAAAAATAGCTTTAGCAAACCTCTTTCGGTAAAATCTTAACCTCATTAACTCTACATGTAATATCCAAATCGGTATGCTTATATATAGGGCATACCCCTGAGTCGAGCCTACAACCCGCCCAGACGCCGTCCCACCACATACTAATCCGCATATGACACTGTTGTTAATAATAATTAAGCATTTTACCTACCATTCAAACCATTCCTCGTCATAGCTTTAGTTTACTGTTTCAAATTTTACAAGTCTATAGCATTCGTAAGTATTAGCTTCAAAGTAAGTTTAACAAGCATCATAGTTTCACACGCACCATAGTTTCGCTTTCACTAATCTCAAGCGTGAGTACAAGCCCTGCTACAGCAGAAGTTTAGCAATTACGTAGCTCACGGCTAGATACAAGCCCTGCTCTAGCAGAATTTTAGCCATTACGTATCTCATGAATTAGTTAAGCCTAGTCTAGCAATTACGTGTCTCCTATACAAGATACAAGCCCTGCTATTGCAGAAGTTTAGCAATTACGTATCTCATACATAGACACAAGCCATGCATACACAAACAATCCAGCATTTACATATCTCATATAAGCAGACAAAAGCTCTGCTATAGCAGAAGTTTAGCAATTACATGTCTCTTATATAGATAATAGCTTAGCCTCGTCATAGTTTAGCTTTCACGTATCTCGATACATGGGTACAAGCCATGCTATAGCAGAAGTTTAGCAATTACGTAACCCATGATTAGATACAAGCTTAGCATTTCGCACGCAATCATAGTTTCCAAGCATATAGTTTCAAGCATTAGCATATAGTTCAACCACGAAATTCATAGTATAAGCATCAAGTATGTAGTTTAAGCCTCTAGTTTGTAGCATAAGCATCAAGCCTCAAGTTTAAGCATTTAGTTCATAGCATAAGCCTTAAGCATCAAGTTCAGGCATCTCGTTTCAAGCATAAGCATTAAGGATCAAGTTTAAGCATCTAGTTTGTAGAATAAGCATCAAGCACATAGTTTCTCAAAGTATTCTAGTTTCCATGCATAAGCCTTGTTGTAAGCATCATAGTTATGTTTAAAAGCATTAAATAACATTTTAATAATTTATTAAAATGTTTAACATGCTTCTCAGTCCCGAAATAAAACAAATAAGTTTGAAAAGGGACAATGAACTCACCTTGTGTGTGTAGTGGTTGACTAAGTATAATAAGAATGCATGCTCCCTTTGTAGTATTGGTTGTTGTTTTCAAGTTCCTGTATTGTTTTCATGGAATTGTAAGTTATAAGTATGAGTTGTTAGATATTTTGTACGTGTATGTATTAACCCAAAGATTGGCTAACACTTATGAGTCCAAATCTTCCTTCGGCACTTAGTGTGTTGAATTTGTGAAAGGTGTTAGGCTTTATGATTCAACCAAATTATTATCACCCTCGTATCTCTATTGTGACAAAAGAACTTCTATGTGTAAAACTTTAGATTTTAGTTTGTTTGTTAATGATCTTTAACATGTTGTAACCTAATTCGTGTCTATTGAACTTTAAACCTTATGGGCCTTATGTTGGGCCAACTAGCCAATGTGAGCCAATTGTTTGTTATTGGGCCGATTAACATGTATGGGCTGAAGGTATTGGTTTGGGCCTATCTATCGCAATGGCCAAGTTGGCTAACTAGTTGGGTCTCATGTCAATGATGTGTTGGGCCATACTACAGGCCTTGGGCCGAATAAATTTAAATGGACCAGTTAATCCTAATGGGCCGAGTACCCACTGTTGGGTCAATTAAACTACTTGGGCCGAACCATTTATTTGAGTCCAAGTGGCTATGGTTCAAGTGTCTCTCTGGTTGTCAAAAGTGTATCCCCACCCTTTTCATCAATGAACCTTTCCCTAATCTGGCCAAGAGTTCGGTTCCATGGTACTCTGGCGAACCTATTAGTAGGATTCGATGGTGATAGCTAAGGTTCGGTGATGGTACAGTCCTGGGTTCGTCATGCACTTGTAAAGGTTCGTGGACAGAGAAAAAGGTTCGCATGATGATGGGGTTCGGCTACAATAGAGGGGTTCGGCTACATATGGCTTAGCCATGCAGGTTCGGCGGGGCAGTAACGTTCGGCTCCAACTTGTTCAACCATACATTCGGTCCCATCTGATGAAGGTTCGTCTCAGCCGAGGGTTCGCCTAGAATGAGAGTAGGTTCGCTCAGAAGCATATGGTTCGGCTGGAATAGTTTGGCCATACTATGCTTGAAGGTTCGTGACCATACTAGGGTTCGTGGAGCCCTGGATTCGTACGTAGGTTCGGCTGTGACAAGGCCAAAGGTTCACAGCCACCCCAAGATGGTTCGCGAGTATGATACATGCAGGTTCGGCCCTTGCAAAGATTTATGAACAGGAGGGAGCCACGCTGGTTCGTGAAGAGAAGGCAGGTTCGGCCAGGTTGGTTCCCACGAACCTGTAAGCGTGCATCACCATCATTCATCTTCGAACTAGTGGTTTAGCCATCCCTAAGCTGGTGTTTCGTGTATACAAGCCCACGAGATGATGTAGGTTCGAGGGTTAACCCTAATGACCAATTGAGTGTATCTGTGTTGGACAAGCTAGAAAACCCTATTTCTCACACACTTTCTAGCTTCAAACCTCGTTTTTGGCTGGTTAACTCGTTAGATCTGTTGTACTTCTTGGTAGAGGACTTCAAGATCGTCGTTTAGGCTAAAGAATCATCAAATTTAATCAAGATTGAAGAAGTTATGATGATTCAAAGTGTTGAATCTAGAGAGAGGGTGGACGGAAATTCTTTTTAGAAAGAGAGTGGGAATGCAAGAAATGAGTTGGGTGGCTTCATTTGATGTTAAATACCCCGAGGGTATTCGGGTTCGTTTCGGTTGCTCGGTTCGCGTTTTCATCGCGTTTCCGGATTGTTACGCGCGTGTTTTATAAATTAAATAAAAGAATTCTTTTTAGGATGTTTAGAATATGGTTATTATTAGTAATTATTTTAAATGTCTTATTCCTTGATTTATTTATCGAAAATTATCGTTTTACGCGTTTTGTTAATTCTTTCGCGAAGTTATGTATTTAAATTTAAAATAGTTTCTTTTAATTCTATTCCTGATGAGTTTCAAAATTGTAAAACATGAAATATTTTATTTCCTTAAGTTTATTATCGTTCGTATTGCTTTCGTTTCGTCAGATCGCGTCGCCATCGTGCCTATTCGTTCGAATCGTCATTCGAACGAACATGACAATGGTTTGGCTTTCTGATTCTTGTTCTCTACTGTGCAGTCATTATTTCAGAATGTTAAACTCTCATAATCATTCGTACAGATCGTCACGTATACGAATAATTCGTCTGTTTAGCATTCCTTAACAACAACAGTTATGGTTTCGTTTTGTTTAACCTCACATACGTTTATACACAATAGCATCAAATCAAGTATCTGTGTTTCAACACTGTATTGTCTGATATGTTTCTGACTGTTAAACCCTAAGGTTTTAATCAGATTTCAGACAATCGCATAATAGTTTCGTATCAAGTATAATGTATCAATAGCATAAACATAGTTTCACGTAATGTGTACCTGAGTTACTGTACAAGTTACTGTTGCGATCACTGTTCCGGCACGCGTCCGGCACTGATGTTACAGTCTCCCCTTGTTAGAGAAATTTCGTCCCAGAATTTAAGACTCGTTATTCGGTATGGCTTCATCTGTAAAGAGTTAGGGATACTTGTTCTTCATGTGATCTTCACGTTCCCAAGTAAACTCGGGTCCGCGCTTTAAGTTCCATCGAACCTTAACGATTGGAATACGGCTTCGCCTCAGTTTCTTGACTTTGCGATCCATAATCTCCAAAGGTTCTTCAACAAAATGTAAGTGTTCATCCAATTGAATTTCTTCAACTGGTATGATAAGAGTTTCATTGGCAAGGCATTTCTTCAAGTTTGAGACGTGAAACACGTCGTGTACACCACTGAGTTCCTCTGGTAAGCTTAATCTGTACGCCACAGGACCAATAAGTTTGATGATCTCGAACGGTCCCACGTACCGTGTTGTTAGTTTTCCTTTCTTTGCAAAACGAACTACGCCTTTCCATGGGGATACCTTTAGCATAACACGGTGTCCCACTTGGAATTCCAACAGCGTGCGTCGTTTATCGGCATAGCTCTTTTGTCTACTTCGAGTTGTTTGTAGCCTTTGTTGTATCTGAGCAATTTTTTCTGTAGTCTCTTGAAAGAGTTCAGGCCCTGTTATACGATTATCTCCCACTTCTGCCCAACAGATCGGCGATCGACATTTCCGGCCATAGAGAGCCTCGAACGGTGCACATCCGATGCTACTATGATAACTGTTGTTGTAAGAGAATTCAATCAGTGGCAAACGGGAATCCCAATTCCTACCGAAGTCTAGAACACAAGTTCTCAACATGTCCTCCAGGTTTTGTATAGTACGTTCGCTTTGACCATCTGTTTGTGGATGATAAGTTGTACTAAAGTTCAATTGCGTCCCCAGAGATTTCTGCAAAGATTGCCAGAACCCTGATGTGAATCTGCTATCACGATCTGAAATGACAGACAATGGCACACCATGGCGTACCACTATCTCGTTGATGTAAAGCTTCGCTAGTTTATCCATCGTGTAAGTTTCTCGCATCGACAAGAAATGAGCAGATTTGGTTAATCGATCAACGATAACCCATATAGTGTCATGTCCACTGGAAGTGCGGGTAGCTTAGTAACCAAGTCCATAGCTATCTGTTCCCACTTCCAAAGTGGAATTTCAGGCTGTTCCAGTAAACCTGACGGTTTCTGGTGTTCCGCCTTCACTTTAGCGCACGTGAGACATCGATCAACATACTCAGCTATGTCTTTCTTCATACTTGGCCACCAATAAAACGCCTGTAAGTCTTGATACATTTTATCGGCACCAGGATGTATAGAGTATTTGGTCTTGTGTGCTTCATCAAAAATAAGCTTCCTTAACTCATCTACTGCAGGAATCCATACACGATCCTTGTAGTATACGAGTCCATCAGGTTTTGTTCCCAAATGCTTTTCCACTCCACAATCTAAGTCTTTCTTCAAGTTTCCTCGATCAATCGCCTCTCGTTGTGCTTGCATAATGTTGTCGTGTGTCTGCACAGTCATTCCCATTGCTCTGAAGCGTAAGGGTTTGACCCGTTCCTTCCGAATCAAGGCATCAGCTACAACGTTTGCCTTGCCCGGATGGTACTTGATTACACAATCGTAATCATTCAGAAGCTCAAGCCAACGTCGCTGTCACATGTTGAGTTCCTTCTGATCGAATATGTGTTGCAGACTTTTGTGATCCGTAAATATGGTACACTTGGTGCCATATAAATAATGTCTCCAGATCTTTGAAGCAAATATCACGGCTCCCAGTTCCAAATCATGAGTAGTGTAGTTCTTCTCATGAATCTTTAGTTGTCTCGAAGCATAAGCAATAACTTTGTCTCGCTGCATTAGCACACAGCCAAGTCCCTGATGGGATGCATCAGAATACACAACAAAGTCATCACAACCATCTGGAAGAGATAAGATCGGGGCATCACATAGCTTTTGCTTCAAGGTCTGAAAGGCTTTTTCTTGCTTCTGTTCCCAAAAAAACGGCTCGCTTTTCTGTGTTAGCTTTGTGAGTGGCAGGGCTATCTTAGAAAAATTCGAGATAAATCTTCTATAATAGCATGCTAAGCCTAGAAAGGAACGTATCTCCGTAGGTGTCTTCGGAGTGTCCCAATCCTTTATTGCCTCGATCTTGGCAGGATCTACATGTATTCCCTCACTGTTAACTACGTGACCCAGGAATTGAACCTCTTTTCACCAAAACTCACACTTAGAGAATTTGGCATAGAGTTTCTCTTCCTTTAACAGCTCCAAGATTGTTCTAAGATGTTGTTCATGTTCTGCTTTGCTTTTGGAATAGATCAATATGTCATCAATGAAAACAATAACAAATTGATCTAAATACGGCTTACACACTCGGTTCATGAGATCCATGAAAACCGCGGGTGCATTCGTCAAACCAAAAGGCATCACCATAACTCGTAATGCCCGTATCTGGTACGAAACGCCGTCTTGGGTATGTCTTCGTCTTGTACTCTGAGCTGATGGTATTCGGAATGCAGATCGATCTTTGAAAAGTATTGAGCTGCTTGCAATTGATCAAACAAATCATCAATCCTCGGCAATGGATACCGATTCTTGATGGTTAGTTTGTTTAGCTCCCTCTAGTCTATGCACATACGAAAGGATCCATCCTTCTTTTTCACGAACAGAACCGGAGCTCCCCAAGGTGAGTAGCTCGGTCGGATGAAACATTTGTCAAGCAGCTCTTGCAGTTGATTAGATAATTCTTGCATCTCTGAAGGTGCTAACCTATAAGTAGATTTAGCAACAGATGTTGCTCCAGGAATCAGATCAATAGGAAACTCTACCGGTCGCACAGGTGGCAAACCAGGTAGGTCATCAAGAAACACTTCAGGGTTTTCTTTCACTATCGGCACATCTTGTATCGTTTTCTTGTCTTTCTCTTTCTCCACCATGTGAGCCAAGAAAGCTATGCACTTCTTTTGTAGACACTTACGCGTTTTTATGCATGATATGATCTTTACATTTCACTTTGCTTGATCCCCACGTACTTCCAATACACGATCATCCGCGACTGGAATCCGAAGTAGCTTTTCGGAACAGATGACTTCAACCCGATTGAGTGATAGCCAATCCATCCCCACAATGATGTCGAAACTGCCCAACTCCATCGGCAACAAGTCGATGGTAAATGTGTGATCCGAGAGTGTGAGTGGGCAGTTCCTAAGTATAGTGCTAACTATAACTTTCTTTCCGTTCGCTACTTCGATAATGTAAGGGGAGTCTAAAGTTTCCTCAGTAAAACTAAGTTGTCATGCAAAATCAGATGAAATAAAACTCTGGTCTGCACCAGTGTCAAACAGTATAGATGCATAAGAGTCATGTAAATGAAATGTACCAGTGACCACATTAGGGTCTTGGCGTGCAGCATTGGCTCCAATAACAAAAGCTCGTCCGCGAGGTGCTTGTGCTCCTTGTTGCACTCTCTTTGGAAAGTCGCGGGAGAAATGACCCATTTCCCCGCAGTTGTAGCATCCCCTGTTGTTATTGTTGTTGTTTCCCGGTGGTGGTGGTGGTGGAGGTAGTGCTCTAGCAGCAGTGTTGGTAGCTTGCATCGCAGAAGCGCGGCAATTTGCAACCCAGTGGCCAAATCGACCACAGTTAGTGCACTTCCTACATTGAGCAGTAGGATGATGATGATACTTGCAATGAGTGCACTGGGGATGCACTCCCCCATAGTTCTTGGTTGCAGGATTGACAGGTGCTGCAGGAGCCTGTCTCAAAGGAGTGATGGCCGCATAGTTCTTTACTACCTTTTGCTTTTTCTTTTGGTGGTACTCAGGTTTCTTCGTTGTTGTTTCCTTAGCTTTTCCCGCATCATCTTTTAGAACTCCAGACTTTACCATCATGTTGGTAAGTTTAGCTGAAAGGGAGATGGCTGACTCCAGAGTAGCAGGATATGCAGCCAGTACGATGCTTTGAATACAATAGGGTAAACCTGCTACGTATCGATCAATCAGCTTTTCCAATATTGGTACAATCTCTGGCACCAAAGCTACCAGTTCATGATAGCGAGTGGTAAAAGTCATATGATCGGCTCCCTTCATCACATGGTTCGAGAGCTCAATCTCTAGCTGCTGCAGTTCGTGTTTCGGACAGAACTCGTTCCTCAGAAGGAGTTTGAATTCTGCCCAAGGCATCGCCATTGCTTCATCTCTCCCCTTAGCTCTGATTTGAGCATTCCACCATGTCAACGCTCGCTTGCTAAATGACCCGGCTGCGTAGCGAACTTTGTGATGTTCCGGACAACTGCTTATGTCTAAAGTGTTCTCCATCTTCTCTAGCCATTGGATCAGTCCAACAACTCCTTCTACTCCAGTAAAGCTCGGTGGTTTGCATCCTACAAAGGATTTGTAGGAGCAGTCTGAAGTATGACTGGTGTTTCCACTAGCCTTTCCTGTGGTATGGCCAGAGGTGTTGCCATGTCCCTGAATACGGTTTATCATCTCTGGGATGACATCTTTCAGTTGGCTCGTCAGCTGAGTGCTCAGGAGTGTCGCCAAGGCGATAGTGGCAGGATCAATAACTGGACCCGCATTCGGGTTCGGAGGAGGGTTTAGTGGAGGAGGAGGAGGTGGCGGTGGTGAATCTGGGGGTGATGGTGACGATGAGTGAGGTGCAGATGTCTGTGTAGTAGGCACTGGGGTCGGTTGTCTTCTAGGCGGCATTCTGGTCATAACCAAAAGATATTGGTTAGTGCAGTGATCGAATGCAGAAGACACAATGCAAACATAATTTCTAAGTTCTCTACATGAGGGTCCCTAAGTTATAGTCTAGGCCAAACCATTTAAGTAAGTGACCTATTATTCTCTATAACCTTGAGCTCTAATACCAATCTGTCACACCCCGAGCCGGCGGGGCGGATCGGCTTCCCCGCCGGGCGGGAGGTTCTCGGGGTGCGATATCGTGAGTGATAATCGAGTTGATTAGATTGTTTACATAGCATCAATGTTAAGAATAACTAGAGCACAACAAAGCATTAAACTAGGATTACGAAGTTAAATTACAATATTAATGTTCAGTAATTTAACCCGGTAAACCTATCAAAAGAATCAAATGTTTTCTATCTTGTAATTGTACAAGACTATTAGTAACAAAATATGTGCTTCCAAAAGTCAACTAGGTCCTCTATCTGGGTAGCCTAGCATGCAATCCAAAAGCCGTAGCTAAAACCTGTTCATCACCTGAGCAAGCATGTAAAAAAAACAAAGTCAACACAATGGTTGGTGAGTTCATAAAGTTTATAAGTTTAAAAATAGCTTTAGCAAACCTCTTTCGGTAAAACCTTAACCTCATTAACTGTACATGTAATATCCAAATCGGTATGCTTATATATAGGGCATACCCCTAAGTCGAACCTACAACCCGCCCAGACGCCATCCCACCACATACTAATCCGCATATGACACTATTGTTAATAATAATTAAGCATTTTACCTACCATTCAAACCATTCCTCGTCATAGCTTTAGTTTACTGTTTCAAAGTTTACAAGTCTATAGCATTCGTAAGTATTAGCTTCAAAGTAAGTTTAACAAGCATCATAGTTTCACACGCACCATAGTTTCGCTTTCACTAATCCCAAGCGGGAGTACAAGCCCTGCTATAGCAGAAGTTTAGCAATTACGTAGCTCACGGCTAGATACAAGCCCTGCTCTAGCAGAAGTTTAGCCATTACGTATCTCATGAATTAGTTAAGCCTAGTCTAGCATCACGTGTCTACTATACAAGATACAAGCCCTGCTATTGCAGAAGTTTAGCAATTACGTATCTCATACATAGACACAAGCCATGCATACACAAACAATCCAGCATTTACATATCTCATATAAGCAGACAAAAGCCCTGCTATAGCAGAAGTTTAGCAATTACATGTCTCTTATATAGATAATAGCTTAGCCTCGTCATAGTTTAGCTTTCACGTATCTCGATACATGGGTACAAGCCCTGCTATAGCAAAAGTTTAGCAATTAAGTAGCCCATGATTAGATACAATCTTAGCATTTCGCACGCAATCATAGTTTCCAAGCATATAGTTTCAAGCATTAGCATATAGTTAAACCACGAAATTCGTAGTATAAGCATCAAGTATGTAGTTTAAGCCTCTAGTTTGTAGCATAAGCATCAAGCCTCAAGTTTAGGCATTTAGTTCATAGCATAAGCCTTAAGCATCAAGTTCAAGTATCTCGTTTCAAGCATAAGCATTAAGCATCAAGTTTAAGCATCTAGTTTGTAGAATAAGCATCAAGCACATAGTTTCTCAAAGTATTCTAGTTTCCAAGCATAAGCCTTGTTCTAAGCATCATAGTTATGTTTAAAAGCATTAAATAACATTTTAATAATTTATTAAAATGTTTAACATGCTTCTCAGTCCCAAAGTAAAACAAATAAGTTTGAAAAGGGACAATGAACTCACCTTGTGTGTGTAGTGGTTGACTAAGTATAATAAGAATGCACGCTCCCTTTGAAGTATTGGTTGTTGTTTTCAAGTTCCTGTATTGTTTTCATGGAATTGTAAGTTATAAGTATGAGTTGTTAGATATTTTGTATGTGTATGTATTAACCCAAAGATGGGCTAACACTTATGAGTCCAAATCTTCCTTCGGCCCTTAGTGTGTTAAATTTGTGAAAGGTGTTAGGCTTTATGATTCAACCAAATTATTATCACCCTCGGATCTCTATTGTGACAAAAGAACTTCTATGTGTAAAACCTTAGATTTAGTTTGTTTGATAATCATCTTTAACATGTTGTAACCTAATTCGTGTCTATTGAACTTTAAACCTTATGGGCCTTATGTTGGGCCAACTAGCCAATGTGAGCCAATTGTTTGTTATTGGGCCGATTAACATGTATGGGCCGAAGGTAATGGTTTGGGCTTATCTATCCCAATGGCCAAGTCGGCTAACTATTTGGGCCTCATGTCAATGATGTGTTGGGCAGTACTACAGGCCTTGGGCCGAATAAATTTAAATGGACCAGCTAATCCTAATGGGCCGAGTACCCACTGTTGGGTCAATTAAAACTACTTGGGCCGAACCATTTATTTGAGTCCAAGTGGGTATGGTTCAAGTGTCTATCTGGTTGTCGAAAGTGTATCCCCACCCTTTTCATCAGCTATCCTTTCCCTAATCTGGCCAAGAGTTCGGTTCCAAGGTACTCCGCCGAACCTATTAGTGGGGTTCGATGGTGATAGCTAAGGTTCGGTGATGGTACAGTCCTGGGTTCGTCATGCACTTGTAAAGGTTCGTGGACAGAGAAA
The DNA here is from genome assembly GCA_009363875.1 of Mikania micrantha. Taxonomy (NCBI): domain Eukaryota; kingdom Viridiplantae; phylum Streptophyta; class Magnoliopsida; order Asterales; family Asteraceae; genus Mikania; species Mikania micrantha. The sequence continues at coordinate 48,529,756 of CM018692.1, forward strand.
GAGGTTCGCATGATGATGGGGTTCGGCTACAATAGAAGGGTTCGGCTACATGTGGCTTAGCCATGCAGGTTCGGCGGGGCAGTAAGGTTCGGCTCCAAGTTGTTCAACCATAGGTTCGGTCCCATCTGATGAAGGTTCGTCTCAGCCGAGGGTTCGCCTAGAATGAGAGTAGGTTCGCTCAGAAGCATATGGTTCGGCTGGAATAGTTCGGCCATTCTATGCTTGAAGGTTCGTGACCATACTAGGTTTCGTGGAGCCCTGGGTTCGTACGTAGGTTCGGCTGTGACAAGGCCAAAGGTTCGCAGCTCCCCCAAGATGGTTCGCGAGTATGATGCATGCAGGTTCGGGCCTTGCAAAGGTTCGTGAACAGGAGGGAGCCACGCAGGTTCGTGAATAGAAGGCAGGTTCGGCCAGGTTGGTTCCCACGAACCTGTAAGCGTGCATCACCATCATTCATCTTTGAACTAGTGGTTTAGCCATCCCTAAGCTGCTATTTCGTGTATACAAGCCCACGAGATGATGTAGGTTCGAGGGTTAACCCAAATGACCGATTGAGTGTATGTGTGTTGGACAAGCTAGAAAACCCTATTTCTCACACACTTTGTAGCTTCATACCTCGTTTTTGGCTGGTTAACTCGTCATATCTGTTGTACTTCTTGGTAGAGGACTTCAAAGTGTTGAATCTAGAGAGAGGGTGGACGAAAATTCTTTTTAGAGAGAGTGGGTATGCAAGAAATGAGTTGGGTGGCTTCATTTGATGTCTAAATACCCCGAGGGTATTCGGGTTCGTTTCGGTTGCTCGGTTCGCGTTTTCGTCGCGTTTCCGGATTGTTACGCGCGTGTTTTATAAATTAAATAAAAGAATTCTTTTTAGGATGTTTTGAATATGGTTATTATTAGTAATTATTTTAAATGTCTTATTCCTTGATTTATTTATCGAAAATTATCGTTTTAGGCGTTCCGTTAATTCTTTCGCGAAGTTATGTATTTTAATTTAAAATAGTTTCTTTTAATTCTATTTATGATGAGTCTCAAAATTGTAAAACAGAAAATATTTTATTTCCTTAAGTTTATTATCGTTCGTATCGTTTTCGTTTCGTCAGATCGCGTCGCCATCGTGCGTATTGTTCGAATCGTCATTCGAACGAACACGACGATGGTTTGGCTTTCTGATTCTTGTTCTCTACTGTGCAGTCATTATTTCATAATGTTAAACTCTCAGAATCATTCGTACAGATCGTCACCTATACAAATAATTCGTCTGAATAGCATTCGGTAACAACAACCGTTATGGTTTCATTTTGTTTAACCTCACATGCGTTTATACACAATAGCATCAAATCAAGTATCTGTGTTTCAACACTGTGTTGTCTGATATGTTTCTGACTGTTAAACCCTAAGGTTTTAATCAGATTTCAGACAATCGCATAACAGTTTCGTATCAAGTATAAAGTATCAATAGCATAAACATAGTTTCACGTAATATGTACATGAGTTACTGTACGAGTTACTGTTGCGATTACTGTTTCGGCACGCGTCTGGCACTGATGTTACAGTATGTGTGTGTGAAGATTGATAGAATATTCTACATCTATCAATCTTGTAGAATAATTATTCTTTAAGTGTTGTGCAGACTACATAAGCGATCCAACAATTTATGAATAGGATAATATTTCTGTGAATAGGTTGTCTCCATCAAACTAAATTATTTTCACATAAATCTTTTATTTATGAAAAAAAATCATCTATATTTTACTGAAACAATTTTTTCAAAACTTTTATCTTAATTATGCATAATATGTTTATTAATAATTTTATTATATATTAGCCAAATAGACACAAAGAGATGCTTATTATTTTACATCAAAGCAACACTGAGTTGCATTGCTATTTTGCGAGGACTAAAGCTAAAAAAGTACGGCAATGCAAGAGCAGTCAATTTGATGATGTATTGACTTTTAAAATAAAAAATTATGATTTATATTGAGACAATAAGAGATTAATATATATTATTTTAGCAAGAACAGAAGTAACATCTTACTATTAGAAAAAGCTAAAAATGATACACGAGTACACGACGTATAAATTGGTTAAAACGAGGGGATACAACCCGCGCTTCGCTGCGGGACGGGTAAACTTTTAGAAAAATATGGAATGTCTTTTTTAGCGGACTCTAAGGAAAATCGTCCAAAGTAGGAATTGAACTTAAGACTTCTAAGTTGTGTCTACTCCGTTTTACCACTACATCAATTCCTTGAATGTTATAATGGGTTTGTTATGATAAGCAATATGGGCAGTAGGCTATACAAATGATCGAATTACATGATTCCATGATTCCATCATAACATCAAATCACGTATCTCATGAACTATCTTTTAGAAACATGAGTTAACTAAAATATTTAAAAACATATTTTTTATTAAGACGTCAATATCATCATGTTATAAGCAACTTAAAGAAATACATTTAACAGAAGAAAACGCTAGTTAGCTTATATATTTGACAGTCATAAAGAAATATTGTCAGAAAGCGCTGAAGTTCTTGCTGGCTAACATCATAGAAAACTGCTCGTGAAGAGCCATTTGGGGTTAGGGGTATGGCCGGCCCAATGCAAGGGTCCAGTTGTTTTAGAGAACGAAAATTTTTATTAATTTTTTTTTATATTTTATATAAAAGAAGTTTTATATCCATTAGTTTAAATAAGTCTAATATCGTAATAAAAAAAGATTTATATAATTGATAATTCGTTTGAGCCTAGGTTATTTTCTTTCTTTCTTCTTATTAAAACCTAAATTCTTAGGCTTGCTCCTAGTTGAGGGTTTCACTATCTTTATCTTCATCTTTTGATCTATGTATTAGTTAATTCATTCGTGTTAAAAGTATTAATTTACCTAGTTGTTGTTCGTAAGATATGGGTGTGAAGCCACACCCACTAAGACATCCTCATAAAGAGAATCATATAAAGTTAATTTGATTGTTAAAAACACTTACCAATAGCACCAGATTCAGTTTTCTAAATGATCTTCTGCACGCTGAAACACATCCAGGTTCTTTATAACTTGTTTAACACCCATGATGAGTTGCCCGGAGATTGATCTCGGGGAAAATATAATAAAAATGAATAGAATATGATAAAATATGAGAAAGTAGTCAAAATAAATATGAAAAAACTTACAACGATGTTATGTCACAAACGGTGATAAATTTTCGCAAACTCATAAAAGAAGAAAGTGTTGAAAAAAATCCAAGATTTGGCTTCATCTTAACGGGTTATTTCGAGTTAATGTTTTAAGAGTGGGTTGTTATTTCTTTTATATATATATATATATATATATATAGGGGATGGTTCGAATATTAACTCTTCCTTATTACGTTAATCGAATAACTAGATCTTATTACTTTGGGACCCTTATTAAAGTAAATCTAAAGATGTAGGTTTTTTCTAAATTTTTTATTAATGTAAGTAAGCCCTACATTAATTAAAAAAGAAAAAAGGCATACATCTTTAAATTTACTTTAGTGTGAGCCCCAAAGTAATAAGATTTAGTTATTCGGTTAACACAATAAACATGGGTTAACATTTGATCATCTTCCTCTCTCTCTATATATATATATATATATATATATATATATATATATATAGATAAATCAAATATGAGTAACCCGCTTCAAGAAACCGACTCAAAAAATAAAGGTCAAATCCAAGTATAAACCGCTTCAAAAAAAGTGAAGTTTCAGAAAGAAAAAAAACATGCATTCATATGTTGTACCCGTGGCGTATAATTTTGTACGCAAATGAACAGTAAATTACTGAGAGTCGCCGACATTCGTAATTGATATATATAATAATAACTACCTTTAAATTTAATTAAATTACGGATTTAACTAAAACAGGAAATATAGACCATTGTTTATCAAGTCGGATAATTTTGTTAGGATTCGAGAATTTTAAGACTTTATTCGAAACCGAACACGACCGAAATTAGAAATATACTAATACGTTCCGAATCCATCTGAATAACTGAATAAGCTTAATTTTTATATCCGTATAACACGAATAAACATGTTTTGTTCTGGTTATTTGGGTTAAATTAATTAGGATATCTGATGCAATCCAAATAAGCAAGATTTTGTATATTCGACATCCGATCTGGATAAGAAAATTTTGATATTTGATCCAAGTCTATCCGAATACACACATACACACACTAGTTGAAAACATGCGCGATTCGGCGACGTTGAAAATTTACAACACGGTGCTATTAGTAGGGGTGTTCAAAACAATCCATATCCGAATCCGAAATATCCGAAAAAATCGGATATCCGAAAGTTCGGATATCCGAAATTTCGGATTTGGATTCGGATACCTGTTTTGAAAATTTTCGGATAGTTCGGATATCCGATATGCGAAATAGTTTTTTATTTCGTATATTTTTTCGAATATTCGGATATTTTTTTCGGAAAATTTTTCGGATATCCGAAAATTTTTCGGATATTTCGGATATTTTTAGGATATCCGGATAGTTTTCAGATAATTTTCGGATATCCGAATAATTTTCAGATATTTGGATATCCGAAATATATATTTTTTAAATTTTTTATTTTATTTTTTCTTATTTCGGATATCCGAACGGATATCCGAATCCGAATCCGAATCCGAAATTTTTGGATATCCGAAGTTCAGATATCCGAAACTTCGGATATCCGAAAATGAACACCCCTAGCTATTAGCATCAATGTAACTCAAAACAGTCGTATTGTCAAAATTATTTAAGATACTCTATGCATTTAAAATTTATGTGTTTCATCTCACTACCAAAAAACTGAAATTTTTCCGACAAAATATTCATCGGAAACTAATGAATAGCGACAACATACCGACAAGATACGCTTGTCGGAAAAAACCTTGTAGGAAAAATATTTCCGACAATTTTCCGACGACAATTCCGATGATTTAGCGACAAAACATGTTTGTCGGTAAATTTCCGACAAAATACCGACAATACAAATTTGAAGAACCTCCGATGGATTAGCGACAAACATGTGACGAAACACTATTTCTTTTTTTTTTTAATTATTACTAGTAATAATAGTAAATTTTGATAACAATGAATCATTTAAATTTTCCGACGATTTTCCGACAAATGTTTTTACTAATTCTCAAATAAATTAAACTTACCGACAAATTTACGACAAAACCCTTTATTCATAATTTTTTTATCTAGTTAGTTATTGACGAATTTCCAACAACAAATATTTAAATTATTTATATTAATAATATTGTATACCGGCAATTTGCTGAAAAAATATATAATTTTCTCTACTTCCGACGAAATACCGACAATATCCAACTCTCTTTTTTCCGACGAAATACCGACAATATCCCACTGTCTTTTTTCCAACGAAATACCAACAATCTCCAATTTTCTTTTTTCCGACAAATATTAATATATGTTTTGTCAAGAATCCTATAAAAAATTAATAGCTTTCAGTTTTTATACTAAAAAATTACATAAAAACCCCAAAAAAACCCAGAAAATTCAAAAATAAAAATGTTTTAACATTCTATATTAGACATTACAACTAATTATCCAAATAAACAATATAACATATGTTTTATGTTGGATCGGGTTGTGTATCTCAACACAACACTTTCACAAGCAATCTTCAACCGAGCTTGATAGATGCGGAAAATTCTATCAACTCGACTCACTCACACTTGCAGAACAAATACAATACACAAATAAAGATACTTTCAAGGTCAAAGTATATTTCGTTCAAATGCAAAGTGAACAAGACTCAACAGCTCAAGCACACACCCGTGTCTTGCTAAGTTACAAGTGAATGATTATATACTAAGACCTACAGTTGTATCCTCGTAGGGATACACGGATGACAAAAAACTAAAAACAAACGTATGCTAATTCTAGTATATGTTATGGACTTAACAGGTCAAGCCATATTAATTACAATTAATACAAAAGACTCCATTGACTTTTACAATAAATAACTAAACAACAAAAGGCATTAACTGCTTCGTATCTTTTAAGTTCTGACAAATCTTCTTTGCTGCTGACTAAATCGGAAAGTCTTCTTTGTCGATCTGAAGGTGAGAAAGCAGCTCTGATTATTTCTATAAGTGTACAGAATCTTTGTCAGAGAAAGTCTTCGGAAGTCTTTGTCTTGGCATCCACTGATGATCGGAACCGCTGATGATCGATCTGAAGCACTAATCGATTTGAACCTCTAAGTACTGAAGAGGGATCCGGAAGCTTTCAGTGGAAGAGAATTATCCTTCGAAAGCAGTTGTTCTTTCGAAGGTTAATTCTTCTCTTTCAGCGGCTGTTTGTCTTCCGAAAGTTCAAGACTTGATCTAGATATGTTTTGGTGCGCATCGGAATTAATGGTTCTTACAGTCTCCCCCTAGGCTGATGCTACCAAAACTTATGTCCTTTTATTAAATTTTCAACTCTTCTCTGGACAAGTATTGTCGCGAGTCCTCCTTCAATATCGTTATTATGATTGAGTAGAGGCAAGTTTGCTAGATCAAAGATATTTGGAGCAGTAAGACTACATATCTGGTAATCCTGGAGTTTCACAATGTTCCCATTGCATTATCTTAATACAAAACTCTACTCCAGGGATGAGTAACTCTATTCAACAATAGGAAAGCACACACTTTTGGGCATTTCCTCATGTCATTTTCTTCTTGCCACAGTCTTTCTCCTTCTGAAAGGACCACGCCTTCTAAAAGGAACTATCTGTCCTGAGGGTGTACTCCCTTGTTCCTGTTCCTCCTGCTCTCTTTCATCTTCCTCAGTTTTAGTGGCTTCTGGAGTGGCTTCTGCTTCAGTGGAAGCCATTTCAGCTTCAGTGGGAGCTATTGTAGCTTCAGTGGAAGTAGCTGCTTCATCAGTGGAAGCCTTTTCTTCCGTGGAACCCACTGCAGCTTTAGTGGAAGCCAGTGCTTCCTTTTCTCCTTCCATCCTTGATTGTTCCTCAGGATCAGTGGGTTGTTGCTTTGTTTGACTTATTTTTATTTTGATCACTAAGGAAATGGGCATGTTATCATACGAAGGACTAGATGGTGGAGAGGGAGTCTCTTGCTTAGGGAAGAATGCACTCTCTGAGGCATTATACATATCTTCCAAGCTTAGAGAGAGGTTTTTCAATTATTCTTCCCTGGAAGAGTCCCTGGATGCCTAGGTTTAGGACTTCCTGTTGTGCCTAGATCTGCTCTACAGAAGGTAATTCTCCCCTGGCTATCTTGCTTTTGATTTCTCTTACATGTAGATCCAAGGTGGAGTTCTTCATAGTATCAAGCTCCCTCTTTGAGAAATCGTAGTTCAAAAGGAACTGCTTCAGTTTTTCTCGATAGGCATCTTCCTTCTGTTTCTTCTTGGAACATGTCGCAGCTTTGGATGCAGCAGCAAGCTGTTCAAGCTGCTGCTCCCTGTCCAGCTCAGTAGCCATCTCAGGTACTGACCAGAGTAGTACTTCATCAACATCAAATCCCTTCTCCTAGAGGAGACCAGCAACTCTCAGAATGTCTCCATCCATAGAAGTATATGGTCGGCCCTTCTTTTGTGGTGGCCTCCTCTCCTCTTGTGCAGCTTCCTCCTCTGGAGTCAGTTTCCTTTTTCCTTTATATATTGTATTTGACTCAGAGGAGATAGATCATGTGGCCTCACCAGTTGGCTCATCAGCCAAAAGTTCATCTGAGGAGGATACCTCAACTATGACTGGGCCTTCAAAAACAGTTGCATCTTCGGAGTTAACCTTAGCATTCACTGCCTCCTCCAGTCGACCAACCATATTGAACGGTTCCTTAGTGGTGCCCTTAGAGAGCTTAGGATCTGAGGAGAGATCCTCATCAACAGCCATTGTCTCAAGAGGAGACATGTGTTCATCAGCTACTGTCTCAAGAGGAGACTTAGGTTCCATGGAGATAGAGATCGTGGCTTGATTGGGGGTCCTCCTTGGTATCCTTGGTTGTGGTCCCAGAAGGGGACCTAGTCTTAGAAGGAGACTTTGGAGTTTCAACAGGAGATTTGGACTCCATGGAGATATGTTCTTGTTCATTCTCCATGAATGCCCTTGCAGCATCAGAAGAGGGGGAGGATGAGGAAAAACTGGAGCTGTGAAAGTAAGTGCTCAAGAATGCATCCCATTCCCTATCCAAGTAAGTTAGGAATGGAGTGGACTCATGAGCTAATTCAGCATCTCCTATTGTTTGAGATGGAGCAGCTTCCTCCTCTCCTGCTGAAGGTGGTGATCCCATAGGGAAGGGTGATGGTGATCCTATAGTTTGTTCCTTCTCCCCCTTTTTGGTAGCATCAAGGGAAAGAGAGGACACCTGGCTAGGATCAGGATGAAATGGTTGAAGGGCCATTGGGGGGAGGCACTGGAGGTCCAAGATGATAGCATCCTTTTTCTGGACCTGCAGCCTCAGGGTAGCAACCTCAGCTTCCATTTCGGCTACCCTGGTTTGTAATGAGGAGATAGTGGCCGTCAATTCCTAAATAGTGGGGCCCTCATCCACCAAAGTGGAATCCTTGGGCGATGGAGTCCTGAGCCAAGCTCCTGCACCTCTATCACCAGATGTGGTTTCTAGGCACCCTGGATTCCTCTCATTGAGAATGACCTCAAAGAAGTCATTAACAATGTGAGTTGCCACAGAGGAGGTCCTATTGTCGTTACCACTGTTTTGATGAATTTAAGATGGTTCATCAGTAGTGGCAGCCTGCACTGTATTAACTCCTTCAATACTGCTAGGGTCAACCTCAGTTGTTGTAAGCTCTGGGTCGGGGAACATCTCTTGTAACTCTGTGACCACTCTTAAAAAAGTTTGGGAAGTGGGAGAAAGTGGGTCATATAGAGTAGCCGAGGAGGTGCCCTGAGCTTGGGTATCCGGATGAGTGAGGGGTTGTGATGGAGTAGATAGACCTATGGACCTGGGAGATAGTCCTTGTTCTAGAGGAGCTACTTCCGAAGAAGCAAGCTCCTGAGAAGTGGTATCCCTTTGGATATTCTCAGGTATGTATGGTGACATACACTAAGGGCTAGTGGATGGGTGAAGGGCAGCCATTGGATCCAGAGGAAGATCCAACGGTAAGACAGCAGGTGTGGTTTGCACCTTTGGCAGAACTGGGCCCTTGCCAGATTTCTTAGCCTTTTTCTTTTTGGGTTTGCAAGAAGGTGCCTGAATGGTTGTAGATAATTGTTCAATGTGTCTTTTACGTTTGTAGGGGACTTTGATGGAGGGGGGCTGTTTGAGTGGAAGGTGTGGGTTCAACATCTATTGGTTGGAAAGAGCTGTCACCTTCAGGATCAGGTTGCTCCATGGACGGAAGAAGATGAGCGATAGTTCTAGAGAACTGTGCACTCGTCTTCTTGAGTTGAACAAAAACCTTGGCACCAACCAAGGGCACTTTGTAAATGTTCCCAACTAGTGAGAGCGAAGACAGCAACTCACCATTAAAAAATTTGTTGCAAAAATCTGGGATAGATACAAAATTTCTTTGGTGATGACAGATTGTCCTCCAAGTTATTAAATACAAAAGATGAAAAGTTAAACAGATGATTAGAGATCAACCCGTGAATAGCCGAAGCCAAGTAAGACAGAATCTAATCCCAACCACCGGTTTTATTTGACAGACAATGCGAAAACACATGTAGGAGGTATTTGCAATTATTGGACACTCTTCCCTTCAAATAGGTAGTTGAAGGGAGAGGACCTTCGTACCCCATTGACCGAAAGGTCATTACTGCCTCATCCCTTGTGAAAGAAACACTGCCCTTGACATCATTGAGATTAAGATGTCTACAGACGGTTTCCTCAGAAATGGAAATTGGATCAGTGTCAATGGTAGCAGAAAGATATCTACCAGTTGAGGAATCAAAAATAGAACACGAACCCCAAAAATGCTGGTGATGAGATTCATACACCACGGGGTTAACAGTTAATGCCGTAAAATACCTGCTCCATCGGAGAAACGAGATGATTGGAGCGAAGTCGGCATCATGATCAGCAGAGAGTTCGGCAACAAGGTTGTGTGCAGGTTTGAAAGCAAAGAGAGCCATTTTTGAGATTGACGGTTAGGGTTTAGTTCAAAAAGAAACTGTCTATTGAAGAAGAAGGAAGTGGGAATTCGAATGTGCGGGAGACCTTTTATACCTTCGGATGTCAGCATTCAATATAATGACACATTAAATATTTGAGATCCGGAGGTACATAAAATAAAGAAATCTTCCATGACAACTATATAGCACAAAGAACTTCAGAAGATGAAAGAGATTCTTCCGAGAAAACACCAAAAGCTTGTCGTGTAGTATTGGAAGAGAATAAACCTGTGCATTAAATATATGTATGCTTCAGAAGACAAGTTCTTCTGATAAGTAAGAATAGTCAGAAGAAAATGGATTCCGAAGCAAAGGATTTATATCGGAAGCTAAATACTTTCATGAGAATAAACATATTAAGAAGTGTAACTTCTTCCGATTAGAGGATTAATTAACACGTCGGAAGACTTAACATTTTTTCTGATGAGTGAATACTATTCAGAAGATAAGTTAAGTTTGTCTTCTGAAGGATTATTTAAGCATTCACATAAATTCATTTATCCAAAATTGATCATACCAATAGCCGTGATTAAGTACCTAAATCTTCCTTCATCAAACGCCTTGGTGAACAGATCAGCAAGATTGTGTAATTTATGTTCAGTGTCAACTTTGACCAGATGAATTAGTTTCTTCTCTGCACAATCTCTAGTGAAGTGATAGCGAATATCAATGTGCTTGGTCTTGGAATGCTTGACATGATTGTTTGTAATGGAGATTGCGCTGGAGTTGTCTATCTGGATGGGAGTATTGGACAACTCTACTCCATAGTCTTTCATTTGATTTTGAATCCAGATTACTTGCGCATAACAACTGGAGGTAGCGATGTATTCTGCTTCGGGTTGTGTATCTCAACACAACACCTTCACAAGCAATCTTCTACCGAGCTTGATAGATGAAGAAAGTTCTATCAACTCGACTCACTCACACTTGCAGAACAAATACAATACACAAATAAAAATACTTTCAAGGTCAAAGTATATTTCGTTCAAATGCAAAGTGAACAAGACTCAACAGCTCAAGCACACACCCGTGTCTTGTTAAGTTACAAGTGAATGATTATATACTAAGACCTACAGCTGTATCCTCGTAGGGATACACGGATGACAAAAAACTAGAAACAAACGTATGCTAATTCTAGTATCTGTTATGGACTTGACAGGCCAAGCCATATTAATTACAGTTAATACAAAAGACTCCATTGACTTTTACAATAAATACCTAAACAACGAAAGGCATTAACTGCTTCGTATCTTTGTAGATCTGACAAATCTTCTTTGCTGCTGACTAAAATCAGAAAGTCTTCTTTCTTGATCTGAAGGTGAGAAATCAGCTCTGATTATTTCTATAAGTATACAGAATCTTTGTCAGAGAAAGTCTTTGGAAGTCTTTGTCTTGGGAACCACTGATGATCGGAACCGCTGATGATTGATCGGAAGCGCTGATCGATTTGAACCTCTAAGGACTGAAGAGGGATCCGGAAGCTTTCAGTGGAAGAGAATTATCCTTCGGAAGCAGTTGTTCTTCCGAAGGTTAATTCTTTTCTTTCAGCGGCTGTTTGTCTTCCGAAAGTTCAAGACTTGATCCAGAGATGTTTTGGTGTGCATCAGACTTAACGGTTCTTACATTTGAAGATCTCAAAATACAAAAGAAACTACTAATTAGCAAATTTTTTTATAATTTCTTCCATTTGTTTTTGGAGTTTCTCGCTTTCGGCCCGTTCATTTTGCGCTTCTCTTTCCATTTGCTTTTGTAATTTCTCGCGTTCAACCCACTCTTTTTTCGCTTCTCTTTCCAGTTGTTCCAAGCGGTTTGTGGAAGGGGCGACGAGAATGTGGAAATGTCGGAGAGGTGTCAGTGACCTATGGAGGTAATAAACTTTGATCGATCGTTGTAACACCCAAACTTTTCACACGATTACACGTGTCAAATTTTAGGTCCCAGATTAAACTTTATCGTAAAATTATGTTCGGAAGCGTGAAATTACCATTTCATGAGTTAAACTCACTTAATTTCATAACATTTACATTTATGATTAATAAGACTAGTGTGTTTAAGTTTAATACCACCAAAGATTTTACATAACGTTTGGTTCAGCTTCAAAAAATTCCGATCTGATCGCCCGATGCATATCTATCTTTGACCTGTAACATCACATATAAGGTCACAATTAGTTCATATGAACTAAGTAAGTAACCATTTTCAAAGTTTCCCCAAAAATTCATTTTAACACATCCATATACATATCATATGGATGTTTACCATGTTTAGATAATAATATATCATATTCAACATCAAATTGCACCCCACACACATTGTGCATTTATTTCCCTTAATGGGACATTTTCACAAATATGAGTATATTATCTAATCCAACTCTATCACCAGCACCTCTGGCTAAATTAAAACACCATATATATATATATATATATTATTGGCTTAACCAATTACCCACACACCTGTGGTTTCAACAATTTAGTTTCCCGATTAACCGGTTATCCACACATTTGTGGTATCATACATATATTAAGTCTTAAGATGTTCACCCACCGGTCCTTCCATCTAAGACAATTGCTAGCACCTCTAGCTATCCACACATTTATGGAGTCATAAATAGTTCAAGTCTTAAGATGTTCACCCACCGGTATTTCCATCAAAGACAAATTGCTAGCACATGTAGCTATCCACCATTGTGGAGTCATAAATCATTCAAGTCTTAAGATGTTCACCCACCAGTACTTCCATCCGAACAATTGCCAGCACCTCTGGCTATCCACCATTGTGGAGTCATAAATATTAACTCTTAAGATGTTCACCCACCGGTACTTCCGTCCAGACAATTGCCAGCACCTTTGGCTATCCACCATTGTGGAGTCATAAATATTAAGTCTTATGATGTTCACCCACCGGTACTTCCCTCTAAGACATTTGTCAGCACCTCTGACTAACCACACATATGTTGTATCATTATTTCAATCAAATTACTATGATGTTCACCCACCGGTACTTCCATCATAGAGTTCCCACACTTTCAGTTACCAGGGTATTGGATTTATCATAGGTGTTGAACTTTTATTATTCAACTTTCCCCAATCACCAATGCCATATTTATCATACAATTTATTCAACAACAAATTCAATGTTTATTATGTGATGTCATAGTTGTGGGATTACTTATTTAAACACTGGCTCATCCGGCTATTCTTATGCAATCTATGTTGCATATTCAATTCAATCGTGACATAAACAAATTGGAACTTAACATATATACATTAGATTCTATTAACTCAATTAGTTTGCAATTTAGTTATGCACATTCATTCAAATCAATCAATTAATCACTCTTTAATGATTAAGTGTTCAACAATTTACCAATTCATACTATGATGCTTTCACTCAAGTTCTTTCATCATAGATCTACTACTAAATATATAGATTGACTAAATAAGTCAAACTGTTCAATCAATATGTATACATCACAATCAAGTAGACTCTGTCTACTACTTATATGTAATGTTAAAATAAGTTGGGTAACTTACCTGGTTCAAACGATTGTTCACTTCCTACAACCTCTTTTCCACTTCTGTGAATTGTCCTTTGACTTTCACCACCAATTACATAGTTGTATTCACATATATACAACTAGTTTCAATACTTATAGCACATACAATCAAGTTTAACACACTTGATTGATCTGACTTGCTCAAAGTCAATTTATCACATAACTGACTCTATCTTACTACGTTTAGCAAGGTTTAGTCAATTATTACCATTAATCATATTTAATGCCTCCCTTCGGCATTTCATCCAATAATTGATGTTCAATAATATTTGTTACGATCTTTAATCGATCTTATTATTTAAAAATTCATTTTATGATCATAACTGTTAATAATTTTAACATCAATTCATCACAATTATCATTTAACCCATGGATCATAATCCATATTTCATTTAAAATCATAATCTACCCGTCCTAGTAGTTATCACACCATGATATGGGTTTCATACTAACCGGACATTATACCGGCTTCAAAACGAAGATTTCACCATCAAAATATCAAGTTCTCCGTTTCTAACAATCCCTAGTTATCAAGTAGGCAATAATCAATACCCATAATCATATTAATACATTCAAAACTAGATTTAATCCACACAATATTAAACTAGTAGGATAAAACGAATCGTTACCCAATCGAACGGATACTCTGTCGCAAAACAACGAACAGATGTTGCAGATACGTTCTCTGGTACGATCCGTAGGCTTAAACGGCTTCAAATATGAGTTTTAAAATTTCGTCTGTGGTTGAAGAAAATTTGAAAGAAAGAGTTGAAAAACTCTTCTGGAATGAAATCTAATCTTAAAACAAAGTTGCCGAGTTAAAACACCCCAAGCGTACCGCCCCGCGTGGCCTCTTGGCCGAGGCCTACGCGCGAGCCACCAATTCCCAGATCTTTTTCTGGCCCGGCGCGTACCGCCTAGCGAAGGCAATTGGTGCGAGGCGTACCGCCTGGCACCTATTTTCTCAAATTTTTACTTTTTCTTCGTTTTGCGATTCCGGACTCCGTAACTCCGTTTCGCGCACGGTTTTCTCCCACGTTCATGATTTCTCACATATTTTAAACTTACAATAATCACAATCGTTCAATTAACGATTATTCCAAATACATTTCATTATTAAAAACCGGTTGTTACAATCGTACCTCCGGCTGGGTATAGAAGAACGGGAGTGGCCAAGATGTGATGAATTAGAATAGAGAAGGAGAAATGGAGAAATGGGAACGGGAGAAATTAACTAGGGTTAGATATTAGAATAGGGTAATGGAGAAATGGGAACGTGTAGGTCCTCAAACTGATCAAGATCCAAACTTTATCTCTGTAAACATCATCAATGATCTCTAACAAGTGCGGAATCCAAGTTAGAAACACGAAAGCAAGTAGAAAAATGCAAACTTTATAAATATTGCAAAACTTCGAGTACAAGCGCCTCAATACGTCTAGAGAGCGTATGCCTTGGGATTCCAACCTAAACCTGTACAAAATACGTCTATTTATACTAGGCCTAGGTGTACACGAAATCTAGATACAAAAGGTTCGAGTACACGATAACTTCGTGTACTCGAAAAGCTGTACACGAAATTATCCAAAAACTTGAGCTTTGACTCTTCCGGGTTGACTTTGTCAGTCTTCATCGTTTGGCGGGCTCTACAAACTCCCCCTAGACTGGCGAAGTCATCCGATAGGAAGAGTAACACTGTGTGGCCCTGCTCCAGCATACAGCTTCAGCTTCATGGCATAAGCAACAACTCGTGTAAATGGCTTAGCCAGCTCATCATTTCCGGAATATACTCGTATAGGAGAGTTGTGTAGCTTCATCATGTCATCTTTACCATACTTCAGAAGATCCATAGGGTCAAGAATCATGTCGATGTCATCAATATCATCCATATTCCTAAGAATAACTGCAGCAAGGTTCAGATCATCAAAATACCAAGATAGAAATTTAGCCAAAGAGTTATCAGGAACTCTTGGCGAGACGGGGACTGCTTGCTCTACATGAGGAGGAGGGTACTTATAGTACACCCAAGGCTTCTTTGTCTTTGGATCTATGATGCACGAAGAGACAAAACGTCGTCCCTTTGCCGTGCGCATCACAGGGAAATTCTTCTCACACTGATCTTTGATAAACTTTGCGAACAAATCAGCCTGTGAGTCCTTAGACGGGTTGAAGAACATAGCCTTGTCAATGCTTCTGATGTCTACTTTGGGCAACGAACAAAAATCTCTTGGCTTCTTGTAGAACTCGACCTTTCCACTCATCCGTTTCACCAAGTAGATATCTCTTTGTTTGTCGTACATCCAGCAGCATACATTTGATCTATCATTGCGAACTGCAAATAGGTTTCTGTCATCGGAAATGAAGGTATGCTCTGGATGCTGGTCGCCCATTTCTTTGAACCAAGCCGCTTTATCTACAGGAGGAGCAGGCGTCCAGTCTTTCTTTCGATCAAACCAGCTATCTATCACTTCATTCAGAGAAGTGATCTCATTTCCCAATGCATCAATGTATTTGTGGGCATACAAATAATCGATATAAGGATCTGATGACACATTGCCAAGAATTATGTTTTCTGGTTCTTCTTCTACAGATGCCCCTGCAGAAGACTTGGCTTGATCCTTCTTCAGATGGCTTGGTGACCCAAAATCAAAATCATCCGAAAGATCATCAAATATACTGTCAAGTCCGGCTCCAGTAGTCTCGTCTGGCTGTACACAATCACCAAAAAGGATGTCATCTGGAATGTCTCCAAATAGATCATCATACAGACCAGAAGGCTTTTCGGAAGATGATGGATTCCCAGAGTCTCCACCTTGATCTTTGTCATCAGGAGGACCTTGGTCTTTATCTTTGTCATCTCCATCTTTATCATCTTTGAAGCCTTGATCGTCTTTATCATCCTTGTCCTTCTTTTCATCTTTATCTTTTTTTTGATCTTGTTCATCATTTCCATCATTATCATCATCATCACTGTCGTCACTGTCATCACTGACATCCATGACTTCATCTTCAGACTCGGAGACTTCTTCTCCTTTGAGTCGTTTGATATCCCTCTGCATCTTGTGGTTCTCTAATAAAAGAATTCTGATGAATTTTTCATGAGCCCTGATCTTTCCTCTGCACTTGTTCAGATGAGAACATATCTTGATCTTCCTTTCACGCAAGTTCATGATCATTTTGTCCTTTATCTCAGCATCTTTTTCTAACTGATAGACTCGCTCCTGTAATCCAACAAGATCCACAGGCACCTGCACAGGCTCGTATGGTGAGTCGGAATGCAAAGGAGATTTTCCTTTACTGCTTCCGGACTGAGGTGGAGGTGATTTGGTCTTGGTTTTGGTTTGAGGCGTAATGGTGACGGATGGGCGTGTGGAGGGAACTCGGATGATGATTTGGTTTTCGAAGGTTTGGGTGTAGGTTTGTGTTGTTGTGGCTTAATGGGTTGAGAAGGTTGAGGTGGTGGAGGTGGTTGAGTGACAGGTGAGGGCGATGGTGGTTTTGTGACAGGTGGTGGTGAGGGTGTTTTCGTGATGTGAGGTGGTGAGGGTGGTTTGGTGATGTGAGGTGGTGAGGGTGGTTTGGTGATATGAGGTGGTGAGGGTAGTTTGGTGATATGAGGTGGTGAGGGTGGTTTGGTCATGACAGCAGTAGCAGAGGAGAAGGATAAGCTTGAGAGAATAGACTGAAGTCTTGGGTCTCTAGCCTTTCGGGCCATCGTCTTTTGCCTTTTCTTCTTTGGCGAAGACTCGGGAGTGGGAGTATAATCAACATCTTGAGCTTCTTCCCTCTCTTGTCTTGTGGGAGGTGGCCTCTCCGGGATGAAATCTTCACTAGATGATGAAGAAGAGACATCAGATGCAACCTTTGTAGCTTTACTCACTTTAGCTTTAGAACTTGCAGCCTGAGTGTCATGCTCTTCTGCCACTATAGCCACTGGGGTTCCTGGCATATCCTCATCTACCCCATCTCCCACAAATCTCCCAAACTTGATCAAGGGCCTCTGATCGATGTATTGCTTCTTTCCCCGTTTGCTCATCTTCATGTATCCGAATATATCATCTCGCATCCTTTTAACTTCTAACGAACCAAATGTGCGTTGCAGGTTCGGATATCTTTTATCCAAGATGATCTGAATGAATCTTGGAAAGGCCATGAATCTCTCTTTCCTCCTGCCTTTGATGTTCGCGTGCATATCATGAAAGATCATCTTTGAGAAATTGAAGTCCTGTCCAAGTGCTAGGGCCACCATGCACGAACTTAGAGTCTGATTTAGCACGTCATATCCGCCCTTTCGTCCAGACAGACATTGTGTCACCACGTGTGCTAGATACCTCCAGTATGGATGCAATAATTTCTTCTCAGTTGGAGGGTAAGCTCCTTCATGTCCCATCTGATAAACAGTTCTGTTTACCAGATCTTGGTCTAGTTCAACAGGGTCAGACTCTTTGTCTCCGAACTGCAGACAATCTCTAATGATTTGCTCTGAAATGATGATGGAGTGACCCTGGATCTTTCCGACAATACTAATGTTTCCATCTGCATCAACACTTTCCACAACTGAGCTCCAAAAGTCTTGAATAAACGATGCAGTAATCAGGGGATGCTCCATAATAGCATAGTTGACTGGTGACAGAATCAGCCCTTCAATCATGCTTTTGAATTCGGAGTGCTTGGCTGGCGGTTCTCCAAGGAATGCAGTCATATTGTGATCATGTACGAATCTTAAGTCAGCCATCTGAAATAGAAAATTGATCAAGTTAGTTTAACATTTCTAGTATATGAAACAGAGGCCATACACGAAAAAGTAAAAAAATTTCTAAGTGTTGAGCCTTTCTACTCGGGACAACAGGTGTACACGAAATTTGTCATGTACACGAAGTATGTTGAGTATACGAAATGTGTAGAGTACACGAACTTAGTTGTGTACACGAAGTAGACCTTGTGCACGAAGTTTAGTGATTTCGTGTACTCAAAATTCTTAAAAAAAAGTTTATCATTTTGGCTCCTTAGAATTTCTAACCTGGTTCAATACACTCGAAATTGAGAGGCGACCAACATATTTACAAATTGCGCTTCAATTTTAAGTATTTCTTGGTCAATTTGACCAAAGACCTACTGTGCACGAATATTCGTGTACACGAAAATTTATTTTGATCATAACTTTCAAATACGCGGTCAAAATTTGATAAAAATCTATACCTAGAGTCGCCTAATGATGATCTATAAGATAGCCGGAGTAGAATTTTGAAAACACGTCTAGAAAAGAAAATCGCCTCAGAGAGTAATCGAAATCTGAAAATGAGTATGCGAAATTGTGGTACACGAAATCAACATCCTTGGGATATTTATAGAGGTTGACTTCGTGTACTCCGTTTCGTGTACTCATTTTCGTATACTTGATTTCGAATATGCACCCCTTTAATTAAATTTAATTTTCTTATCTCGAGTAAAAGTTCTAACTTTCCTAAAATAAAATAAAATAAAATAAAATAAAATAAAATAAAATAAAATAAAATAAAATAAAATAAACTTTGAACAAGTTTTAAAGTTTAATCGTTTCAAATTTTGTGGGATCAAATCTGTTATCAAAATTTAACTATCTTAGTTAAGTTTCTTAATGAAACACAACCTTTAAATAACTTTTCCTTACCAAATGATCTCCATTCGTTACTTCATGAAGATAATTTATTTGATCAAGTTTTTATGAAAATTATTTATAGAAAACTTATGTTCAACTAGATAATACCAACTAGATTAATGTGCAACCTATCAATCTTGTTAACTTCTTGGTTTCAAACTTTGACTGTGTTTCAACGAACTTAAAATTATTTTTGACAGAGTTTTTAAGGTAAGAAAAGAAAAGAACAGATCTCATCAGATTAGAATCAAGAACAAGAAAGGGTTCTCTCATCTTGTGCTCATTGGCATCTTTTATTTACTGATCTGCAGACACATTGGCCTTAACTTCACACATCCAGATCTTTGCTTACGCAAAACATAGGATGCTTCAGTAAGTATTTCCCGCTCTTTGTTTGCACAAAACATAGGAAATACCCGAGTTTTTCAAAAATACAATCTCAAGTTTATTGAAACACAATCTTGTTTTGATTCTAGAATTTAACAAGAAGTCAAATAGTTGTCACACATTTCTAGTTATCTAATGATCATAGTTTCTTACTTATGTAATTTTTAAGTAATTTTGTTTTGATCAAGTAAACTTTGAAAAACTTATTTCAATCTTTTGGTTATAGAATAGTATTCACGGTTGTTATTCATTCAGAGTTTTAATTTAAGGCAGTGAAATTTTGATCCTTAGAGATTATTTCACTTCCCACTTTGATCGATTCACTTTGCTCGTCCAAATAAAATCTTTTTGTATTTTCTTAAGTTTTTGTAAAGTTAAAAGTTAAAAATGTTTTTGTAATTTTCTTTGAATTACATGAAGCAGAATCTCCTTTTCTTAGGATTTCAAAAACCTAACTCCCCCTAAACTTATAGATTATTTTAGACTGACTCAAAGACCGAAAATCTTTTTGTTGTTTTGTAAATTTTGACTCAAAGACCGAAAATCTTTTTGTTGTTTTGTAAATTTTCTCCCCCTAAATTTGTGAACTGAGTAAGACACAAATTTTAATGTAATTACAAAAATGCTTTTAATTAAAACTTATTAATTTGAGAGAGGCAAGCAAGTGATGGAAGCGTGCTGTATCGAACGGTTTTGTGAAAAGGTCCGCTAGATTGTCATCAGTGTGGACCTTTTCAAGATGAATCAGTTTACGTTCGAAACAGTCACGGATGAAGTGAATCCGGATGTCAATATGTTTAGTTTTGGAATGTTGTACCGGATTCTTGACGATCTGTAAGGCTGCTTCATTGTCACAATAAATAGGAGAGTCAAGAAAGTTCAAACCGTAATCGAGGAGTTGTTGTTGCATCCAGATAACCTGAGAGCAGCAACTGGAAGCAGCAACATATTCGGCTTCTGCAGTGGATGTGGATACGGTCGTTTGCTTCTTGCATTGCCATGAAACAAGGCGATCTCACAGGTACTGACACCCACCAGTGGTTGACTTCCTATCCAGGTTACATCCACCAAAGTCACTGTCTGAGTATGCAAATAATTGAAACTCAGAGTTCTTTGGATACCAAAGACCAAGCTTAGGTTTCCCGACTAGGTACCGAAAGATTCTCTTGACAGCTATGAGGTGAGATGCCTTCGGATTTGCCTGATATCTGGCACACTGACATACTGAAAACATAATGTCTGGACGACTAGCAGTCAGATACATCAGAGAAACAATCATTGAGCGATAGAGGTGTTGATCAACATCTTCACCATCTAAATCCGAAGTTAGGATAGGACGAGCAGCCATGGGAGTGGATGCCGGCTTAGACTCCATCATTTTGAACTTGTTCAAAATGTCTGTGACGTATTTTCCTTGGTGAATCAGCACACCCTTACAATCCTGTTTTACCTGTAGACCCAGAAAGAAGGTCATTTCTCCCATTGCGCTCATCTCAAATTTCTTTTTCATCACCCCTTCAAATTCCTTGCACAACGCTGAGCTGGTGGAGCCAAATATGATGTCATCCACATAGATTTGAACGAGAATTAAATCATTCTTATCTTTGCGAACGAACAATGTCTGATCAATAGCTCCACGGGTATATCCATTTGCGAGTAGGTGATCAGTAAGCGTAGCATACCATGCTCGCGGTGCTTGATGAAGGCCGTAAAGAGCTTTGTCTAACTTGTAGACATGCTCTGGATACTGAGAATCTTCAAAACCAGGGGTTGGCACACATATATTTCTTCCTTTACCTTTCCGTATAAGAAAGCTGTTTTCACATCCATCTGATATACTGTGAAGTTCATATAGGAGGCGTAAGCCAAGAAAATTCGAATGGCTTCAAGTCGTGCAACTGGCGCAAAGACTTCCTCATAATCTATCCCCTCTTGTTGATAAAAGCCTTGAACCACCAACCTTGCTTTGTTTCGGATAATGACTCCAGAGTCATCTCTTTTATTTCTGAAAACCCATCTGGTTCCTATAGGCAGTTTTCCTTTGGGCAGGGGAACCAGATTCCATACTTTAAGTTTCTGAAACTGCATCAGTTCTTCCTGCATTGCTTCAACCCAGCTGGACTCTTTGAGAGCCATTTTAACATTCTTTGGCTCAACCTGCGAGATAAAACAAGAATATAAACATGAATTAATTGGACCTGATTGACTTCTGGTAGTCGTCTCTTCAGGCAAGAGGTTCTGAGCTGTAATGGTTCTGCTTCGAGTGAGAACACCTTCCGAGAGAGGTCCAATAATATTTTCAACTGGATGATTCTTGTTTATACTGAGTGTTGGCACTTCTTCCACAGCTAGATTGTCTAGCAAGTTGCTGAGATTATTCACTTGATCTATACTTGAGGAAGAAATGTTGTCGGTATGAGCATTTTCACTTGACTCAGTTACTTGATCCACACAATGTTCCTCAGGAATGTTATCTGAGAACAATGGATTATCAAAGGTCTGGTGAGAGGAAGATGAGATTTGATCAGCTTCTGGAAGTGGTTGAACAGACTGAGAAGTGTCTGGTTCTGATGGGAGAACTTCTTGTACTGGGGTCGGCTGAGCTGGAGGGTCACGATTGTACATGCCAGGAGGATCAACTGTCAAAAGATTAGGATCACACGGAACATAGTCAACTCTATAGTCCACATCATCACCTCTGTAGAAATCATCGGCTTGCTCAGATGCTCCCGCATTCTCAGATGGAGTGCTGAAGGGCTTAAAAGTGGAGTCATACTCAAACAGCCAGTTCGGACCAGAACCAGCATCAGTAGAGTTCATTTCTTGCCAATCTATGTAGTATGATTCCACAATCATCCGAGTTTTCTTGTTATAGACTCTGTATGTTGCCCTTTCAGACGAGTAGCCCACGAAGTAACACTCATCTGCCTTATCATCAAACTTATGGTTAGGCTCTGTATGAAGAAGAGTGCAAGGACATCCGAATGACTTGAAGTGTCCAACTTTGGGCTTCTGATTGAATAGAATCTCGTAGGGAGTCTTCTGATGACGTTTGTTCAGAAGTGCTCTATTTTGAACATAGCACGCAGTGTTAACTGCTTCAGCCCAGAAAAAGATAGGTAGCTTTGATTCTGACAACATTGTTCGTGCAGCTTCTATAAGCGTTCTGTTTCTCCTTTCAGCAACTCCATTTTGCTGAGGTGTTCTAGCTGCACTGTATTGCCTAGCTATCCCTTTCTCATCACAGAAATCTATAAGAGTCTGATTTCTAAATTCAGTTCCATTATCAGTTCTAATCACCTTGACCTTTAGATTCTTCTGATTTTCAATCAAGGTAATGAACTTCTTCAAAATCTCTGGAGCTTCATCTTTCTTGGCCAGAAAGAACACCCAAGTGAATCTGGAATAATCATCTGTCACAACGAGACAATATGACTTTTTCCCAATACTCATTACGTTAACCGGTCCGAAGAGATCCATATGAAGAAGTTGAAGAACTGAAGAGATAGAAGTGAACAATTTAGGCTTGTGAGGTCTCTTGTGTTGTTTCCCTTTGGCACAAGCGATACATTTCTCAATAGTGGAGAAATCTTTAGAAGGTAGACCAATGACGTGATCCCCCTTGGCGAGTCTGTTCAGATTCTTTAGGTTTACATGACCCAGTCGCCGATGCCATAACAGACAATCATGCTCCGATGCCTTTGAGAACAAACAAGTGTTCTCTGTAAATGAATCTGAGTTCATATTAATAATATATGCATTGTTTATCCTTGGAGTTCTCATCAGAATCCACTTCTCAGGCACTACAAAGCCAGGCTTCAGAATAAGACATTCTTTGTTTGTGAAGTGTGTGGAAAAACTCTTATCACAGATTTGAGAAACACTCAGAAGACTGTGATTGAGCTCTTCAACATAGTACACATCTTCAAAACTAAGAGTTCCATTTGTGACCGTGCCCTTCATGCTTATCCTTCCTCCCTTGTCTCCAGCAAATGACACATAGCCTCCATTGAATGGTGTAACTTCATGCAACTGAGAGAAATCCCCAGTCATATGCCGGGAACAGCCACTATCTACATACCAAACATGTTTAAGCTTGCTTGCCTTTCCCTGCATAGTACACATTCAATTAATGAGAAACAGGTACCCAAATCATAACAGATTTAGGTGCTTTGGTAATAGAAGAAACTCTATCCTTGGGTTTGGGTTTGGGTCTTTCTGAATTGAGCTTAATATGTTTTGTCATGCTTCCACTGCCCTGGTCAACTGGTTTTATCTTAGTTTTGAAAATCCTTGGAGTTTGCTTATGAAAACCAGATTGTGTTTTGTTTGATTTCTTATGTCTTTTTGCAGTGGAAGGAGTCTGAGTCTGAGTCCCCTTTTGAGAGGTTGCCTTAGGCTTGGAGGATGGTACAGTCCTCACACGTTTGTTAACTGGTTTAGCCTTAGGTATGACCTTCTGATTCTTCCCATAGAAGAATTCAGTAGGTCGGTGCAGACAGTGTCTAGCAATGTGGCCTGGTTTCCCACATGCATAACAGCAGACCTTTTGGTGAAATTCAATTGGATCAAAGGGCTTTACATCACAGTTACTTTGACTAGAGGATGAGTTTGAAGAAATTTGTTCCAATGACCCAGTTGGAATATAAGGTTCACAGTTAGGGTTCAACTGTGAACATTCCTCTTTAGTAACTGTGGAATGAGCCGGTGCATTTTGTGCTGTCAAAGGAGAGAAGGTTGATTTTATAGCAAATGTTTTTTGAAAATGTTTCAACATATCATTAAGATTAATGTCAATTTCATCGAATTTTCCAACAAAATCAGTTTTTGGAACAAAAGATGATTGTCTTGTAGATGTTGAACAATCTGTGCTCCTCCCAGCACTTCTTTCTACCTTCTTCTCCTCTAAACCTGCAACACTTAGTTTTTCTGCACAAACCTTAGAATCATTAGTCATAACAGGGTCAGCTGTGAGCATAACTGGTTTGGTGGGAAAATCACATGCACGACTAGAATCCAATTCCAAGTCATCAACAGATGTGTTGATCCTTGGCATGCATGAGTAATTATGGTTAAAGGGTGGTGCACACTCTTTAAAACCAAGACCTTTATTATCCCTCTTGAATTGTATGCTTACCATGTTTTCTAAAACTTTGCTTGAATAATCAAATTTTTCACATTTTACTGAAGTTTTAGAAAGCTGAGTTTTGACTTGGTCCAACTCTAAAGTGAGTTCATCGATTTTGCGTCGAGCGTCTCGATAGTTGGACTCTTTGTCACTTAAGAGTTCCTTTAGCCTTGCCACATCCCGACCCTCGGCTTCAAGTTTCCTTTTAAAAATTCCTTCATTTTTAAGAAATTCTGAGTTAAAGTATTTAAGTTTGTTTAATTCTTTGATTAAAGATTCATTGTGTGACCTGTACTTAAATACTTTATTTATGCATGAGGTAGAGCAAAGATTTTCGGTTACCTCCTTCTGTTTGTCGTCCACCTCGGCCATGAATGCATGACTCAGAGTCAGCTCCAGTTCCTGCACCTGATCACTCCAATCATAGGAGTCAGTCTCCTGAGTTACCAATGCTTTGGACGTGCTAGCGTTCCCTCCTGCAGCTGCATTCCCTGACTTCTCTTCAGGCTTCTTTTCTCCTCCTTCCTTAGCTACCTTTGGCTGCTTACATTCCCTGGCAAAGTGACCCGGTTGGTCACAGTTGTAACATCTCAATTTTGACTTATCAAACCCAAGCTTCTTTCCCGGAGCGTTTCCAAAGCTGTTTCTTCCATATTTCTTGATAAACTTCTTTGCTCTAAACACAGCCATTGCCATTTGCCAAGAGATATCCATTTCTTCAACATCAGCTGGGTTAATCTGCTCTAGATTGTCTTGAGTGAGATTTGAGGGTGCCAATTCTCCAGCAATAAAAGCATTGTAGCTATTCATGAATCCCTTAAATAACAGCAGATTCTCTTCACTTTCTGGATTGACTTTAGGCACAGATCCAGCTTGTCCAGATGACAGGAAGGCAGTCTCAAAAGGAACTCCATGAGATGAAGAAGGCTGATAATGCTGCATTCCTTGAGACTGAAGATTGATTGCTGACAGAAGAGCAGAGTTTTCAGAAGTAGGTGCAATGCCCATTGAGCTGGCATGATTCAGTGCTCTCTGCTTATCATCCATGTCATATGAATTGATAATTGAGATCAGCTCACTTAAAGAAGTCTTGTACATGTCCTTGGTCCTTTTGATAGTTGTACAGTTAGAGTTCCAAGTGTAAGGTAGTGAATTCAGCAGCTTCTTGTTCACGTCGCCCTTAGTCATTTCAATCCCAGAACTGGTCATCTCAGTCATTAGATGTGTGAATCTGTTGAGTTGTGCTTCTAGAGACTCTCCCTTGATATGATTAAACATGTTGAACCTTTGTCTGAGCATATCCTTCCGACTCTCTCGCATGTCCTCATTTCCTTCAAATCTTTCAACCAAGGCATTCCAGAGTTCCTTAGCAGTCTTGTGCTCCTTAAATCCGTGAGCAACATCAGTCGATAAGGCCATTGTAATCAAAGCATATACCTTTTCATCCTTTTCCATTATGAGTATGTCATTGTTGGTGTACAATTCCGGATCCTTGGGAACAAGAGGACCGTTGATCTCACTCTGGTATGAGGGTACATAGGGACCCTCTTCAATCGATCTCCAAAGCTTTGGATCGGTATACTTGATGAATGACTGAAATATGAACTTCCAATCTTGGAAGTTATCTCCTGACACGAGCCTTGGTGGCTTTGTTCCGGTGCCGATCTCATTGTCCAGATTGAGTAAGTTGAACAAATTTGTCAGATTCTTTGAAGCCATGAAGAATCAGAAAATTTTCTAAGTTCAGTACACGAATTCCCTGTAGCTCCCTGTAGATACTGCTCAAAGTTAAACAGACAAATCTGTACTCGAAACTCCTTGTAATCGAAAATATCCCTGTACTCGAAAATATTCTTGTACTCGAAAATATTCTTGTACTCGAAAAAAATTCTCTTGTACTCGAAATCCTGTGTGTATTCGAATCTGACACTGTATTCGAAATTCTGTAGTCGAACTCCTCTTGTACTCGAAAAGTATTTATACTTCGAACACTCTAACTATACTCGAAATAGTTGAACTAGAAAATTCTGAACTCGAAAATACTTAAGAAAAATTTTATAAAAATATTTCTTAAGATTTGGAGTCCCAAATTTAGACAGTAGCTAGATGAAGTAGAGAAGAATGATAAAGTATAAAACTTGCTTCAGAAAGTTGTTACCTTGATGATGAAAAGAGCACTCAAGCTCTGATACCACTTGTAGGTCCTCAAACTGATCAAGATCCAAACTTTATCTCTATAAACATCATCAATGATCTTTAACAAGTGCGGAATCCAAGTTAGAAACACGAAAGCAAGTAGAAAAATGAAAACTTTATAAATATTGCAAAACTTAGAGTACATGCGCCTCAATACGTCTAGAGAGCGTATGCCTCGGGATTCCAACCTAAACCTGTACAAAATACGTCTATTTATACTAGGCCTAGGTGTACACGAAATCTAGATACAAAAGGTTCGAGTACACGATAACTTCGTGTACTCGAAAAGCTGTACACGAAATTATCCAAAAACTTGAGCTTTGACTCTTCCGGGTTGACTTTGTCAGTCTTCATCGTTTGGCGGGCTCTACAGAACGGAGCCATGGAGGGTTTCCAAAATTTTTAATTTTTAAGTTGGCTTCCTGTTTTTCCATATATTAGTTATTTTTAATTTTATATTAAATTGAATCTCAAAATAATAAACATATCTTAACATGTTTTAACTTGGGCTGTAAATGAACCGAACGAACACGAACGAGCCCTTTTTCGTGTTCGTTCGTTTAACTTTTAATTTGTTCACGAACGGTTCACGAACAATTCTTGTTCATGATCGTTCATTAAGGAATTTCGCTTGTTCACGAACGCTAACGAACACATATTATTTAAACAATAAAAATCAACAATCTTGATCTCAGGCGTTGGAGATAATCATTTATAAATATATATATTAAAATATTATAGTATTAAACTAAAAATAACTTAAATATTATGTTATTAAACTAAAAAAAAGTTAAAAATATGCAACTCATTTAATTAATAAATATAATAAATAAACTTAACCGAACATAAACGAACATGTTACCGAACGTTCACGAACACTAATGAACGAACACATATGATTACTCAAACTTACAAAACTGTATAACTAGAGGGAAGGGACGACATAGATAAGTGGTGATGGTGGTTATTATGGCGACAACAGAGAACAGTGGGGGTGATCGTGAGAGCGATTGGTCTGCGGCGGCAACAGCTTATGGTATGTGCATATTCAAACACACACACAAACTAATGCATATGCATACATGTACACATACTATAACACACACACTAAAGCATATGCATCCTTGTAGACAAACAATAACACACACACTAACACATATGCATCCATGAAGCCATATAATAACACACACAGACACTAACACATATGCCTACATGTACACATACCATAACACACACTAATACATATGCTAACATATACACATACCATAACACATATATACACATTTATCTACTAACATAGATGCACTATTAACATATACACACACATATACAAATTACAAATTACGTTAATAATGAAAATACTCCTTAATTATTACAATTTTTTATAATTAATGTTATTATTAATGATCGTTAATTATTAAAGTAAATAACTAGTTATTAATATTATTATATTAAGTTTTCTACTAACCTTTAAACATTTTATGTTTTTTCTATATTAACAACATAATTAACGCTCACTAATAATTTCATTTATTATGTTGCCTTTCACTAATATTCCAATAAAAGAAAATTATAAAGTTTTGTAAAACTATATTTAAAATAGGGAAAAATAAGTTGTCGGAAATTAGTTGGAAAGAAAAAAAATTTCCGAAAAATTTCCAACAAATTTTTTTTAAAAAAAATACCTAAAGTAAATAAAATAATTTATTTGATGGTTGTAGGAAGATGGTCGGACTCTTATAAGAATTTCCGACCACGTTCCGACAAAATGTGTAATAAAAATAACTTTTTAACAGTTGTCGGAAGTTAGTCGGAAGCTTAAAACATTTTCCGACAAATTTCCGACACAATGTGCAATTAATATACTTTTTTTTGACATTGTCGGAAAACTGTAGGAAAAGTCGTAAAAGTTCCGACAAAATTCCAACAACATTTTAACTTTTCCTTTTTTAAAATAGTTTTATGATGTAAACAATATAACAATTTTTTGTTTGTAGGAAAATTGTTGGAAATTTACTCAATTTTTCCGACAACATTCCGACTTCTCATCGTTTAAGTTTAGGTTTTGTCGGTACTTTGTCGAAATTATATTAAGTTTTTGCTACGAAATAGAGACAACATATTATTTTGTAGCTGGATTTCGGTATTTTGTCGGAAATGAGTTAGCAATTTTGGGTTTAATCAATTTGTCGGAAATTTGTCTCCATGTTGTAGGAAATTTTGTTTGTCTGTATCTTGTCGGAAACTTTTGTAGGAATCTTATGAGTTTTCTAGTAGTGTCTCCTAATATCTATGCAAGCTCAATGACTACCTTACCTATTAAAAGCAATCAAGTTAACCAATTATATATAGTTTAAGAAATAACAATACTATAGAACAACCGATTTATATATTAAAAAAATTGTTCTTTAGCACGTCATCTAGTCTAATCACCCCAACAAAATCCTGCAGCCCCAATTTCAATTAAAACCTTCTGTTTAAGATCATCCAAAACCGGTTGTTCCTACAAGAAAAAGAGAATAATTTAAGAAAATGGTAATTAAATTTCTATATAAATATCCAAACAATATTATCTAAAATTTTAACTGATCACAGATCTAGCTGCTTTTGCTGAAGAATAACATGAATCAAGTGTAATTCGTATTTAGAATTGGATGGCTCATAAAACAAACTGCTATTGCCACCTTGCCCACCTTCCTCATGTGTCATAAACCATGATTAAATAAATTTGCATTGCACTATAAATATTCATAAAAATTCAAAAAAAAAAAAATAGAGAAGTTTCAAGGTTTAAACATTACTAACCACTAACTTATAATACCATTCAAGCTCCGACATGTCATTTAAAAGTTTCAAATTTAATGCTCCAACCAATAACATATTTGAAACATACATATAACAAATTAAGTTAAGAAATTAGGCACCGTAGAAGAGGCACGATGTCTGGAATTCAAATTGAGGAGCTTCCAACTAAGAAATTAGGTTAAGAAATAGGTTTAAACCATCGCTTCTGTGATTGAGGAGCAGTGGTGTTACGAAATTATGTCTGCAATTTCAAATGCGAGGGAGATTTAATTTAAAGAAGATATAGGCGAATTCAAATGTTGAAGGTGGAGCAAGAATTGACGAATACCTTATACTACATCTGTGATTCAGAAGTAAAAACTCCAAGAATTGATGACTCTTTCTTTTGTATCCCTGCTTATCGTCCTCGTTCGGATGCATTGAAGCCATTGCTTTTGATGCCGAGTATGGAAACCAGGAGCAGGGGTGAAAACCCTTGAGGAAATCCCTTTCTGCTTTGGTGAGGGGAGCGGTTGGAATAGAACCACATGGGGGTGAATGAACCGAGCCATGCATGAATAGTTGTGCATGAAGCTTCCTCACTTGTATATTTCTTAATTTTAAGACACTTCACTTTCTCTGTCCAATCTCCACTATATAATAGTGTGTATGTATGTAGGAGATGTTTAAAATGAAAACCCACTTGAGTTGAAAAAACTTTTAAAAACCCTTTGTAAAAAAAGTTTTTTTTTTATTTTTTTAAAGTTTGTAACATTATTAGGGTCATTTTCATTAAAAACATAAAAAAGCACCGACTAAAATTTACAAAAAAAAATAATAATAAAAAAACGATGTAACACAGATGTAATTCTTCTATCGTTTTTTCATTATTTTTTTATAAAAAATCTAGTCAGCGTTTTTTTCATTTTTATAAAAATAACCTAAAAATGTTACTAAACTGTAAGAAAAATGAAAAGAAAATTTTTTACATGGTTTTTTCATTGTTTTAAAGGTTTTCTTAACTAAATTAGATTTTCAATACATCCCTCACACACACACGTACACATATAATTCGGATCGTTTTTTATGTTTCGGATATGATTTGGATTTCAGATTTTCTTTATTTTTTATACACCCCCGCCTATAGTTGTTTCGGTGAGCCATAATTACTGATTTGAGGGTTCTAGCTACAGTTTTGAAATGAAAGACGTGTTGTGCTATAAAAGAAATGAAAAATACTAATAAGAGTGATTGGAAAACAATTTCAAAGCATAAACTTTAAGGATATTTATTTACGTGGCTTTAGCATATACCATACGAATCACACTCAACATCATTCATACCACTTAGCTTGTAGGGAATCCACAGATAGGTTTCATTTTACCAAAGTGCATTGGTAATCATTCACAAAGTAGAAAATTCTTCTTCTCATCTACCATTCAAATGGCTTTTACAAAAATGATTCTATTAGCAACGTGATACACGAATCGGCTACTCCATAAATGGTCGATCTTGTTGCTCACTAGTTACCCACCACACGACACAGAGCACACAAACACATATACACACATCTTCTTATCCATGAACAACGATAAAAGTAGAAGCAACAACTCTATATGTGAGATATCAATGAATTTGATCACAAACATAGTGAGAGTATCTTACATATCTGCAGCCAATATAGGGTTTAGAGCCCATGCACCATCACGATCACCACCACTGGCTCAAGCCACACGCAACCCTGCACCATCTTCTTCCCCTCAATACCCAAGAAATCTTAGATCACAAGAATCGACTGTTTCTTACTTGATGCATCCAAGCGACACAAACGGGTCTAACATGAGTATGATTAAAGATGATGAAAATGTTGATCGAAAGGCATCGAATTTCATCAAGAAAGTGCATGCGAGAAACATGAAGGATGCAAATGGGAGAACTAATTTTGACGAGTTTATAATTCCACCACCACCACCACCACATAATATGTTGCAACCATCGTCATCTTACTAGTTGTCTAAGCTTAATTTGTTCAGCTTGAAGATAAGATAGCATGTGATGAATAATTCGAGGGTTTGTGTGGCTCAAATCTTTAATCTCTTCCTGTCTATCTATTAAAAGTACAAGTAATTTCGCTTCTATGATAATAAATCTGAGTTATACAAGTGTGGAGTACAAAGATTATTCAAATTTTTGTCAATATTTAAGCCCCTAATGACCAAGTGATTCCCAAGGGGCATCACCTCCTTTACAAGTCCAGGTAGTGCGTAGATGGGGCAGAGCCCTTTCCTTATCGAGTGATCGTTGGAAGTTGTTTTAGATTTGTATGATTAACAAAAGATTGCATGAAAACTGGTTACAATTGGAATTCATGATCACTGGAAACTAATGTTCAATTGTATAAGATGCAAGTCGTAATTGATAACGAAGATTAGTTGTGGCACTACTAACAACTATATCCTTAATTTGACACATTATTCATGAAAAGTTGTGTCATTTTAACTATAACCTTGTCATGTTTTCCTACTAGTAAACTGAAAATCTTTAAGTTCTTTTAAACACACAAATTAGAACATCATTTTCACATGAAGTCATTCAACACTTTCTCTCATGTCGTATAAGATTTTGTACGTAAGACATTCTTTTTATTTATAAATGTGATTACACATTCATAAAAGATGTTCATGTCTACTATTGGTAATCAAAGAGTGAAATCAAAGATTAAGAAAAAGATAGAGAGAAATATTCTTGAATATACGATCTGGTGTTTTCGTATGATTAAACGTTTAGAGACATCGACATTGACCATATATATACATAACCCTAAATCTTATATTTACACTATGACCCTTTGACTCGTATTATTTACAATAACTACCCAAATAATTTAATAAATAAAGTTTAGTTTAAACTAGCTTTCATTCTCCTCCTTAAACTAAACTTAGTTTAAGCGAGGTTTTACTCCTTCAAGATCCGATTGGCCATCATAGTAATGTTGGCTCGTCATCCTCGTGTCGGATAAGGTTTGTTTCTTCCTTCTTTTCCCATTTTGGACATTCATGTTTGAAATGTCTAAATCCATTACACTTGAAGAATTTGATGTCATCTTTGTATTGTTGGAAGTGGTTCCCATCCTTTTTTTTTCCCAAGATTTCCAATTTTAGCCTCGACCACATCCTTTGTTTTCTTCATTTGGGTTTTCATGATCGCAATGTTCATATTTATGCTCCTTGAATTTCTCCTTTCCGTCTCCTTTAGTGAATAAGAGTTTGTCATGCATATCATGTTCCTTGATTTGTTTCTTGGGGCGTTCCTCAAAAGCTCGTCTTCCAACGTCTTCTTGGAATAACATTGTATTAAGATCAGCAACTTGTTTGATTGTTGCAGTCATCTTAATGAACTTTGGTGGTACCAAACCATGTAGCTTTCGTACCAATCTTTTCTTATTTATTGTATGCCCAAGATTGCTTACTTGAGATGCAGTCTCACTTATTTTCCCGGCATAATTAACATCAAGTGACTCGTTAACACCTATTTTTAAGAGATTCAAAACTAAATCGAGTGTTTGTAATCAAGCCTCTTTAACTCTTTCAATACATGCCGAACCTTTAACGCCTCCCAAATTTCTTTGGCTGAAATAAGATTTGCAATTTGTAAAACCATGTTTTCTATAATGGCTTGGTATAACAATGCAATCGCTGCATTGTTTTTCTTTTCATCTGCTTTAGTTCCCGTTTGTGGTTCAATGACATCCCAAAATACATGGACATTAAAGATCGATATGATATTTATAGCCCAAATGGTATAATTTGTTGAGTTTAACATGGGACACTGAAAACTGATTGATGTCCCTCCTTTCTTTAAAGTTATAACTTCTTTGTCTTTGATCTCAACCATTTTTCGTGGTTTTTTGCCCAGTCTTAAAGTTTGTCTAGCAATGGTTTCTAATCCAATATATTACAACCTTCTTGTTGGATCGGGTTATGTAATCTACACAACACTTAGACAAGTTATCTTCTACAAAGTTGATAGATGCGGAAATTCTATCAACTAGATTTGTAAAACAATTTGAAACAAAATACTGGAGGCAATTGTAAATTCAAGGTCAAAGTATATTGCATTCAACTGTTAAGTTTACAAGACTTAGCTCAAGCACTCACTCGTACATTACTAACTAAAAAGTGAACGTATTTATACTAATACCTACAGCTATATCCTCGTAGGGATACAAAGCTGGACAAAATACTAGACACAAACTAATGCTAAAACTAGTATCTGTTATGGACTTGACATGCCAAGCCATATTAATTACAATTAATACAATAGACTCCATTGACTTTTACAATAAATACCTACACTACAAAATGAATTAATGTAAAGGTATCACTGTAGTTCTGACAAATCTTCTGAGCTACTAACTGTCATGAGAATGTCTTCTGTGTTGGTCTTCAAGGGAGAAAGTAGCTCTGATTATTTCTACAAGTGTATGGAATCTTTATCAGAATAAAGTCTTCGGAAGTCTATGTACAAGGAAGCTGCTGAGCATGTTATCGAAAGCGTTTTGTCTTCTGAAGCTTTAAGTCTTCGGAAGCTCTTGTCATCAGAAGCTCTGAAGTTGTAATTCTTTAGGTGCTAAGGAGGGTATCGGAAGCTTCACTCTTGTGTAAGCCTTCGGTAGGAAAGAGTTAACCTTCGGAAGCAATGTTTCTTTCGAATGTTAATTGCTTCCTTCCGAAGGCTGTTAGGCTTTACAGTGTTCAAGACTTAGTCAGAAGTCTTTGGTGAGCATCGGCCTTTATTATACTTTACAGTCTCCCCCTAGGCTGATGCTACCAAAACTTTACACCTTCACTTCTTAGCATTTTAGATGTTCTCTTGATAATTCTTGGAGTGAGTCTTGATTCTGAGTGGTCATTTGGATCAGTCAGGGGCATGTCCTTTATGTCAAACACATATTGAGGACTGAGGGAGATCATCTCAAGCTGACTTTTCTTCATATAGTTTCCATTCAATAGCCTGAGGATGAACACCTTTTCTTTGATTGTGTAGGTCCACTCAACTATTGGAACATGCACATTTAGAGCTTCTTCATTGGAGCCCACTGGTGCACCAGGTTTTGCAGTGGGCTCTAGATCTACTGTAGACTCCATCCCTGCAGCCTCTGATCCAGTATACTCAGCTTCTCTCCTCTCATCCACCCTTGGTTGTTCCTCAGGATCAGGATCTGTAGGTTGTTGTTTCATAGCAGCTTTTAGACCTCTGTTGATCTTGATCACTGAGGAAATTGGCATGTTGTCATAGGAGGGACTTGATGGAGGAGAGATTGGTTCCTGTTTAGGGAATAGTGCTTCCTTTGAAGCACCATACATCATCTTTTCACCCTTTCTGATCCCAGACCAGAGATAGGAATTTTGATGGTGACTCCTCCCACTAAGCCTAAGTTCAGGCTTGCCTTTTGAGCCTGGATCTGCTCCACGGAAGGTAACTCACCTCTGGCAATCTTTTGTTTGATTTCTCTAACTTGCATGTCCATTGTGGAGTTTTTCATTGGGCCGAGCTGCCGCTTATGAAATCCATAATTTAAAAGAATATTCTTCATTCTTTCTCTGAAGGCAGCCTCCTTTTGTTTCTTGGTGAGGACTACCGCGGCTTTGGCTGCAGCAGCAGCAGCCTGTTCCTGCTGCTGCAACCGATCCAGCTCTTCTGCCATCTGAGGTACTGACCAGAGCAAGATCTCATCAACATCATAACCCTTCTCCTAGAGGAGACCAGAGAGTCTAAGTATCTCTCCATCTAGGGAAGTTTCTGGTCGGCCCTTCTTCTTATTGGCCTCCTCTCCTCCTGTTCAGCTTCCTCCTCTGGGATTAGCTTACTTTTTCCTTTGTCCATTGTGTTTACCCCAGAGGAGATGGATGCTATAGCCTCACCAGTTGGTTCATAGGCAAATAGTTCTTCTATGGAAGAATCATCAAGTATGACTGGGCCTTCGGATACCTACTTCGGTTGACTAACCAAGTTGGGAGATTCTTTAGTAGAGTCCACAGAGAACTCAAGATGCGAGGAGAGGTCTTCACCAGCCACTGTCCCAAGAGGGGACATAGGTTCCATGGAGACTGATGTGGTTGCTTGAATGGATTCATCCATGGCAACTGTGGCTGTAGTCTTAGAAGGGGACTTAGTCCCAGAAGGGGACTATTGGATCCTAGCAGGGGACCTGGGCTCCATTGAGATGTTTGATGTGAGCTTCTTCTCTATCTCTGTGGTAGCCCCTATATCTTCGGAAGAGGAGGAGGAAGAAGAGCTTGAGTAATGGAAATAAGTACCCAAGAACTCATTCCATTCATTTTCCAAAGAGACTATGAATGGAGTGGGTTCTTGAGCAGCTTCCTCCTCTCCTACTGCTGAAGATCCTGACCCTATAAGTTGTCGCATCTCCCCCTTTTTGGTAGCATTAGAGGAGAGGTAGGTCACCTTAGTAGGATCAAGCTGGAATGGTGCACATAAGATTGGGGGCGGCGCTGGAGGTCCAGGATGGTAGTATCCTTGGTTTGAACCTCTAGCCTCAGGGTAGCAACTTCAGTTTCCAATTGAGCTACCCTGGTCTGTAGAGTGGAAATAGTGGCCGTCAATTCCTTAATGTTGGTGCCCTCATCCACCTGAGTGGAATCACTGGGCGATGGAGTCCTGAGCCGAGCTCCTGCACCTCCACCACCAGATGTGGTTTCTTGGCACCCTGGATGCCCCTCATCGAAGATGAACTCAAAGAAGTCATCAGCAATGTGGGTTGCCACAGGGGAGGTCCTAGATCATGTACCACTATCCTGAAGAACCTAAGAAGGTTCAACGGTAGTGGCAGCCTCCTCTATATTGACCTTCTCTATACTCCTAAGGTCAACCTCTGTGTTTGTAGGCTCTGGGTCATGGAACCTTGCATGTAACTGTGTCACCACTCTCAATAAGGTTTGGGTAGTGGGTGAGAGTGGATCATCCAGAGCAAAGGCAGAGGGTTCATGGCCTGGGTAGAAGTATGGGTGGGGGCATTGATGGGTGATAAACTCCTGGGGACCTGGGAGACAGTCCCTGATCTAAGGGAGTTGCTTCATCAGAAGCAGACTCAATGATGGGGGAATCCCTTTGGATATTCTCAGGTATGTATGGTGACACACACTGAGGGCTTTCAGGCTGTTTGGGGGCTGCCACTAGTTACAGAGGAAGAACCAGTGGTGAAGTGGCAGGTGTGGTTTGCACCTTAGATGGAACTGTGCCCCTACCAGTTCTGTTCACCTTTTCCTTGACGGGTTTAGTAGAAGGGGCCTGAACTGCTGTAGAGAGCTGTTCAGGGGTTCACTTGCATTTGTAGGTGATTTTGATGGGGTGGGGAACAATTGGAAAGGTGGGGGATCAGCAACTGTTGGTTCCACAGTGCTGTCACCTTCAGGAGCAGAGGGCTCCATGGAAGGAAGAAGAGGAGTGAATTTCCCGGAGAACTAAACACTCTTCTTCTTCAGTTGTACAAAAGTCTTGGCATTAACCAAGGGAATTTTGTAGATGTTCCCAGTTAGCGAAAGGGAGGAGCCCATTTCACTGTAGAAAATGTGTCGCAGAAACCTAGGATACATACAAAACTTCTTTGGTGACGAAATATTGTCAGCCAAGTTATTGAAAATGAATGCAGAAAAGTTAAACAGTTGATTTGAAATCAAGCCATGAATAGCCGAAGCTAAGTTTGAGGGGACTTGATCCCAACCACCTGTTTTATTTGATAAACAGTGAAGAAAGACATGTATGAGGTACTTATAATTATAGGACACTCTACCCTTCAAATAGGTTGTTGTAGGGAGAGGACCTTCGTACCCCAATGACCTGAAGGTCGATGCTACCTCATCCCTTGTGAATGAGACCCTTCACCCGGCATCACTGAGATGAAGATGCCGACAATGGTCTCCACAGAATTGGAGATGGGATGAGCATCAATGGTAGCTACAAGAGTTATACCATTGGGAGAGGAAACAACAGAGCAAGAACGCCAAAACTGTTGGTGATGAGCCTCATACGCCACAGGTTTGACTATGAGAGCGAAATGGTACCTGCTACTTGTGAGAAAGGAGATGATCGAAGTGAAGTCAGGGTCGTTATCGGCTGAAAATTCTGCTACCAAGTTGTGAGCAGCTCCAAAGGCGAAGGATTCCATGGCGATTGAAGAGGAGTTAGGGTTAATTTGTTTTTAGAGAGAACAAGGAAGTTAACTTGAAAGAGGAAATGGTGAGAGAAAATGAATGAGCGGGAGACCTTATATACTGTCGGATGTCAGCATTTAATATGGAGACACATTAAAGTTTTGAGATCTAGAGTGTCAGAAAAAGGTTTTCCGATACAGCTGTAGGGCATTGGAATATTCACAAGTTTCCAAAGAACCAAGGTGCTTCCGAATATGTTGCTATCGAAAGGACTTCATGAGACCAGAAAATGTTCTTTGGAAGACAAATACTTCCGATGTATATTCCAAGAATATTAAATAAAACATCGGAAGCACTGCTTCTAAAGATTCAGACAAGTGCAACAGATGGAATTGTGCTTCGGAAGACATCTTTTTCTGAAGAGTATTATCAGAAGATCATACTTCCGAAGGCAAAGTTAATGTATCGGAAGAGAAATACTTCAGAAGTAAATTAGTCTTCTGAGGTGTGATTGCTTCCGACTCAAGGAGTAAAGAATACTTCCGAAGACTTAAACCATCTTCTGAAGAGTAATTACTCACCAGAAGATAATTTAATTTTATCTTCTGAAGGATAACTCACTCCTTGTTATTAATTCATTTATTCAAAATTAATCATACCAATGGTTGTTATTAAGTACCTGAATCTTCCTTCATCAAAAGCCTTGGTGAAGAGATCAGCCAGATTGTGTTCTGTATCAACCTTGACTAGATGAATTAACTTCTCTTTTGCACAATCTCTGATGAAGTGATATCTGATATCAATGTGCTTGGTCTTGGAGTGCTTGACATGATTATTGGTGATGGAGATTGCACTTGAGTTGTCAATTTGTATAGGAGTTTTGAACAACTCTACTCCATAATCTTTCATTTGATTCTGAATCCAGATGACTTTTGCACAACAGCTAGAAGCAGCAATGTATTCAGCTTATCCAGTAGAGGTAGAAACACAAGATTGCTTTTTGCATTGCCATGATACGATTCTGGACCCAAGAAATTGACATCCTCTTAATGTGGATTTCTTGCTAATGTTACAACCTCCATAATCACTGTCAGTGTAAGCCATGAACTGAAGATCTGCATTTCTAGGATACCATAATCCTAAACCTGGTGCTCCTTTGAGGTATCTGAAGATTCTTTTCACAGCAAACATGTGTGAACTCTTGGAATTGGCCTGAACTCTTGCATACAAACAGGTTGCAAACGTGATATCAGGCTAGCTTGCTGTGA
Organism: Mikania micrantha; assembly: GCA_009363875.1. Classification (NCBI taxonomy): domain Eukaryota; kingdom Viridiplantae; phylum Streptophyta; class Magnoliopsida; order Asterales; family Asteraceae; genus Mikania; species Mikania micrantha. Next base: position 48,569,010 of record CM018692.1, read on the forward strand.
GATACATCAAAGAGCCTATCATTCCTCTGCATTGGTGTTGATCAACATCCTCCCCCTCAAGGTCAGGGCCTAAGGATGTTGTCTTAGGCACTGGAGTACCCAAAGCTTTGCAATCGGTGAAGTTGAATCTTTCAAGAATATCCTTGACATACTTTGATTGATTATTGAAAATTCCTGTAAGAGTTTGTTTCACTTGTAGTCCAAGAAAGAAAGTGAGTTCTCCTATTGAACTCATTTAAAATTTGGACTTCATCAGTGACTCAAAATCCTTGCAGAGAGATTCATTAGTGGAACCAAAAATAATATCATCAACATAAATTTGAACAATCATAATATGTTGATTGGATTTCTTGAAGAAGAGAGTCTTGTCGATTGTCCCTCTCTTGAAGTTGTTGGCCAACAGGAAAGAAGATAGAGTTTCATACCATGTTCTAGGAGCCTGATGCAGCCCATATATAGGTTTATCAAGCTTACAGACATGATCAGGAAACTTTGGATCTTCAAATCCAGGTGGCTGACACACATACACTTCCTCATCAATCTTTGCATAAAGAAAGGCACTTTTAACATCCATTTGAAAAAATTTGAAGTTCTTAGCAGCTGCAAATGCTAAAAATATTCTGATTGCCTCAATCATTGCAACTAGGGCAAAAATTTCATCGTAGTCAATGCCTTCCTCCTGGGTGTACCCTTGTACGACTAATATTGCCTTGTTTTTGATGACAACACCTTTGTCATCCTTCTTGTTTATGAAAACCCACTTTGTTCCAATGGCATAATTACCCTTAGGTAAAGGGCAAACCTTCCAAACTCCATGCCTTTCAAATTGAAGGAGTTCTTCCTGCATGGCTTCTACCCAACTGCTATCTTTCAGTGCTTCAGCAACTTTCTTTTGTTCTATTTGGGATAGAAAGTAAGAAAACAAAAAGATGTTTGATTTATGCATGGAGCTTCTTGTTCTTATTCCTTCCTCAACATTATCAATAATGTTGTCAACTGGATGGGTGTTGTGAATGCGAGTTCTTGGGATCACATCCAGCTGGGAATTCAAATCCAGGTTGCTTGGCTCAAGGTTTGGAAGTACCACCTCAAGCTGGATTTCTGGCAAATCTTGAGATCTCTGAGGTTGACTGTTATGGGATAATTTTCTCTGGGAGGAAGAAATTCCAAAGTGTTTGCTTCAACAGAAGGGCTTCCAACTTCTTCTTGACTCAGTGGAACAGAAGTAGAGTCACTTAAGGGAATAGCCTGAGAGGTTTTCACTGTCTCAGACTGTGAAACAACATCATGTGTTGAATTAGATTCTTCCAAGATTTGTCTTGATGCTATTGGTAGTTCAAAACGAAAGTCTTCTTCTCTTGTGTGTTTGGTGGAGTCTAAGGTAGGTATCTGTGGATCTGAAACATACTCTTTCACAAGATTAAATGCAGATGTGAATTTATCAGGATCAAATAACCAATCAGGGCCTATTCCAGGTTTATTGATAGTATGTTCATTGAATTAAACATTTGCAGACTCTTCAATAATCCTAGAATCTTTGATGTATACTCTATATGCTTTGGCATGTGAAGAGTACCCAACAAAGTAGCCCTCTGCTGATTTCTTAGCAAACTTGGCTAGATGATCTTTGGTATTCAAGATGGTGCATTGAAATCCAATTGGTTTAAGAAATCCAATAAATGTCTTTCTCTTATGCCAAATTTCATAAGGAGTCATACCATGTGATTTAACCACCAATACTCTATTTTGCACATAACAGGCAGTGTTGACTGCTTCTGCCCAAAATGTTATTGGAAGTTTGGCATCAGATAACATTGTTCTTGCAGCCTCAATTAGTGTTCTATTCCTTCTCTCAGCACCACCATTTTGTTGTGGAGTCCTAGGAGCACTAAATTGTCTTCTAATACCCTTAGATTCACAAAAGGAATTTAAAATGTGGTTTTTGAATTATGTTCCTTGATCTGATCTTATGATTTTCACATGATGGTCACTCGCATTCTCAACTCCAAGAATGAATGATTTTAAGATCTCAGCAGTTTCATCATTGGTAATCAAGAAGAATACCCTGGCATACCTAGAGAAATCATCAGTGACAACCAAGCAATATGACTTTCTACCTTGAGTTTTAACACTTGTAGGGCCAAACAAGTCCATGTGTAGTAAATGCAGGATCGTGGTTATTGAATTTATCTCTTTGGCATGATGAGATGATTTGTGTTGCTTCCCCTTTAGGCAAGCAAAACACTTATCAACACAGATGAATTATTTAGTGGGTAAACCTGTGACTAAGTTATTTTTGACCAGTTTATTCATGTTTTTCAGGTTTACATGGCAGAGTCTCCTATGCCAAAGAGTTGATTCATCAAGTGAAGCTTTTGAGACAAAGGAATTTGTATTGCTGAGTGGTGTAGCTGTGCTCATGTCCAACATGTACATGTTGTTTCTTCTAGGAGCCATGAGCGGAATTTGGTCATTTGGAACAACAAATCCTGGTTTTAGGACAATACATTCATGCTCAGTAAACAACATGTTGTGCTTTTGGTCACACACCTGTGATACACTCAGCAAATTATAGTTTAATTCTTTTACAAAATGCACATTCTCAAAGCTTACCTTGCCATTAGTGATTGTGCCCCTACCTGTGATATACCCTCCTACTGGATCACTTCCAAATGCAACAAACCCTCAAAAGAATGGTTTATATTTGTGCAGATGAGTCTTGTTGCATGTCATGTGCCTGGAATAGCCGTTGTCAACAATCCATAAGTTGCTTTTTGATTCCTGCTGTCCCTGCACATGACCAGAAGTGAATTAGTTCCTGATGGGAACCCAAGCCCATGTGGTCTTGGGTTTTCCATTGGCATCATTATATAAAAATTTCTTTGACGTCATCCTTGGTGGAACAGATGATGAGCTTGCTTTTGATAGGACTGGTGGCAGTACAGTTGGTTCAGTTGTTTCCTTCTTCTTCCATATTTTCTTGACTTTTGAAGTGGTCGGAAGAGCTTGCTTCTTCGAACAGCCATCGGAAGCAACTTTTGCCTTCTCTTCTGATGGCTTGGTTTTTGCCGTCAAGTGAGGCTTATCTTCTGATGTTCTTCTTCTTTCGAAGGGAAGAGGTTTCTTGTGGTTGTCAGAAGCAATCTTTACATGTGCTTCCGATGCTTTCTTTCCTTCGGAAGACTTCTTGCCTTTTCTTTTCCAACTTTCAGAAGTACTTGCTTCCGATTGGTTCTTTTGCTGCTTGATTGAAGTGGTTCTCCTGGAAGCACATTGTTCTTCCGATGAGACAGATGATTGTTTCCAGCAACCCTTTTGACTTCCTCTTCCCTGTGGTTTTGAATGTACTCTTCTTCTTAGATTTTAGTAACATTCAGCAGCAAAATGATTTGTGTCTCCACACATCAGACACATTGGTTGAACATTTGTTGATTTTTGAAGCTTCTCTCCTTTGAGAAAAGCTGAACCGTTCTTCACAAAACCAGATTGTTCTGACTTGGGGGTACCAGAAGGACTTTTGTTTGGATGATTCTTTTGATCTTTTGAGGCGCTTGCACTCCTATTTTCTGATCTGGATCGATGGGACTTGTCAGTGGGACAAGTAACATATTCCTCTAAAGATGTACTCCCCATTTGCATATATTTAGCATTGACAAAAACTGATGAAGATTTTTTGTTATTCTTATTTCTTTTCTTAATTTTCAAAGCAGGTTTTTCTCTTTCCAAAACAATAGGAGTATCATCCTCAGATGAACATGTTGAGAAATTGGGGCTCAGATCAAAGAGGTCATCATTTTGAGCAACCTTGTGTATGTTCAACACTTCATCATACACAAGATTAATTTCTGGTTTACATCGAACCTCCACCATTGGAGTATAAACAGATGGAGGTTCCAATTTGTTATATCCCAACCCAGCCCCTCTTTTCTTTATCAGCTCAGCTGTTTCACTCATTTTAAAGAGTTTTTCATACTTTTCACCTTGACTAAAAAATTTGTCTCTATAAGACTCAGTCAATACATGTTCTGTCTTGGCAGTTGTTATCCTTTCAAAGAGATTGTTAATTTGACACTGTTTGTTAGTGTCTTCATGCTTTAAACTGGAAATGGTCTTTTCGAGTTCCTCAATCTTTTCTTTATAATTTCTTTCAGATTCAAAGAAATTAGCCTTAACAACTTGTAATGACTCGAGCTCATTGCAGACTTGAGCATTAAACCGTCTGAGATGCAGGAACTGTCTAGTCAGCTTCAGGAACTTCTGGACAAAGGGTTCATTAGACTGAGTTTCTCTCCATGGGGAGCTCCGGTTCTCTTTATCAAGAAGAAAGATGGTTCATTTCGTATGTGCATCGACTACCGTGATCAAAACAAGTTGACAATCAAGAACATATATCCTCTACCTAGGATCGATGATCTATTTGACCAATTACAGGGGGCAACTTGCTTCTCTAAGATTGACTTACGGTCCGGGCATCATCAGTTGAGGGTAAATGATGAGGATATACCAAAGACTACGTTTAAGACTCGATATTGACACTATGAGTTTGTGGTTATGCCATTTGGATTGACCAATGCACCGGCAGTGTTCATGGAGTTGAAGAATCGAGTCTGTAGGCCATACTTAGATCAGTTTGTTATTGTCTTCATTGATGACATACTGATTTATTTCAAGACGGAGCAAGAACATGAGGATCATTTGAGGAAGGTCTTAGAACTGCTAAGAACTGAGCAATTGTACGCCAAATTCTCTAAATGCAAATTTTGTCTAAAGGAAGTTCATTTCTTAGGTCACGTTATCAACAGAGATGGGATACATGTAGACCCAGCGAAGATAGAGGCGATTAACAACTGGACCACTCCATCTACTCCAACAGAGATTCGTTCTTTTATGGGTTTGGCAGGTTATTACAGAAGGTTCATCGCTAATTTTTCAAAGATCTCCTTGCCACTTACCACTCTGACTCAGAAAAGTCAAGCATTTATATATGGGGGCATAAACAATAAGATGCAACGATGATTTCATTGTCTACTGCGATGCTTCAAACTTCGGCCTCGGTTGTGTACTTATGCAACGAGACAAGGTGATTGCGTATGCTTCAAGACAGCTTAAGGTTCATGAGAAGAATTATACTACTCATGACCTTGAGTTAGTGGTTGTGGTCTTTGCATTGAAGACTTGGAGACACTACCTTTATGGTACAAAATGTGTCATCTATACAGATCACAAGATCCTGCAACACATTCTCAATCAGAAAGAACTCAACATGAGACAACGGCGTTGGGTTGAGCTTCTAACTGATTATGACAGTGAGATTTGTTACCATCCAGATAAAGCCAATGTGGTGGCGGATGCTCTTAGTCGTAAGGAACCAGTCAAGCCAATTCGTGTAAGAGCCATGGAGATCAACACACAGCCAAACTTGAAAGACTTGATTCGTATTGCACAGCAACAAGTTGTAATCGACAATCAATTGAAGGCAGAGTTAGACTGCGGAGTTGAGGGTAAATTGGATCGTCGATCTGATGGGGTTTTATACTTCAACGGCCGAATGTGGATTCCAAAGTCAAAAGAATTGCGCACACTCATCTGTGATGAGGCTCATAAGTCGCGATACTTAGTTCATCCTGGAGCCGATAAGATGTATCAGGACTTTAAGACATCTTACTGGTGTCCTGGAATGATGAAAGACATAACATTGTATGTGGGGAAATGTCTAACGTGTTCAAAAGTCAAGGCAGAACATCAGAAACCTTCGGGACTTCTGCAGCAACCGGAAATCCCTTAATGGAAATGGGAGCAAATTTCCATGGATTTCATAACCGAGTTGCCTAGAACTCCGTGGGGTTACCATTCGATTTGGGTGATTGTTGATCGACTCACCAAATCTGCTCATTTTCTCCCAATCCAAGGGGATTACAAAATGGAGAAGTTATCCACTTTGTACATCAACGAGATCATCGCGTGTCATGGTACTCCAAAATCAATCATTTCTGATCGTGATAATCGTTTCACTTCTCGCTTTTGGCAATCATTGCAAAAGGCTTTGGGAACCCGTGTTAATCTTAGCACGACGTATCATCCCCAAACCGAAGGTCAAAGCGAAAGAACCATCCAAACACTCGAGGACATGCTTCGTTCTTGTGTGATCGACTTCGGTGGGAGTTGGGATACTGTAAGACCTATTTGGAGCTCGGACACAATCCGGTTCCAATGGATATCAACCCGACAGCCTCTGGAATAGTGCAGAATCCTATTCCAGGGTTTTCCAATCGAAACCAACAGCAACCGTGGTGATCTGAAGGTGTAGGATGGACGTTTGATCGAGAATCGAACACCACGGGTTGAGAATCGAACTTGGACAGACAATGGCCGCTCAGATCTTCTAGGGTTTGACACTAGGTGCTCTGGGAAGAAGGAGGGCTCTCAGAAAATTAGGTTTGAAATGAATTGGACATGTATTTATAAGCTGTCTTCATTCGACCAAATGAGATGCCGAAGCAACTCATTTGGCGAAAGACTTGGCCGAATGGACATGTCAGTCGAAAGGGTCATTCGGCGAATGACTCATTCGCTTGCCTATGTCATTCGCTAGAGCGTTCATTCGGCGAATGACTTCATTAGTAGAGTCATTAGCCCGAATGTATCTTTAACCTTATCACTTCAACTTTAAACAGAATCAATCACTTACAATCAATATTAAACATTAAGAACAATATAAAAAGATAAATTCCATTAATGTAATAAGCTTTATACATCAAGAACAGTACAAAAATAGAACTAGGGACATTCAATGCATCTACAAACTCCCCCTTGGACCTAGTTCAATCCTTTGAAGCGTCTTTCTTGAAATATTTGTTGGTGATAGCTTTCCAGTATGATCCTGCATGAATCTCCATAACCATACAAATCCTGATTACCCTCATGAATTGCAATGCTTGCTCAATATCTTGTACATCAAAGAAAATCTGATGACAATAAAGAGTCTTGATATCGCTACGTGATAAGTTTGTCAACCACATCGGATCAAAAATACGCTCAGTCTCCCATTTCTTTTCTTTGCATATAACAATCACGGCTTCTCCAGTACGCCCGTCGTAGTACCACCATCGGAAGCCCTCGATAAAGTCTTGACGCATCTTCCTTAACAGAATCTTCTTCATGACTTTAGGAGGAAGCCACTTCAGGATAACCTTATGCTTCCGGGTATCTCCATCTATTTCTTGCAAGTAATACCGTTCAGGTTGCTGAGGCCTGAAGTTCATCCACCTCTTTCTGTACTCGTACTGGATCTGTCTGGAGAACCAAGTTGACATCCCTGTGCCATCGCTGTATAACATCTTCAAACGCGCAATCTGATTAACTTCAAATCCCGGCAGCGTCTTGAAATCATGAGGATGCTTGAAGTAATCAATTCCCCTTTCCCTCTTCACAGCATAACATCCCAGATCATGAAAGTATGCCCAGCTGAGAATCTGACCTCTAGCTTTGTAGCCTTTGGTCCTATACAACTTGGTGTGCGTAGCTGGCATCTTTACATTGACTTCCTTCTTCAAAGCTTCCCAATAAGCTTTCCATTCCTCTTTCCCTCTTTGAGTATCATCAGCGTCAGACTTACTCTTCTCAACTTGTTCTTCCAAATATCTGCTCAGCATCTCCTCTGTAGCTTGATCAAATAAATTAATAAAGGTTGGTAGTTCATCTTCAGTTGATGTATACTTGGGATATTCCTCTTCTGTGATGTCTTCCAGAATGACCTCATCAACGTCATCAAAAATCTCTGGAGACGGCTCATTTCCAACCGGAGCTGAGGTGTCATCAATCACTACCTCGTCAGGATTTAATCAGAACAGCTCGGCTATTTGCTCCTTTGATAAGCGATGAACGATTTCTCTCTCCTCTTTGTCGTAGCTTACTGAGTGCTTTATGATTCCCTGAGCGTCCAATATCATCGTCAAAGTCTCATTTAACGGCGTCTCAATGGCACAGCTTCGACTTCCTCACTAGCTGTGGGTTCTTCTGTCTGAGCAGGAGGAGGAGAGGGAGCTGTAGCACTTTTGTCGTGCTTTGTCTTTGTTCGAATCTCAGGAGGAGGAGGGGCTTGATCATCATCATCATCAGAACTTGAAGACCCAGAAGACCCACTCCCTGATTCATCCTGATCACCATCATCAGAGTCGTCATCTTTCTTCGACTCCTCATAATCAACTTTTTCCTCCTCATACTCTTCTTCATCTTCTTCTTTGTCTTCCTCTTTCTCTTCCTCGTCTGATTCATCGAAAATTGCTGCAGAACCTTCAATTTTTGAAGTGCCTTCCTTGGAACTTTCAACCAGTTCAGCAAGTCTGGCGTTCTCAGCTTCTAAAAGCAGGATTCTCTCATTGAAACCAATGGCAGTCAGGGCCAACTGATTATGCTCATCAATATATTTCAGCAGCTGCTCCTCTTGTTGAGCGGAACGAGCTCTCAGATCAGCTCGTTCATTAGCAGCCTGTAGTAATAAGGTATCCTGATCATTTATCCGCTGGGTGAGCTGGGCAATAACCAATTCCTGCTCTCTGCTCTTCTTTTCTTGCTCCAGGTTTCTTTCCATCAGCCTAAGAACCATACTGTTCAGTGTACTCAGCTGCTCGACCACTAAAACAGTAGGTATGATAGTGTCAGATCGTGTGATGGAAGGACCAGCAGATCCAGTAGTGTAGATAGGTGCCTAAGTAATGGAGGTGGTCCGAGGGGCTATGGTAGCACTTGTAGGCATAACCCTTGACCTGATCAGTGAAGAAACTGCAGTTGCAGCCACTGATGTAACGGTAGTGGTGGCAGCAACTGTCAGTTCTGACCATCTCTAGAACATAAATCTTGATCTTTTCCTCCTGCTTGCCAGAGATGAAGTGGATTGAGTTGCAGCAGCAACAGTCACGACTACTGTAGATGTAGAGGAAGAAGTACGAGTAGGAGGAGACACATCAAACCCTGGAATAAATGAAGGATCAGTTATCTCTTCAAGTTCAGCTTCGCTCCTTTTCTTTCTCTTCTTCATCAGTCTCCCTCCTATCCACACACTCTGAAACTCATCATCATGTGTGTCTTCTGAATCTGAGCCTTCAGCACCTTCACCTCCAGCCTCACCACCTTCATTCTCTGAAGCATCAGAATCCTCTCTATCCTCTGCAGATGTAGTACCAGTCATATCAAAAGAAGTAGATACAGAGGCTGTAGAGGTAGCCATGAAATCTAACTCTAACAAAGAATCAATATCAACATCCTCTCCCTCTGCAGTAGACATGCTAACTCCACCACCAACACTAGTACCACCAGTCTCAACCATGATCACATCAGCATTAGAGATAACCTCATCAATTGTAGCACTCACACCAATAGTGCCTGCATCTAGAGTGCTCATAAAAACTGTACTCACACTAATACCAGCACCAACAACACTATCACCTGCACCATCACCACCTGCATCAGGAACAATAATGTCCTCCACCTCAGAATCTGAATCATCGTGTCTCCATCTATGACCAACTGGAGCTATGTAATCAGGCCTCAAAAGATGACCAAACAATGAACGAACTGTAGGCTTCCTATCCTTGCCTCTATATGATATTACTTTGTTAAGAGTTATGTCATTCATGTGCTCCAATCGTATAATATCAGCATTGATCTTTGGCAAATCTAGCAACTGAGCATCGATCAACTGCTGTAGAAACCGAGGATACATCAGGAATTTCTTGTCTCCCTTGAGTGTCACATTCTCCTTCATGTGCGAGAAGACTATCTCTGAGAAATTGAATGGTCGGTTCAGCACCAGGGCGACGAAGGCACACTGTATAGTCTCCCTCATATCATCAAATCCACCTCTCCTAGACCCAAGACAGTGGATAAGCACATGGGCTAGATACTTGAACTGCGGAGACATGTAGGCTTTGTTGAGGATTCCAGCTCCAAGATCACCTTCGTACTTGCATCTCATGAAGCAGCCACGAACTAAATATCGATCGAGCAGATATGGCTGATCTAGTGTATCTGGAAATCCACATACTCTCCTGATGTGCTTAGCAGAGATAACAACATCATGTCCAAGTACTTTGCCTCGAATAACAGGAGGCTCAGCTTCAAAGTCAATATCAGCAGACAACCAGAAGTCCTGCTGGTGAGAATGATATGGCACATGCATAGTCGAGATGGCAGTAAAAATCCTGGAACGCCTCAAAAATGTGATAATCTCAGTGAAATGTCGGGCATTAGGCGTGTTGAGATCCAAATGGGCACATATGTTGTTCTTGGTCACCGACTTGTATCCTGTCATACTGAAAAAACAGAGAAAATACATGTTAGTACAATTTAGTTGCACAAAAGATTAAAATCAGAACAAAGAATCATTTGAAGCATTTTGGCCGAATGAAGTTGAATTGGTCGAATGATCCATTCGCCGAATGAGCTATTCGCCGAATGAGTAAATTGGTCGAATGATCCATTCGCTGAATGAGCTATTCGCCGAATGAGTAAATTGGTCGAATGAGCTATTCGCCGAATGAGCTTCGTTCGCCGAATGAGCTTCGTTCGCCGAATGAGCTTCGTTCGCCGAATGAGCTTCGTTCGCCGAATGAGCTTCATTTGCCGAATGGCATCATTCGGCTGTCAGTTCAAATTCAAACTCCATTTGAAAAGATGTTCAAATCAGTTCACAAAAATCATATCAACACATTTAGAGACCACTAATTATGCCTTTTAATAAAGACATTAGGTGATTTAGAGTTCTATTTAGTCATTTATTTAAAGGGCGATTCTAGAACCCTAAAACCCCAAATTTTGAATGGTTTTCGATGATTCCACGGTCAAAAATCAACGATATTGGATCCAAGTATACCTGAGACAATAAGAAGCAAGGATATCAGTAGTTGGATCAAAAGAAATAACGAGAAAAAGGTGGACCGAAGAAAGAAGGTGTTTCGGGCGAATGACACACACACAGAAGGGGCGAATGAGAATTTTGGAGAATGAGGTATTTCGGGCGATTGAATGTTTAAATAGGTTTAGTCATTCGTCGAATGAGATTGGCGAATGAGTGTTTCGCCCCAAAGTCATTCGCCGAATAAGACTGGCGAATGAGTGTTTCACCCCAAAGTCATTCGCCGAATGAAATTCAAATTTAAGAGTCATTCGCCTAATGAAACGAGCGAATGTATTCCTTCGGTCCTGAGTGATTCGGCCGAAAGAGTAATTCGCCGAATGAAGTCATTCGGTCGAACGAGTCATTCTCAATACTCATTCGTTTGAATGAGAATTTTCACTCATAAACCACAACTTAATTTCAAAATTTTACATTATGAACAATGAAGAAAATTCCATTTATGAAGATAAGTCTGGTTGGTTCAGGATTCAGATGAGACAGACATCTGAATCTACAAATAATCACCTAAACTGAAATTGAAAACATAAAATATTTTTGCATATTTCTGAAACAAAAAACAACTGTACAAATAACAATCATTAACAAAGAAACGCATATTTTTGTGAGAAGTCTATTGAGAAAATAACACATATACCTAATCACATCCAATCAGCAACACTAAATGTTTCCCTTCAAACACATTTGTTTTATGATATGATTACTGATATGATTATCCATTTTAAGCTTTTCAATACAAAACTTCTAAACAAATTTTATGATTACTCACGTTTTCTGACTGAGTTACCCATTTTATTTATTCAGCTAAGATCAAAAGAATTTTGTAACTCATCTCTGCACAACTTAGAACCTAACATCATAAACTCTATAAGGTTCCATCTTATTTTCTTTTTGTATTTATCTTTTGTCTCTCATAATCAACACATTCTCATGGACGGCTTCAGCTAGGTCTTTACAAATCAAGTGTATACAAACAATAAACTTGAATTACAACACTTGAATACAAGAAAGAAACTAAGATGAAGAGAATCTTGATCTTGAACTTGAGAGAGAGAATGTAACTTTGTGTGTGTTGAAGTCAAAGGTTGAAACGTCAAGTGATGAAGTGGTGTTAATAGAGGATCAGAGTGTTTATGAGGATGCCTCTGATGGTTTGTCTGAAACAACTACCATTGTTAGTGAAGATCATTGTCAAGAGGTAAGTTCAGGTAAGTTTTCTATACTCTCGTGCTCTAACTGTTTAAATCTTGAGGGAAAAATTTGGAGTTTGGAGGAAGAAAACTTAAATTTGAAATTTGACTTATCAAACTGCAATAAAGCATACATGGTTTTAAAATCAAATGAAAAGTGTTTTACAAAACAAATTGCAGAATTGAAGTCACAGGTTCAAAAGTTGACTGATGATTTGTCAAAGTCAAATGCCAATGAAGGCATTTCTGAACAAAAACTGGACATTCTGAGCAAAGTAAATGTTGAATTGACAAAGGTAGTCAATAATATTAAACTCAGAATGGATAAAGCAAAAAGAGATTTTGACAAAATCATGCACAAATTGGAGAATCATTATGAGTTTATAATTTCTTCAAGTTCTCTTATTGAGAAACCAAGTGATAGTGAAATTTCAAAAGATAACATTCTCAATAAGGGAAAGTCTCCAATTTGTGCTGATGACAATTTTTCTCCTATCATTGAAGATTGTACTTTTGAGGAATATGATGAGGAGACATTGTACAGATGTGGGTTGATGGATGTGCATAAGGATTATGATGATTCTCACAATAATATCTTTGATGATGTAAAACCATGTGTTTCAAACTCAGCAACATCATTCAATAAGAAAGTTTCTTTCAAAACCCCATTGGTTGAAATTAAAAAGTTTTCAAAGAACAAAAACAAGAATTTTTCAAAACAAAATGGTTTTTCAAGTTCAAAATCTAAAAGTCAAATTCAATCACATGGGTTGTGAAATCATCATGTGCATCAAACAGAGTGGAATCAAAGTGTGATACTTCAAAGTCTTGGATCAAAGACAAGATTTCACTAAGTTCCACAAGATGTGAAAAGTTGAACTTTGACTCTCCCATGTCAAGTGGTAAGAAGTCACATTTGACTCTTAATGGTTCAACAAGGAATCAAAGATTGGTTTATGGTTCACCAGTGACAAGTCACCAAAACCATAGGTTTGTGCAAAACTATTCTCCTAGGTTTGTGGAGAGGAGAATATGTTTTGAGTGTGGTACAAGAGGGCACACATTGCTAATTGTCCTTATCTGTGTGAGTTAAAAGGACACGTGAGTAATGCAAAGTCATGTGTCACAGAGGTTTCAAAGTTCATTCCTAAAAACATAAAATGCAAAATCAAAACAAGGAAGAACTTGTGAAAGCCTCAGATGAAGAGACGTTGAAACTTTCAAAACCCTTAACGACTAATTTGGTTTTTAACAACAATGTGGTGATTCAAGATAAGTATTATCTTAAGAATGCACTTGAACAAGAACAGTTGTGGATACCAAAAACAAACGAAGTTTCAAAGCTATCTCATGGTTTGTGAGTGTGTGCACGAGGATTTCAAGAGGATCTATCAATTGGAGGAAAGCTCATTGATAGTGGAACTTCCTAGCGTGTATTTGGTAAAATCGTTCTAATTCTTTAACTGTCATATTATTCTGGAGAACTTGACAGGTTTGGAATTACATTGTCTTATTTTCTTGTTGTTTTCAAGTCACATTGATCATAATGTTTTACAAAGATGGTAAATCATATCGGTTGTCAATTTTCCGGGAATTTTGAGATTTTATGTACTTATAAAATTTTAAAAATCAAAAAGATTTTCATTTTTAGCATTTTAGGGGGAGTAAAAAAAATCAAAAACAATATAAAATTAGAAAATTGAGAAATTGATCCGACCTTTGAGATATGAGTGTACATTGTAACATTCTAAAGCTTACTTGTATCATACAAGATCAAATACAAAGCGATCACAATGCACTCAGTATGACATGTTGGTAGGTCTTTCACTTAATTGTGATTTCTGTAGACTAATGCGATAATCATTCTTTGTGGGACACATTACTTAGAACACAGTGTTTGATATTTTTCCTGAGTGTGTGGTCATTTGCCTCAGTGATTGCTATTTGTATTAACACATATATTAGTTTGATCATGTGTTTCTTTTTCAAAAGAAATTCTGAGTTCATTTTTTTCTTTTATTTTCGTTCAAAACATAGACATTCTCTGCGTATACTTACGTATCGATCTGATTGCTATGTTTTGGACTTTCTGCTTTTATTTTCCTGGTTTTGTTTAAAACTGGGGCATTCTATGTGTATACAGAAGTATCGATCTGATTGCTAGGTTTTAAACTTAATTTATTTTTTGGTTCAATATTCTGGTTTCATCTGCGCATACGGAAGTATCAATCTTGTTACCGGATTTTGAACATTCTGTTTTATTTTACAGTTTGTTATTTCACAAAAGATATTCTGCTTTATTTTTGCATGATCAAACTAAGCAAGAATTTGATCTTATAATTTACAATGGCATCACTGTTGGTTGATGTTTCACAAAGCGGGGATGTGTTCAAGTGAGTGGGGAACACAAAGTGTTGTAATTGGTTTTCATTAATCCAAATTCACAACAAGTAGTAAGATTTAAAGTGGATCCATATACTAGCAATCGTCCTAGGCTTGTGCATCGAATAAATAAATCTCATTAACAATCAACAAGTAACACTGAGGTATGATTACAATATGATCTCATGTTTGGATCTTTCTCATCAAAAACATATTTATTTTTTAGTTAGAATATAAATTTTGTAGGATTCTAAGATATAAAAATTTTACAATTCATAGATTTAGGGGGAGTTTATTCAAATCATTGAAAAATTTATAAAAATTTTTCTTCTATTTTCTTTTAGACTATCCGATGTGACTTACTAATTCTTTGTAAACATTTTAATTGATTTACTGTTAATAAGTGACAAAGAGAAATTGGAATTGTGATGAAACATCTAGTTTTAATTATGTGTCAACTAATGCAGGTGATAAGGGTGATGAAGATCTGTGTGTTGAAGATGTCACTACAGTCCTCAGCAGGTGAATCTTGGAAAAAGAAAGACATAAGATGGAGAGAGAGAATGAGATTAAGATTGATGATATCTATTCTCTCCATATCATCTAGATACAACAGCAACTCAGGGACTATGGGTTACATTTTTCTAACACCCCTATCTATGTTGATAATACTGCCGCCATTGCTGTCACTAAGAATCCAGTCCAGCACTCGAAAACCAAACACATCGACATTAAATATCACTTCATACGTGATTGTTTTGAAAAAAACTCATTGATGTTGTTAAAATACACACCGATCACCAGATAGCCGATGTTTTTACAAAAGCTTTTGATAAACCCAAATTTTTATATCTGTTATCGGCTAATGGTGTTTTTCAAAAGGATGAAGTTCTTCCTTCATCTGAATCTCACAAATGATCATCGATTTCTTTAATTAATTTCCTTTTACTTTATTCTGTTATTTCATTTCTTTAACTCAAAAACTCAAAAAGATTTTCTGTTTTAGGTTTTTAGGGGGAGAAATAGTTACTTAAATGAAAAACCAAAAACATCTAAAAAATTTTTTGAAAATTTCAAAAACAATTAAAAAATCATAAAACCGAGAAAGTCATATTTGAGAAAGTGATGTGTTAGCCTTTTTAAGTCTTAAAAGCTAAGTTGAATGTGTAAACTGAAAGCACATAAGAATTGTGAACATATGTTCTGATACGCTGACTTTACAAAATGTATAGACAGTTTGTGATAACTTATAAAATCTGATTTGTGGGATCTGTTTTAGAAAGTCAGCTAAGTGAGAAACAGTTTATGACTCAAATCAGGCATACACCTGATATCATAGGATCTAATAAGGTTTCAAATTGTTCATGAATTCAAGTCTGTATACGTGCCAAACTACTGGGACGAACCTAGTTGAAGCCGTCCATTCAGATAAGAATGATGGAATCAAAATAAAAGAAAAACCAAGCTGGTATTAAGCTTGTAAAAATATAAAATAAATAAGTTCGATTCCATACACGGGCTATATTGCTTTGTAAAGACCTAGCTGAAGCCGTCCATTTTGATAGAACAAGTCAATCATGTCAACACAGGTCTGTATACGTGCCATACTGCTTTGTAAAGACCTAGCTGAAGCCGTCCATGAGAATGTGTTGATTATGAGAGACAAAAGAAAAATACGAAAAGAAAATAAGATGGAACCTTATAGAGTTTATGATGTTAGGTTCTAAGTTGTGAAGAGATGAGTTACAAAATGCTTTCGATCTTAGCTAAATAAATAAAATGGGTAACTTAGTCAGAAAACATGAGTAATCATAAAATTTGTTTAGAAGTTTTGTATTGAAAAGCGTAAAATGGATAATCATATCAGTAATCATATCATAAAACAAATGTGTTTGAAGGGAAACATTCAGTGTTGCTGATTGGATGTGATTAGGTATATGTGCTATTTTCTCAATAGACTTCTCACAAAAATATGTGTTTCTTTGTTAATGATTGCTATTTGTACAGTTGTTTTTTGTTTCAGAAAAATGAAAAAAGATTTTATGTTTTCAATTTCAGTTTAGGTGATCATTTGTAGATTCAGATGTCTGTCTCATCTGAATCCTGAACCAACTAGACTTATCTTCATAAATGGAATTTTCTTCATTGTTCATAATGTAAAATTTTGAAATAAAGTTGTGGTTTATGTGTGAAAATTCTCATTCAAACGAATGAGTATTGAGAATGGCTCATTCGACCGAATGACTTCATTCGGCGAATGAATCTTTCAGCCAAATCACTCAGGACCGAAGGAATATATTCGCTCGTTTCATTAAGCAAATGCCCCTTAAATTAGTAGAGTCATTCGCCCGAATGTGTCTTTAACCTTATGACTTCAACTTTAAACAGAATCAATCACTTACAATCAATATTAAACATTAAGAACAATATAAAAAGATAAATTCCATTAATGCAATAAGCTTTATACATCAAGAATAGTACAGAAATAGAACTAGGGACATTCAATGCATCTACAGATACTCATCTTCCACTCATCGAGTTTTAGTACAACAACAACTACCGTACGAGCATTCAATGTGCACCATTTGAAGCTTTATATGGGAGGAAGTTTCGATCACTGGTCTGTTGGGCCGAGGTTGGTGACTCACAGGTCGTAGGACCTGAACTCATTCAAGATACAACCGACAAGATCACAATCATTCAATCAAGGATTAAGGCAATAACGGATCGACAGAAGAGTTATGCTGATCGACGTCGGAAACCGCTTGAGTTTCAAGTGGGTGACCGAGTCTTACTCAAGGTTTCTCCCTGGAAAGGCGTTGTTCGATTCGGGAAGAAAGGGAAACTGGTACCAAGGTACATTGGACCTTTTAAGATCTTGGAAAGGATTGGTCCCGTAGCCTACAAACTCAAACTTCCGGTGGAGCTAAGCAACGTTCACGATACATTTCATGTGTCGAATCTTAAGAAATGCTTGGCAGATCATGATGTTCAGATTCCACTTGAAGACATTCAAATTCAAAACAACATGCAATTCATAGAACGTCCGGTTGAAATCATGGATCATGGGGTCAAGAAACTCAAACGTAGCCATATCCCGATTGTAAAGGTATGATGGAGGGCAAACGTGGTGCTGAGTTCACCTGGGAACGTGAAGACCAGATGAAGCTTAAGTACCCTCATCTTTTTACAGTACCTTCGGCTAGTTAATTTCGGGAGGAAATTCCCTTAACTAGGGGAGAATGTAACATCTGTACTTTTAGTCATGGTGGTCATAAACAGTGACAGAACAATGTGTATTCATATCCAATATGTCAATGTGATTTATGTGTTCATGTTTGTGTTTGTTTGTTATGGGATTTTGTGTAGTCAAGAACAAGTATATATTATTTATTTACAATCGAATACGCTAGGCAAGAATAGGATTGTATTATATCGAAACAGTGGTGGGCTGGCGAATGATAAGGTAGGTAGCTGGACTCTACGTATGCCCTATACATATACTGAGTTCGGTGTACTAGGGTAGTGTTAGTGCGTAGTGTTAAGACGAATATTATGACAAAGAAATCAAATAAAAAAAATCATAATGCGTAAGCGAGACTGAGCATTATTATGGGTGACGATTCGTAATAATATTAATGTCGAACTTATAATTACGAGTAAACATCAATAAATACGAAAAAACGACCAAAAACATACAAAATTACGGGTATACACGTAATTATATTCGTTTAACGGTCTGACTACGAACGACAAGTAAAAATAAGTAAAATATTTTATTTTACGTTTTACAATTTTGAAACTCATCAAAAACAATTAAAGAAAACTATTTCATAATTCAAAATATTTAATGTCGTAATCGTAAAAACGCGCGCGTATCTCCTTCACGCGGGGAACCACCTGGGACATAAAAACCTTAAAATTCCTTGTTTTTCTTCAAAAACTTGCAGCTCAAGAACACTCTTTCTCTACATACTCGTCTCAACTCTCTCTCTCTCTAACATTTCATCAATAAATCACCCATATCTCCTTCATTTCTTATCCAAATCGGGCATATAATATATCAAAACGACCGTCTCGTAGAGAGGAAGCTGGAAGTACAAGGGATCGGAGCTGATTCAAAGTATTCTGGCTGGAATCTTAGAGAGAAGTTACGTTGCTGAAGGTATGTTTACTATCCATCATCTTTTTCGATTTGAAACTGAGTTTTGAGCTATAAAACCATGAGAATCTGTGATAAAGTAGTTATAGAATCCTTAGAAGTCTTGGAACTACTGGTGATATGTAAAAATCATCCCTTTTAGGCCTGGAAAGAGAAGTGGAGTTCGGGTTTTGAGTGTCGATGCAAGAAAAGCCTTCCCCAAGGTGGTAATGACAATGGCTGTTGAGGGCATGTAATATCGATGGGTACACCAGGCATGGAACCCTGCTGTATGGTCGATATCAGGGAGGAAGATGACCTTCAAAGAACCAGAACTCAGCAGCTTCGAATCTAGCTGGGCGGCCAGGATATCGTCGGTACTAAACCCATTGATATTATCAATACCGATGGGCTAGAGCCTTGGCTGATTTCGACTTGTAATCGATATTGAACAGATGCTTGATCTCGAACCCGCCGGCCAATCTAGTCAAGATGTTAATAGGAGTTGTTCTAAGTGACATAGAACCAAGGTTCTTGTGAAGTTGGTAGTGAAAGAAAGCAGGCTGCCAACTTTAACAACATCGACATCATGAGTGTCGATGGGTGTCATTTTAATTCCAATCAAGTTCCTTCGAAATATACAACCATGCAAACTGATTTAAATCACTCAAAATTTAATGGCATAAACATAACTAAGTAGATTCAAGGAGTTTTAAAACAAGAAAACATGGAATTTGTCGTGAGAAAAACTACAAGTTCGAAGGAGGTTATGAGTACATCGATGCTAGCAAATATTAAGGAAATGAAAGTTGAAGAACATAAGAACCGATAACCTGGGCAAATTTCAGTTGAATTAACTGATATTGTCCCTTATGATGCTTCTGACATTCCCACCGACCCATGTTATTGGCATTCATTTTAGATAGGACAATTAACATTTGGAGATTTGCTGGGACAATAAAACCAAAGGAAATAATAATTGAACATGTGCAGCCCATAATGACAACATCGATGGGAACCCCTTTCTCCTATTAATTGACTTATTCCAACATAAACAGCCATGCAAGAATTTAAAATCTACATCCTAACTTAATTGTTAATTCAAGGAGTTTACAACCAATAAACTTAAGTGTTGGACGGGTAACGAAAGCTAACATCGACCGAGAAGGAACCATCGATAATGATAATATCGATGGTATACCTTTGAACCTAGGATGATCGACTCTACTAAGTTCGACCATCCCACCATTCGAAAGAATGTCGATATTAGTTGTTTGGTCCATATATGAGTTCTAAATACAAGGATTTTCTAAGTTCTACACTAAGGAACTTTCAAATGATTATTTAAGCTTAAAAGAATCAAGTAGGATATTATGTCCCTACTTTGATTCTAGTGATTGTGGGATTAGTTTTATTCTAATTAAGTCTAACTTAATTTAAGAATAAGACTTTAACATGATCATAAAAGCTTAAAACACATAAACAATTTTAAAGAAATACATGGAAACAAAAGGCTATCAAATTCATCAACACTTGTTATTTTTATGCATCCAAGTTGTGCATACAAGTTGTGCATAAAACAAAAGGCTATCAATCATGAGTATTCAACCAAAGATTTTCAATCATAGGATTAAATCTTAAAAACTTAAAATCATGCTGTTCATTGTTGTGAACAAACTTATACACACATCAAGACACTAACTCAATCTTATTCTTATTCTTATAACGTTAGTACTGGGTGATCACAACAAGGGAAAGCGGGACACGTTATGGTTACGCCAAGGCTGCGGTTATCATTTAAAATTTGTTTTAAAAACTAACCGCAGATTGGATGCTTTATGGTAATATGGATTTGCTGCTAATTAACTTTACCAGCATAGGTCATATTGACCGGGTACGTCAACACGGATTTTGTCTTCTGAGTAAACTCATTAGTACAGCTTGTGTTGAATGCGTTTGCTGACTACATTTTCTGACTCCAAACGTAGTTTGAGACTTGATTATATGTTGGCTTTTCTAGTAGACAGTCATTAGACTGTTTGCACACGTTAAAATTACTTGATGTTAGTTTGGGTTGCAACTATCCATGTTATTTTCATTCACTGTTTTATATACATATGTTTTACAATGCAGATTCATATTTACAAATGTTAAACCTATTGTTCTCACCAACTATTTTTGTAGTTGACAGTTACTTTTCACGTGTTTCAGGTAATCAGGTTTAGAGCTTCACAAGGACAACTAACGAGACCATAATTAAGATAGAACAAGATGAAGAAACAAGCTAGGATGGATTAGAAACTCGCATAATCCTGATTGTTTAATTGTCTTGTCTGAGTCTTATTTTGTAAACAATATTTTTGGGTCTGTAGTTGTCATTCTTGTGGTACATAGATAGAATGTCTATTACTAAACAATCGTCTAAACTTTATGAAACTTAGCAATACATTGTGGTTGTTCTTATTCAATACTTGTGCATGATTCAACCATCGATCGTCACTGCACCGTGGATTCCGCACGCGGCGCAGGGGGTGTGACATAAATAGTGTAGACCAGTTAGAGATACAAAGAAACACGCTAGTAAGTTAGGACACATAGTTTCACACCGAGAACAAAACCCTAGATACGTCAACTATAAATACTTAACGTATTCGAATTTTCTTAAAACAACTCAGGTGCTGAAGATACTTAATCTAGAAGTAACGATCGCGTATATTTTTTGTGAATCATTACATAGCAACACAGGTGAGTTCATTGCCCCTTTTCTAAACATTTTTGTTTTACAAACACGGGGATGAGAAGCATGCGTAAATTATTTTCTTAAAATACGTTTTACGTAAATGCTTTTACTTTATCTATATTTTATATGCATAATTGTATCCTAGACCTCTGTGTAGGTAAACTATTTACAAGTTTATTAAATGAATTAATTATTTTCTTTGAGTAAGACAATGATTTTAAAACCATGAACTATTTATCAAAGATCTAATTCAAAGAGTCTAAATTCAATGATAGAAAGCTAAGGATCAAAATCAAAGAAATCATATCCGTGTGTTGAATCAAAGAACTAATGAATCCAATAAAGAACAATTCAAGGTGGATGTCAGTTGTATGCCAATCAAGATCACGTGTAAACACACGGAAAGTCCTGACATAAATAGTAGACTTTTATAGTCACGCTATATGGGCATAAAAGTCCCGACATGTACAGTAGACGTTAAAGGTCAAGCTGATATGGGTACATCATAAAGTCCCGACACATACAGGTAAACTCTTTGGGTCAAGCCTGATATGTGCCACGTGTGACACGATACAAACTAGACACCAACAACAACTAAGAATAATTGATTGAGTTAAATCAAGGCCCAATCAATATGTCTTAGTTGTATTTAAATGTTTACATATTCATTTAATTAAACATTTAATATTATGATTCTACAAATGCTATGGTTGATCATGAATGCATGATGAACTCAAGAAATCGATAGAATTTAAATTTGTGGAACTCAAAATCTATTATGACGATGGGTGGAATGAAACGGTTAATTATCATTAACAACAATATGTTAAGAAGTCCGGTATGTGGTGGGATGGTGGCTGGGCTGGCGGTAAGCTTCACCCTACATATGCCCTATATATAAGCATACTTGATTAGATGACATAGGTGGTTGTTGATGAGGTTAAGGTTGTCATTTCAGGTGATCAAGGTTTACGTATTTTCAAGTTATTCAAATGTTGTGAATCAAATGTATGGGATGAAATGCTTAATTATCACTAGGAACAATATATCATGTGGTTTGGTATGTGGTGGGACGGTGGTTGGGCAGGCGGTAAGCTTGACCCTACATATGCCCTATATATAAGCAAACTGAGTCAGATGGTATAGGTGGTTAATGGTGAGGTTAAGGTTGTCATCCAGACAAGTTTATTCAAATTCATTTTCAAATAAAAGTATATGAACTCACCAACCATGTGTTGACTTGATCTTTTTGCATGACTTCTCAGGTGACGAACATGTCTGATTTAGAAGTTGTTGCTTTTGGACTAGGATGCCAGATAGAGGACCTAGTATTTTGGACTTGCATACTTTTGAACATCATTATACAAATTATTTTGTATATCTTGTGCAGATACAAGATAGAAGAATTATGATGTTGATAGTAGATTTACATTGTTAAATTATGAACAAAACTGATGTAATTTAACTTTGTAATTCTAATTTATTTAGCATTTTCTAATTTATATCATGTGCAATGTAAACAATCTGATCATCACGATTATCATTCCCGATATCGCGCCCCGAGGCCTTTCCACTCGACGGGACACACGATTCGGCCCGCCGGCTCGGGGTGTGACAACTTACTTGTCTCTATGCTTGTCACTACTGATAAATTTGAAATGCAAGATATCCTCTCCATGATATCTAGAAGGGTGAGACTTAAGAGTCTCGACGACTGTCATTTCTGACGAGTTTGGTAGTAAGATATCCTCTCCTTAATATCTATACGGGTTAGATATGCATATATTCCTATACCGTTTTTCTCTGTCATTAATTTGAATGATAGCAAATCTAGTGCCCGGTGTGATCCCATTAGAGTAACCAATACTATGGCAGCTAGAATTAAGAACTAACCCTGCTGACATAATGTTATTATAATTGGCATACACACTTAAAGTTATAGGATAAACTCTACATAGTATCTTATGGTCACCGTTATTGGGTTTCTGTCATCCTATCCCTAGGATGTGGTCTCATTTGAAATGAACACAATGTATGATCATTAGTCATTGACAATGTTTATTAATATCATGTCTTGATAAATAGTGTTAGCATATGTGGGGAATGACATCACGAAGATATGTTATCATGATATCATCCTCGATATCATAAGTAATTGTCTCAACTGTTATCTCTATGTTATGTGTTCTCAATGACTTTAACACATATGATGTCATCATGAAATTTTACTTTCATGAATCTCATTCTTGTTATCTCTAGTAATTGTCTCAGTGATATCTCGTTGTCCTCCGAGTGTTATAACCCAATGATATGAAATCTAGTCTAATAAATTGTGTCTTTCAATTGATTTGATGAAATCATGAATTTATGTTATCATGATATCATGCCTTTTCTATCCTACATGTCATTTCACACACAAACACACTTATTGATAATGATATGATAATAGGATTAAACCCTTATTACCTAGAAAGCATGATACTTGAAATAGCGTACTAAAGCTTTTAAATGAATAAAGGAGTTTAGCATGTTTCTCAGCCCCGCATTTAAAATCAAAAGATTAGAAAAGGGGCATATGAACTCACCTGGAAGTTGTAGTGGTTGACTAAGACTCGAGGAATTCACACGCTCACTGTTGTTGCAATGATGTTGGATTCAACCTGCATTTGATTTGTTTGTGTTCACATTACTAGTACTAGTATGTGTTTAAGAGTTATGATGAGAATTGTGTGTATCTACTAAGTGTCCTAAAGATCACTCTAGTGAGTTACTAGGTTTATAATTAATTAATTTTATGATGTTATCTCTAATAGACCTTAAACCAACATAAATGAAGGCTAACTTAGAAGCTCAAAGTTAGGTTTCAATAAGTTCCCCTAATAGGTATCGTATAAGAACCAAAAGAGGGAACTCGTGAATTAACCTGAGGATCCTCCGCAAGGTTTTTAAAGAAGAACCACAAACGGGAAACCTGTTGAACTGAGATAAGAATCCCCCATAAGGTAATAATAAACACCAAAAAGGGGAATCCATGAATTTACCTTAAGATCCCTAATAAGGTATCACACAAGAACCAAAAGAGGAAACACGTGAATTAATCCTGAGGATCCCCCGCAAGGTCTTTAAAAAGAACCAATAACGGGAACTGTGAATTAACCTTCGGATGCTCCTTAAGGTTTTAAGGAGGAACCAAAAGCGGGAACCTGTGAATTACCCTTCCAAACAACGAACTAACATGTTTCTGGTGTTCCTAACCCATTCTTGTGCAGAATCTAAGTGTTTTGAAAGGGTAAAACCGGTTACAAGTTCATACCTCAAAGATGATGAAAACCCACCTCCAACCACGACTTCTCTCTAGATTTCCATCCAAATGAGTTCGTTTTGGGTTAGATCCTTTGTACTTCCTTGTTCTACTCGTTGAGAGGGTCGTTTAGACACCAAGAATGCGAAATTTGGTGGTCATTTGCTATGGTGGAGTGTGTGAGAAGCTAGAGAGAGAGTAGAGAGAGAGGACAAAATCTTGAGTGAGAGAGAGAAAATTTTCTGTAGAAAAATGAAAGGGAAGAAGAAGGGAGTGGGGTTTTATACCCCGGGTGTTTACCCGCGTGTTCGGTTTCGATCGGTCGCGTTAATTCGCGTTGTGTCGTTACTTAACGTTAATTACTTATAGTTTTATGAAAATAGTTTGTAGGACCAATTTGGAGCACGGAAACAACCCGGTTCCAATGGAGATCTGCTCTACAGCCTCTGGAATAGTGCGGAATCCTATTCCAGGGTTTTCCAATCGAAACCAACAGCAACCGTGGTGATTCGAAGGTAAGAGATGAACTTTTGAATGAGAATCGAACACCACGAGCTATGAATCGAACTTGGACAGCAAGAAACTCTCAAATCTTTAGGGGTTTGACACTGGAGCACACAGAGAAGAATGAGGGTTCTCAGAAGTTAGGGTTGAAATGATTTTAAACTTGTATATATAGGCAGCTGACATTCGGCCGAATGAGAGGCCGAAACAACTCATTCAGCGAATGACTTCTGTCGAATAGGTAATTCAGTCGAATGAGTCATTCAGCGAATGACTCATTCGCTGAATATAGACATACTCTATTCTCATTCGGCGAAGGACTTCATACTCAAGAGTCATTCAGCCGAATGAGCAATACTCATACTCAAATATATAATAAATCAAATCAACCAATAACATAATCATATAATCAACATTAAACATTAAGAACAATATAGAAAGACAACTTCCATTAATATAACTTGAATTTTACATGATGAATGTTACAAAATAGAACTAGGGACATTAAGTGCATCTACATAGTTTAACTTAAATCTTTTTAAATTGTAATTCCTAATAAATATTATATTCATTTTATTATTTTTTTTAACTTTCGTAACCGTTTATTTTTGTCGTTTCGTCAGAAAACACAACTTACGCACGTGTTTTGTACAGAGCGCTAACTGTACGAACATGATCGTACATTTCACTTTCTGATTGGGTTTCCTATTTTTCAGTTGTTGTTCAAACCATTAACTCACACATATGTTGGTGTGAATCGTCACCCACGCAAACACACGGTCAGTTTATTATTCGTAAACGATACTGAGTTGTTGTTTTGAATTGAACATTCTCACAGACGGACTCAACTAAACCCAACTGTTTTCACCCTGTTATAATTTAATTCACATTGTTTTCTCACTAAACTGTCAACAATCTGATTCCTGTTATTCGTGGATATCAGATCGCAACCGACTGTATTTGTCGTTTGTTTCTCACAACTTCTATTTCACTTTGTGTTGTTGTATATTTATATTTCGATTCTCATCGAAATAGAAACAACGGTTAATTGTTTCCACTGAATTGTTATAACACACTGTTTATCACCTAGCATTCACACATAGTTTTAGGTGTAAGTACACTTACCGTACGGATTTACCGGACGATCCTAGAGAGAGCCACCATATTTCTTCACCATTTTTGACCATTTTGGTGTCAAAATGTTTCTTGATTCCTCTAAAGCTCAAAAGCTCCATCCAAATGAGCTCACTACCCCTAGAACTAGATAGATCTATGGATTTTCTTTCGGGTCATAAGCCAAATACTAACCAACACTTTGCACATTGTTTGGAACTATTTTTGCTCCTTGTAGCTTACGAAGTATTTTGTTTTTTGAATGATTTACAAACCTACAACAAATGGGAGTTTGGTCAAGACTAGATCTTGAAGATGGGATACTATACGGTTGAGACTAGCAGTCTCGACACTAGGTCCTTTGACACTAATAGAATCGACTCAAGAGAAAGTTGGTTAAGTCCAAGACAACCGATATTACTAAGTTCGATGGCGGCCTTGTTGATACGATTAGGTTTGTAAGAAACCATAACTGAAAATTCTAAGGCAAAGGCTATCAAGTATATTAAGTGCAATGGTTAAGTTAAATGGCTATGACAACGTCAAACTTACTAGTATCGGACAAGCCTAGGAAGGTTGGCTAGGTATTGGGTTTTCGACATTGGTAGGTTCGAAGCTTAGGGAAACCAGACAAGAAAGGTGCCTTCGATACTGACAATATTGAAGGGCTCTAGGAACGACCAAGCCTAAAGTTTTGATACTAACAATATCAGATTTGGCCCTGCCAATATTCCTAAGTTCGAATGACTTGTGAGGTAGTTAAGACTTAACCTCTCGTGACGTGCATGCATGCATGCTAAGCCTAAATACAACCTTTGCATGCATGTATTGATATCACCCCACATACTAGAAAACTAAAGTTGATGAAACTGATATAATATTTATAAATTAAACTATAACTAGTCATATCAAACAGGCACCAAGGTATGGTTAAAAGTTTCACTCCAACTTAGATAAATTACCAAAAAAAACGTAGTTTTCAATAATAAACTAAAACAAACATGCATAAAACGATGATTTCAATAATACACAGATATGAACACAAATGACTGAAACACACAATGTTGAATACTTGGTGAACTAAAACAAAGATGTGCATATCTACAATATACAACAAAACATAACACAATCATCTGAGTTCTCATAGCCCCTTTTACTTTTTTGTTTTTAAACTGGGGTGAACATGTATGATATTATCACCATATTATCATGATATGATCATTTTACATAAGTCTTATGAACTTTGATAACATTTTTATGATGATGATAGACTAGCATTGATCAGAACATTTTTGGTTAACAATGATAGCTACAGGCCCAGCCAGACCCATCGTTGATTGCGTTGGCTTCTGTCCTCCGCGAAGATTGTTTGCTACTTTAACATTGGTAGGAAGAATAAAGGTGGTTAGAACATATTTGGATAACGTGTTGCTCTGCTTGTTCGTGAATGCATATATAATGTTTATCTATTCAAATTCGTAAGCACATTATTTATACTTTGATATCTATTTATGGGTATGTGAAAACCTATGATTTCTCACCAACTAATTTTGTAGTTGACTCATGTTTTCATACATGTTTCAGGTAATGAAGCATAGTAGGGGAGAATAGCTCTACATACTTTTGAATATCATTACATAGGGATCTTGGAATTAGCTAAATTACTGGATCTACTGAAAACTAGGATTTAGGTAACTTAGCTACATCTTTTGTGTATGTGTTGTATATGACTCTTGATGAATATGATTTTTGTGTAATTAAATTGATGATTAAATAAGATGTAATGATACAATTTAGTTACCCATGAGCTTATGAACAATCTGCACATTCCTCGTGGCATTCCAATGATTCCGCCGTAAGTCAGGGTGTTAAAGATTGGTATCAAAACCTGGGTTATATAGAATTAGATTATTAGAAATGGATGACCTAATGTATAACCATAGGATACCCAAGTATTAATATTTCATACCATAGTTACTATCTTAGGAAATTTTGTTGATATGTGTTTATTAATTGTTACTTGTTATATTTTTGTGTGACTTATACTTCTGGATTATGATATGTGCTATTATCTTCTGGTATGATTGATTGAACCCTAATTCTTTAGCAAAGGCATACTCGTGCTATATTGTAGAGGTGGTGGGCCATCGACTTCATATGGTGCTATTGAACCCTAATTATTTAGGATTAATGGTAGTCACTAGTTCCTAGAGTACTTAATGCATATCCTTAATAGAGGATGTTATAGACGCATTTAGGGAGACATATGTATACACATTGTGACATAAGATAGTACATCATATGGTTATTATGAGGCATATGCCTTGACATCAGGTGAACTTAGACATATTTCAGCCACAATTATTCCTTGAGGAGTTGATTGTGATATACTTAACATAGAACAAATGTTATACCCTAACCACTAACAAGGGCATAATTGTGGTGCATTGTAATGGTGGTGAGCTGGCGGATGCCGCGACTTTGGTCAAGTCTACGCATGCCCTATATCTAAACCGATTATAGTGCATAGGGAGGTTGCTAGTGTTAGAATAGGGTCGGAATAGTTAGAGTTTAGTGAACATATTAGATTTAGATGAAAAGTACAACTTAGATAAAGTGCCTTAGTTCCAAAACTTTAGGGACTAGTGACTACCATTAATTCTGATAACAAATAGGAAACACGTATGAAACTAAATATGTTTTCCGAACAGTTAAAGTAACTTATAAATACATGTATGTATGACTTGAGTTATGCACAGTAGTAACAAGTTTCGATACCTTTCTCAGAAACTTGCCACCGCGCTCCAGCAAGAGCTTGCTACTCTCATTTCCTAGGAAATGTCCGTGGTGATACCAGATATGTTAAATAGAATCATTGGGCCAACCTTTTTCTTATATAATGCAACTTTTTTTTAAAAGTTGCATTTAAAAAAGTTGTATTAGGAAAAAGAAAGTTGCATTATGTAACAAAAAAGCTACATTAGATATAATGCAACTTCAGCTAATGCAGCCTTTTTTTGAGTATAAATGTTGCATTAGGGTGATTTTTGTGGTAGTGGGGTTAAGAAGATAAGATCAAGTATGGTTCAAGGATAGGTTATAAGGTGTTTATCGAAAACCCTAATAACACCAAACTTAACTTAATATCTTCTATACAAAATAAACTAAGTCTATTGTAAAATCATAATGATAACGAAAGGCTATGGGTTACAAAGAACTAGAGAACAACGTGAGAACTATGAAACTCAAGAAAAATAAGCTAAGTATGGAAGTTGATACTACAAGGTCTATATCCAACACTTAGAGTCTTTCATGCAAGTGGTTCACTAAGGATGTTCTACATGAACAATCTTAGTAATGACCAACTCAATAGTGAATGAAACTAAGAATGGTAACAAAGAACTACTAAGGGACTTAGTGAATAATCTTGTAATATTAACTTAAGTCCTAACTTATTAACTTGTATTTTTCATAAAAATCACTTATAATTTTACTAAAATCTAATGATTTATAACATGAAACCTTAAGTTTTGTAAGATTCTTCATAACCTATTTTATTAAAACGTCTTCAAAGTAACTTAAAGGATTTATAAACTTAACTTTCATAACTTAAATAAGAATTTTAAATGATGGCTTATTTAAAAAGTTATGTCTTTTATTTTAAGGTTAAATTCTAATCAATTAAAGGATAAGGGTACATAATTAGAATACTTAGAGAAATTCTAGCAACAAATTAGTAAGCATATAAGACACTTAGTTGCACACCTAGACCAAAACCCTATATACGTCAACTATAAATAACTATAGTATTCGAATAATAATAAATCAACTCAGGTGTTGAAGATACATAGTCTACAACAAACAAGCATATGTATTTCTTCTTGGTTCATTTGCATTGCAACACAGGTGAGTTCATTTCCCCTTTTCTAAACATTTTTTTATAAATGCGAGGCTGAGAAGCATGCATAAATTATTTTCCTTGGATTATATTTTAATTAAATTCTTTTAAATTCTATGTATAAATGATATCCTAGATTATGTCTAGGTAAATTTTAAGCAGGTTTTGCAAAAGGTCATCTACTTATATAATAAGTTGATGATTAAATCATATTCAAATAAACATTTTCAACGAAATTATTCTCAACATATCTATTGTTCAACGAAGCTATTTTCTACGAATCAAACGAAACATTTTCAATGAAACAGTTTCAACGGAACAAGTTGTCATACCCCGAGCCGGCGGGCTGGATCGACATTCTCGTCGGGCGGAAAGGTCTCGGGGCGCGATATCGTGTGATAATCAAAATGATCAGACTGTTACATTGCACATGATGTATAATGAGAAAGCACGAAATGAAATATAATTACAAAGTTAAATTACATCAGTATTTTTCATAAGTTAACAATGTAAATCTACCAACAACATCATAAATTTTCTATCTTGTATCCGCACAAGATATACAAAATAATTTATATAATGATGTTTCAAAATTTGTACATCCAAAATACTAGTCATCTATTTAGGCATCCTGGTCCAAAAGCGCAAACTTCCTAGTTAACATGTTCGTCACCTAAGAAGTCTTGCAAGAAAATAAAGTCAACACATGGTTGGTGTGTTCATATAGTTTTGTTATTGAAAATGAATTTGAACAAACCTGACCAGATGACAACCTTAACCTCACCAACAACCACCTATCATATCCAGCCAAGTATGCTTATATATAGGGCATACGAAGGGTCAAGCTTACCGTCAGCCCAGCCGCCAGCCCACCACATACCGAACCGCATAACATATTGTTGTTAATGTTAATTAAGCGTTTCACCCTCAACCATCATCACTCTTGTTTCATTAGTTTCATCACCACGCTTGTTCCAATATATTTGTCAACAGACATGATTCGTTAGTTTAGTCGAAACATTAGTTTCGTTAGCTCCATCAACACACACAACAACAACACCATAGCAAATGTGGAAAAATGTGGAAGTTGTTAATTAAAATGCTTAAATAATTTAATAAATAAACATTTAAATTACAAGCTAAGTCCTAACGATTGGTCCTTGGTCAACTCGAGTAGACTAGTTTACTAATCAAAGGTTCTTAGACGTTAGGGGATTCTGTAAATATCATCAAACATGTGATCTACAAATCAAACGGTCTAGCTAGGACTTCTTGAAAAGTAGGATTTTTTTTCGTACTTGTTTCGTCTAGTTTCGTCCCATGCTACGTATAGTTTCGTTGGCACATGCTATCTCTGATATTTCACAGACTTTCCCCTGAAAATGATTTATTGATTCGTCTAGTCTCGTTGCAAGATGTACTTGATTCGTTGATCGTTGAACACTTGGTTCTTTGAACATCGAATAATAGTTTCGTTGAAACTGTTTGTTTGATTCATTGAACTCACGCACTTGTTTCGTCAAAATAGTTTCGTTGAAATTGTTTCGTTTGATTCATTGAACTCACGCACTTGTTTCGTCAAAATAGTTTCGTTTGATTTATCAAAATGTTTTGTTTAACACAAGTATCCACTTATATTTTAAGTAGATAAGTTTAGTAAAACTAGGATAAAAATTTACCTAGACATGATCTAGGGTATCATTTATGCATACTAAACATATAGAATTTAAAAGCATTTAAGTAAAATATAATCCAAAGAAAATAGTTTACGCATGCTTCTCAGCCCCGCGTTTATATAACAAAAGGTTTAGAAAAGGGGCAATGAACTCACCTGTGTTGTAATGCAATTGAATCAAGAAGATATGCACGCTCGTTTTTTGTAGACTATGTATCTTCAGCAGCTGAGTTGATTTATTATGATTCGAATACTAGAAGTATTTATAGTTATCGTATATTGGGTTTTGGTCTCGGTGTGCAACTAAGTGTCCTATATACTTTCTAATGTGTTACTTAGATTTCTCTAAATTATTCTAAGTTATCATACCCTTACCCTTATCTGATAAAGACTCAACCTTATTTACCTAAGGTAAATGATAATAAAAGATACCACTTTTAAACAATTCATCATTCATAAATTCTTAATTAAGTTATAAAAGTTAAGTATAGAAATCCTTTAAATTACCTTGGAACATTTTAATAAAATCAGTTATGATAATTTATAAATCATTACATTTTTGTAAAACATAAGTTATTTATGAAAAATACAAATTATACATGTTAGAACTTAAGTTAATCTTGCTTGATTGACAATAACTTCCTTAATAGTTCTTTGTTACCATCTTGTTCGTGTTCATTCTTGAGTTAATCATTACATTAGGTTATTCAGTTTGAACAACCTAAGTTGATTATACAATACATGAAATCACTAAGTGTTGAGAGTGGATATCTAAGATCAACACACCCATACTTAGTTGTTTTCTTTAACTCCCATAGATCTCAACTTGTTCTTTAGTTCATTTGACACTTATAACCACTTAAACTCTTAGGTTGTTGTGATTTATATGAAACATACTTAGTTTATTTACTTAGAAATCACTAAGTTCAGGTTCGTGTAATTAGGGTTTTCTTAACACTTTGTAACTCATCCTTGGACCATCTCGATGCTAACCTTGTATCCCATAGTTTTATTTTACAAAACTCTAGTATTTCGAATACACATAATTGTTAAAGCATATGTTAATGTACTACAATAGTTTTGAGAAACCTTAGTCTTAGAAAACTTAGTGTTGCTTAACACATAATCGTTTAACACAACATATGATCACCTTGGACCATTGTTAGTTTTATTTGACCAATCTCAAGTAAGTTATACTCATTTGATTATTAACACATTTGTTTAAGTCTTAAGTTAGTTTAGAAAAGGTTTTAGGTTGAAAATCTTAGTCTCGATGAACAACAAAACCGGTTTGGACACATAGGAAACCCTAATAGCTAACCCATGTTCAAGTCACTCCCAGGAACTCATTTCTTCATGGTTTTTGTTGGTTCCAAGTTTAAAATACTTGGATTAGGTCTAAGTAATAGTATCGGCCACACCTGATCAGTATCGATAGCCATGAATTGATTAGTATCGATGGAAGCCAAACCCAACCCCTTCGATATTGTTATTTTTGATAGCCCCTTAGCCCATCACTACTGCTAGTGTTGATGGTGCCATATGATCCCAGACTTAGAGAGCATTGAAATTGTTAGTCTCGAAGTAGCCCCATCGAATCTAGCCCATCAAACCTAGTAATATCGACATATGAAGGTGCTGATGAGTATCATCCATCGATACTAGCTGATGAAGACCTTCATGCATCGATACTAATGATTTCCAGGTCCAAATCGATTTCCAGCTGAACCAAACTTCAATCTAGCATCATCCTTAAGTTCATAACTTGTTTTAGTGCAAGATCTTCTGGTTTTGAAGATTAAAACTCGGCTGCAATGGTACTGGGTTTCGGCAAACACAAAACCCAGAAAAACAGGTCAAACTAACTCGTTTTTACCTCAAGTTTAATGATCTAAAGCTCGTTTTCTTCATCTCTTCATGATCTACTCGTTTCTACGGTCGTTTTGATACCAAACTTGTCCGATTTAGTGTAGATTTGAGTGAATTGTGAGAGGGTTTTCTAGAGAGAGAAAGTTAGAGAGAGAAAGAACGAATGTAGAGAAAGAGAGAGCTGATAGGTGAGAGGGAGTGAATGGCATTTATTCCGACATGTTCGAGTTCGTTCGTTTCCGCTCGGTTTTGCGCGGAAATGTCGGTTTTCGGGTTTCTCGTAACGAAATGATACGATTTTATAAATAGAATTTTCTAATTTAAATTAGGTTGTAATTCCTAATAAATTAACTAATTATCTTTAATTTATATTTAAAATTCTTAAATCGTTTAATTTAACTGTTTAATCGAATCGTACATTTTCGCGAGTCTTCATTCGGATCATCACTCGTACGAACACGACGACAACTATACTTTTCGATTTGATTTTCTAATTATTGGACAGCATTCAGAACGTTAAACCCACAGATATATTTGAGCGAATCGTCTCCCACACGAATACTCCGTTAGTTTAATAATCACGTAACGACGTCCGTTATTGTTTTGTTCTGTACAATCTCACCTATGTTTAAACATAATAAAATCTTAACTAACATTCAAATAACAAACTTGTATTGTCAGACATGATTTTGACTGTTAAACCATGGATGCTCAATATGATTCTGAAATAGATTTGTAATAGTTTCGTATTGAACATTAACTGACAATATCACACATGTAATACACATAGTTTCGTGCCTGATCTACTATACACGTTACTGTTTCGACTACGTTTCGGGAGTCTCCCCTTGTTAGAGAAATTTTGTCCCGAAATTTAAGAATGTTTATCAGGTACGGCTTCCTCTGCAAACAGATGGGGATACTTGGACTTCATGTGATTCTCGCGTTCCTAAGTAAACTCAAGTCCGCGTTTGGAATTCCATCGAACCTACGATCGGAATATGGCTTTGCTTCAATTGTTTAACTTCGCGATCCATAAAATCCAAAGGTTCTTCGATAAAATGCAGTTGAAGTCCAATTGAATTTCCCCAACGTGTATGACAAGTGATTCGTCCGCTAAGTATTTTTTAAGATTCGAGACGTGAAACACGTCATGCACACTGCTGAGTTCATCCGGTAATCTCAGCCTATACGCAACAGGACCAATTACTTGAATGATTTCGAATGGTCCGATGTATCGTGGTGCCAACTTGCTTTTCTTTCCGAAATGGACTACACCCTTCCATGGGGATACCTTCAACATAACTCAGTCTCCCACTTGAAATTCCAACTGCTTGCGTCGTTTATCGGCGTAGCTCTTTTGCCTGCTTCTGGATGCTTGTAGCTTTTGTTGTATTTGGGAGATTTTATCAATGGTTTGCTGAATAAGCTCAGAAGCAGTTATTTGGTTATATCCTACTTTGGTCCAACAGATCGTGACCGACATTTTCTACCATAAAGTGCCTCGAATGGAGCGCATCCGATGCTACTATTGTAACTATTATTATAGGAGAATTCTATCAGTGGCAAATGGAAGTCCCAATTCCCACCGAAATCCAAAACACATGTTTGCAACATGTCCTCTAGGGTCTGTATAGTACGTTCGCTTTGACAGTCCGTTTGCGGATGGTAAGTTGTACATAAGTTTAAGTTCGTCCCAGAGATTTCTGTAAAGACTGCCAAAATCTTGATATAAATCTGCTATCTTGATCTGAGATGATCGACAATGGTACACCGTGACGTACCACTATCTCATTTATGTACAATCTTGCCAGCTTATCCATCGTGAAGGTTTCACGAATCGGCAAGAAATGAGTATTTTTGGTTCAATGATCAACGATAACCTAAATTGTATCTTGACCACGGGAAGTGCGAGGTAGCTTGGTAATGAAATCCATAGCTATCTGTTCCCACTTCCAGAGCGGAGTCTCAGGCTGTTCCAGTAAACCAGACGGGTTCTGGTGTTCCGCCTTAACTTTCGCACATGTCAAACATCGAGCGACATACTCGGCTATATCTTTATTCATTCCCGGCCACCAATAGAATCCCCGAAAGTCTTGGAACATTTTATCGGCGCCCGGGTGTACTAAGTATCTGGTCTTGTGTGCTTTATCAAAGATAAGTTTCCTTAGTTCATCTACTGCAAGAATCCATACGCAATCCTGGTAGTAGATAACTCCATCTAGTTTCGTCTCGAACTGTCGCTCTGCTCCACAATCAAGTTCTTTCTTCAGATTACCTCATTCCACTGATTCCTGTTGAGCTTGAACAATCATGTCACGTAGACTCGTTTGCACAGTCATGCCCATTGCTCTTACGCGCAAGGGTTTGGCCCGTTTTCTCCGGCTCAAGGCATCTGCTACAACATTTGCCTTACTCGGATGGTAGTTGATCACACAGTCATAATCATTTAGAAGTTCCACCCAACGACGCTGTCGCATGTTGAGTTCCTTCTTATCAAATATATGCTGTAGACTTTTGTGATCAGTGAAGATGGTACACTTGGTGCCATACAAGTAATGCCTCCAAATTTTCAACGCGAAGACTACTGCTCCATGTTCTAGATCATGAGTCATGTAATTCTTCTCATGAATCTTCAACTGTCTTGATGCATACACGATAACTTTGTCTCACTTCATTAATACACAACCGAGTTCCTAATGGGAAGCGTCACAATACACTACAAAGTCGTCCGTACCTTCTGGGAGGGATAAGATTGGAGCATCGCATAGTTTTTGTTTCAATGTTTGGAAAGCTTCTTCCTGTTTCTATTCCCAAACAAACGGTTCACTTTTCCCGGTTAACTTGGTGAAAGGCAAAGCTATCTTAGAAAAGTTTGGAATAAATCTTCTATAATAATCGGCCAGTCCCAGAAAAGACTGTATCTCCGTCGGTGTCATCGGAGTATCCCAGTTCTTAATAGCTTCGATCTTGGCAGGGTCGACATGAATACCTTAACTGTTAATCACATGACCCAAGAAATGAACTTTCCTTAGCCAAAATTCACATTTTGAGAATTTAGCATACAGTTGCTCATTCTTTAATAATTCCAAGATCTTCCTGGGATGTTGCTCATGATCCGCTTTACTCTTTGAATAAATCAGCATGTCGTCAATGAAAACATTGATAAACTGATCTAAGTACGGTTTGCACACACGGTTCATGAGCTCCATGAAAACCCCTAACGCATTCATCAATCTGAAAGGCATCACCGTGAATTCGTAGTGCCCATACCTTTTTCGGAATGCCATCTTCGATATGTCTTCGTCTTGTACCTGCAACTGGTGGTATCCTGAAAGCAAATCAATATTCGAAAAGTATTGCGCTCCTTGCAACTGATCAAATAAATCATCAATTGTCGGCAACGGATACCAATTCTTGACCATCAGTTTGTTCAACTCTCTATAGTCTATGCACATCCAAAAGGATCCATCCTTCTTTTTCTCAAACAAAACCGGATCTCCCCAAGGTGAGTAGCTCGGGCGGATGAAACCTTTATCTAGTAGCTCCTGTAACTGATTTGGCAATTCCTGCATTTCAGAAGATGCTAACCTATATGGATATTTAGCAACAGGAGTTGCTCCAGGAACTAAGTCAATACATAACTCTACCAGTCGTGTTGGTTGTAATCCCGGTAGATCATCGGGAAATACTTCCGGATATTCCTTTACAATAGGCACGTCTTGAATCTTGATCTTGTTTTTCTCCTTTTCCACCACATCATCCAGGAAAGCTACACACTGCTTCCGTAAACACCTATGCGCCTTTATGCAAGAAAAGATTTTGACACTCCGTTTTGCTTGATCCTCTCGAACTTCCAACACGTGGTCGTTCGCCATCGGTATTCGAAGTAGTTTTTCAGAACAGACAATCTCAGCCGAATTAAGTGATAACCAGTCCATTCCTATAACGATGTTGTGACAACTGGGATTTTCGCAAGTAAATCACGAACACTTTTAGAAACTTAATTGAACCCTTTTTGTAATGAATGATGAAATTAAAACAAAGAAAAACAACCAAGAACAAACCCTTTCACTCAAAACATTCACGTGGTGGATCATTAGATCAGGGTTATATCTGGATGGATGACGATCCATCAAGATATGAACCTGAATCGATACCATTACTGAAATAAAAGACTAATTCAAGCCACCAGCAGACATAATGGCTGATGCATCCATTTGGGTGACGACTCATACAGTTGCATACGCGAATAAGGTTGTCTGGTCTTAACTAAAGGAATTAGATAAAGTACCGTACACGAACCAACGCCTTAACATACAAAGACAATAATCTGAACACCTTAGAGTTAAATGGAAAACTTTGAAATTGAAACACATTCGTGCGAATGAACTCATTCATTCGTACGAATGTAACCTATAAAGCTGGACATCCCAATCGGTCAGCTGGTTCGGCCGATTGAGAACCATTCGCATGAACGAGTCATTCGGGTGATTGAGCTGCTATATAAGCAACACTTAAACCAATTTCTCTCCACTTTTCAAAAACACCTCACACATACATATGAACGGCGATTACGGGTATTCCGACCGAGCGACACAGAATTTTGATTCCCCTGTTTGCAAATCACTTCCATTATCATCACTTCAGCTTCTTCATCATTTCCCTCACCATTTCCACAATCGAAGCTCAACCACGAATCACCCGAAGGTCTCCGGTGAGTGTTTCACTCAAATAAACTCACCAAAGTGTTCCCTAACACCCCCAAAAGCTTCAACTAGCGAAATCATCGCCAATGCGGCCGGAATCGAAAAAGGTGTTTTCAGCCGAGTTGCAAGCGAATGAGACATACGATCGTCTCATTCGTACGAACGAACGGTTCTTTCGTAGAAGTGGACAACGAACGAAGTGGGCTCACGATTGGCACGAGTGAGCCGGGTGAGTGAAAGGCAAAGCGAACAAGAGCCCATTCGCACGAATGAAGAGGGCGAATGACCTCGGTCATTTGTGGAACTTCATTCGCATGAAGCACGTCTCGTTCGCCCGAATCGCCCATTCGTCCCAGACAGTTTGCATCAAGCACTAAGTGTTTAAAAACTAAACAAATTTAAGTAATGCAAAGAATACAGAAACATAAGAGACCACTAAAACGATCAAAACATGAGTACATACTAAAAACCTACTAACTGGAAACGCAGGTAACTGAGTAGAAGTGACTTCAAGCCATTTACACAATCTTGAACAGCTACCAACTATAGGAGAGTTCATAGCCCCCCGTTTTCATTCAAATAATCTGTTTACCTTACATTTTTGGGGCTGAGAGCATGAATGTTTACTCACAAATACTAACTTTCATACTTATGTACTTATCTGTATAATTTGCCTTTACTACAAGGAGAGGGTCTTCTTTGCATACTCCTTGAGGGACATGGGAGTTATATATGAATATACATATCGGTAAGACCCATCATCAAACATTCATTTACCATTAGTTGACGAGTGCCAACCAGCGGTAACGTAGATAGTACTATTAGTCTAACAAACTTCTGGTGCTGAGGTCGGTATGTTATGCTATGAGAAGTCTTCATCATCACTAGGGCTAGACCTGTATGGTCTAGTCAACATGGGCAACTCAAGGTCAGGCTTGGTAAATGGACATATTCAGAATAGAATAGGCATACATCCTCCTCATTAGTATCTAAACCTATCAACTAAACCACCTGTGTGAACTGTTAAGTTCAAGGGAAATGGGAGAGTGCAAGAGTAGAGGAACCTCCTTTTATCCGCGTTAGATATATAGTCGTGAATCAGCTAGGGCGTGGTGGGCTGGCGGCTGGGTCTTAGGACCTGACGTATGCCCTATACATATACGAGACTAGCTGGTTCGGGATGGTATACGTAATCCTAGGAAGCCATCACTCGTGCACTATTTCATTCCCCTAGAACTGTATTTATGGCATATCAGATTTTCACTACTTTAAATTATGAACTCACCAACATTACGTTGACTTTATTTTACATGCTTCTTAGGGGACGAACATGAATGAAACACGCCCAAGGGGGGACGCTCGTAGGACAGATTGGTATCAGAGCCATGGTTATAGGGAAATTAGGCCTTACTGAAGGATTGGGCTAGACTATAACCTAGATACCTGTATGTAGAGGAAATAGCATAGGAAGAACATTACTTGTGCGTGTGAATTATATTAACAAAATACTGATATCTGCCTTTACTTTAATAGAATGCCGCAATGGAGAAGGGGCCAAAAGGACACTCGGCCGAAGGAGACAACTACTCAGCTTGATGGGTCCAACACTCAGCCAAGTGGAACAAACACCCTTCCTGGAGGAGCTACCACCGAACCCAGGAAAGAGGCAGAAGTGGATCCAGATCCAGCTACAGCTGCGTTGGCCACCCTAATCACTGGACAACTCCGGAATGCTATTCCAGAAATCATCAAAGAGATCAACCACGACAACAGTAGCACTAGCCATGAGGAGATCTCATTTGGGTCTAGAAGTGCCACCACCGGGGCTACCGCCGGTGATGCATATCAAAACTTTGTGGGATGCAAGTCTCCCACGTTTGAGGGCACTGAGGGTGCTGTAGAGCCGGTCCAGTGGATCCACAAAATGTAACACATTCTTGACGTTAGAAGTTGTCCAGAAACCTACGAGGTTCGGTATGCAGCCGGATCATTTGACAAAATAGCATTGGCATGGTGGGATTCACAGATTCAGGAGAAGGGGAAGGAAGCGGCCCTATCGATGCCGTGGGCCAAATTTACAAGTTTGTTGCGACAGAAGTTCTGCCCAAAAAGTGAACTCCAAACGGTAGATTAGCATGTTTGGAGTCTAGAGATGATCGGGGCAGACCATCTCACCTTCACCACCCATTTCGCAAACTGGTGACTCTGGTCCCATACCTTTTTCCCACTCCTGAAAAACTCATTGATCAGTACGTCAGAGGATTGCCGCCCTGCATCCACACTCATGTTCTCATTGCACACCCACCAACCCTGGATGCAGCAATCGCCCTTTCCTCCTCCCTGACGGATGTTATTGTACAGACCAGGATCCTGAAGAATGAGCCTACCCCGGCCAAAGTTGAGCCTACCAAGAAGCCGAATCCATACCTGCAAAAGAAAGAGAAGACAGTGAAAGGGTATGTCATGGCAACACCTGTCAATCAGACCCCGCAAATCCGGGTAACCTTTTTCGCAAATAGTAGACCGTAAACCTACCGCAGTGCAACAAATGCCAATATCACCATGCTGCAGGATCCCTGTGCAGGCAATGCACCAACTGCGGGAAAATGGGTCACTAGGCCCAGGGTTGCAGGACCCTACAAGTGCTACACCAACTTGCTACCATGACACCCGCACTTCCTCCTCCAAATACCAACCGTAGTTGTTATACGTGCGGAGAACCCGGGCACGTATCTCGTAACTGCCCAAAGAGAGTCCCACCGTCACAACCCACACCACGAGGAAGGGCGTTCGCTTTGGGAGCACCCGCTGTACGCCAGGACCCCAATGTCATCACGGGTACGTTTCTCTTGAACAACAACTTTGTATCTATCTTATTTGACACAGGTGCCGATAGGAGTTTAATCTCCTCCGAACTGGAAACCACAATTGGTGGTTGCGCGATACCTTTGGACTACACTTATACTGTAAA
Organism: Mikania micrantha; assembly: GCA_009363875.1. Lineage (NCBI taxonomy): Eukaryota > Viridiplantae > Streptophyta > Magnoliopsida > Asterales > Asteraceae > Mikania > Mikania micrantha. The sequence goes on from CM018692.1 coordinate 48,610,415, forward strand.
AGTAGCCGATGGAAAATTGATCTCGGTACACACTGTGATTAAGGATTGCTTATTGATCTTGAATGAGCAAACCTTCCTGATTGAATTGATTCCAATGGAGCTGGCTAGTTTTAATGTGATCATTGGAATGGATTGGCTATCGCCACATGGCGTTGAACTCATCTGTGCGGTGAAGCTCCTTCGTATCCCTAATACGGACGGGAGCTTATTGGAAGTACGCGGGGATCGAGTGGACGGAGGCTTAAAAATCATATCATGTTTAAATGCATGCCAAAGCCTACAAAAGCAGTGTGTGGCATTCCTCGCTCACATAGTAGAGAAAGGGGGAGACAAGACTAGATTACAGGAAGTACCTGTAGTGTGGGAGTATACAGAGGTGTTCTCTGCCGACCTACCTGGATTGCCTCCGGCACGTCCTGTAGAATTCCGCATAGATCTAATCCCTGGAGAAACCCCTATAGCTAAGTCTCCCTACCGATTGGCACCCTTGGAAATGCAAGAATTGTCAAATCAATTACAGGAATTGGTAGACAAAGGTTTCATCAGACCGAGCTACTCATTGTGGGAAGCTCCAGTTTTATTCATCAAGAAGAAAGATGGATCCTTCAGAATGTGCATAACTATAGAGAGTTGAATAAGCTAACCAATTGGTACCCATTACCGAGGATTGATAATTTTTCGATCAACTACAGGGAGCTCAGTATTTCTCAAAGATAGACATGCGTTCAGGTTATCACCAGCTCCAGATCCAAGAGGAAGACATACCTAAGACGGCTTTTCGTACTAGGTATGGTCATTCCGAATTCATGATGATGCCATTTGGATTGACGAACGCACCATCAGTGTTCATGGATCTTATGAACGGGGTGTTCAAGCCGTATCTAGATCAATTCGTTATCCTCTTTATTGATGATATACTGATCTATTCAAAGAGTGAGGAGGAACACGAGCAACATCTCAAGGAAATCTTGGAACTACTAAAGAATGAACAACTCTATGCTAAATTCTCCAAGTGTGAATTATGGTTAAGAGAGGTTCAGTTCTTGGGTCATGTGATTAACAACAATGGAATTCAGGTGGATCCTACCAAGGTTGAAGCAATCAAGAACTGCGACGTTCCCACAACACCGACAAGAATCAGATCATTTCTGGGCCTAGCGGGTTATTATAGGAGGCTTATTTTGAATTTCTCCAAGATAGCCTTACCACTCACAAAGTTAACTCATAAAAGTGAACCATTCGTGTGGACTCAGGAACAAGAAGAGGCGTTCCAGACACTGAAACAATGATTGTGCGATGCCCCCATTCTAACACTCCATGAAGGCAATGACGACTTAGTGGTTTATTGTGATGCTTCCCACCAGGGACTTGGTTGTGTTTTGATGCAACAAGATAAAGTTATTGCCTACGCGTCACGACAACTAAAGATACATGAGAAGAATTACATGACGCATGACATGGAATTAGGAGCTTTTGACTTTTCTTTAAAGATTTGGAGGCATTACTTGTATGGTATGAAGTGCATAATTTTCACAGATCATAAGAGTTTACAGCATATATTTGATCAGAAGGAGCTTAACATGAGACATAGACGATGGGTTGAGGTCCTGAATTATTACGACTGCGTGATCAAATACCATCTGGGAAAGGCTAATGTCGTTGCTGATGCCTTGAGCCGAAAGAAAAGGTTCAAACCCTTGCACGTTAGAGCAATGGGAATGACTGTGCAAACAAATCTGCAATACCAAATACTACAAGCACAACAAGAAGTAGTCGCAAGAAACCATTTGAGGAACGAGCTTCATTGTAGAGCCGAGAATCATTTTGAGATGATACAAGATGGAGTTATCTATTACCAAGATCGAGTGTGGGTCCTGGCAGCAGATGAACTCCGGAGACTTATCCTTGACGAGGCACACAAAACACGCTAATATGTAGATCTATAGATTTGATCTTGATCGTTCAACAGGATTCTATTAACAATCAATTATATGCAGAATCTATAATCGATCTATATGTATCAAAGACAAACAATAATTTATAAACATCATTTAATTGAATATGATAAACTGATTACAATGAAATATTCAAGAACACACAGTTCTTTCACTCTCACATAGAGAAAATCAGATCTGTCTCACACTCAAAAGTCTAGAAGTTTTAAACCTCTAGACAAACCTGCAATATATACATAGAGATCAAACGAACCTAGCCTAGCCATACCTATATGTTCGCCAACCGAACCTTGAGGTTTGCTGGACGAACCTATACAAGAAACACTGCTAGGTTCGCCGAACCTGCTAAGGTTCGTGGGGCAGACACGAACCTCAGACAAACCTCTAATAACTTTAACATTTTGACAAGCAATCTATTACATAATGTCCTAACAAACTCCCTCTTAATAGTTGCTTCCAAAATCTTCAATATCTCTTCAATCTTCAACTTGATCTCCACTTGTTTCTCCACAAACATTATCAGCAGCACGAATTACAACAGACTTTGGAATCTTGGATAATCTTTCAGCTTCTAGTTTGGCATCTCTATCATCTATCTGTTTTTGCAACTTCATCAACTCAACATACAAATAGTTTACATCTTCCCATTTGCATCCAGAATGTATCCCAAGAGTATAACACATCCGAGCTATCGTTTGAAATTGAACTGCCATATCTTTGTAGCTTACACCAACATCATGAAACCCATCATTTGCAAATATCTCAGCTACATTCAATAAGTCAATATCTTCCTTTGAACAGTTAACCAACCACACAGGATCCAACAGCCTGATCACCCTCCACTTCTCTTCTTGTCTCAAAAGAATAACTGCTTCAGATATCTTTTCGTCATAGAACCAGAACTTGAAACAAGGATTCCAATTCTGTTCTATTATTCTCAATCTTCGTCTTTTATAAACTTTAGGCTTTGGATATCCAAGTAACTTATGTTTATCCTGTGGAATCAACAAACTCCGTCCAGACTTAGCCTCTTTCGTCAGCATCTTTTCAAATATGTCATTATGTTTTGTCTGAATAGGCTTTATCATTTTCAGCCTTGATAACTTCATACACTCAAAAGAAGGTAATGTCATAAGATCAAATGCCTTTCCAAAGTATTGACAACCATCAGTCCTCTTTACTACATAACATCCCTTGTTCTTCAGACTTCCAGAAATATGATGAAAGTAACCATAGCTTATAATTCTTCCTATCATCTTTGATTTAGAACCAATCTTGAATCTCAAGACTTGTCTAGCTTGATCTTCTTGAACTTTTTTCTTCAATAACTTCAATCATTTGCTTGAAAATGAATAAATGATCAATTATGTACTTGTTTTCATCTTGATTTTCTTTCCAAATCTCCACATAAGTCTTTTCTTTCATAGTATCTACAGTTATCTTTGGAGCTCCTCTCTGAACTTCAATATCAAATATCTTCTTCAAAATTTGTATATTATACAAATTTTCATCATCTTGTTCAAAATATGAATATCCACCTCGAATTTCTCCTTCCTCCAACTCTTTATCTTCAAATAGTTCACCAAACATTCTCTGCAACTGAACATCAGCATTTTGTTTAAACAAATCTAAGAATGTAGGCAATGACATATCAGTCTCTTCCTTTGGATACTCCAAATCAGTCAAATCTTCAAAATCAACATGTTCAATATCTTTAGCCTTATCAGAAGAAATAGAAGAAATAGAAGTAACATCAAATGAAATCTCAGAAGGCTTGTAAATGACTATTGCTCCAGTAATAGAATTCAAAACACTTGAACTTCCAACACCTATCACATCACTGTCATCATCTTCATCATCACCATGATAAGCATTAAATCTTGGATGTTCATCAGCATCTGAATCCTCATAATATACCTTCTCTTCTTCTTCTTCATTATCATCAATGTTAACAAACACTTGATCAACACTAGCATTAGTAGCCTCTGCTTGATTATTCTTAACTTGAATATCATCAATCTTTTGTTTCAAGTCTTGATTATCTTTCTTCAAATCAGCAATCTCAGCATTTTGCTTCACAATCAGTGTTTCCAATGAAGTAGTTCTCTCATCCATCAACTTCTTTTCAAGCAAATCTTCTTCTCTCCTCTTCAACAATTGAAAAATTTGAACTTTCATCACATCTAAGTCATTTGAACTAGAAGAAGATGGTTGTTCAGCTTCAACTTTCTCCTTTTGTTTCCTATACTTGTCAAACTCTTGTGACAAGATAGATATCCTCCTTCTCAGCTCAGTATCATCATAATCTAAGGAGAAATTTAAGTCCAATTCATCTAAGCCCTCAAATAAAGACTCTCCTCTTGATGTAGAAGTCGCTTGAAATGATGTAGTCACACTATTAGCATCCATGAATGAAGGAATAAATGTAGCAACATTAACAAACTCAGGTGTAGGCATGAAAGGATCAGAATGCATATGAATAGGAGAAGTAGAAGCATCTTCTTGAACTGTTGTATCAACTGAAATAGGTATAGAAACAGAAATAGATGCAGGTGAATCAGAAACAGCCATATAAGCATTAAAGCTTGAACACTTGAATCATCATCAATGTCTTCTTCTCTTAAGCACTTTGGCCATTCTCTTTTTCTTCTTAGGCCTAGAAGATTTAGGCTCATCAACAATGAAGTTAGGATCATTTGCTTCCTCCCTTGCTTCTTTACTTTGTTGTTGTACTGGTCTTTTCTTTAACCTTCTGACCATTCTGTTTCCCACATGTACTGTCTCCATCTCAGATTCTGTAGATTCTTCATCTTCAGCATCAACTCCAACATCTTCAGCATCAACATGTTGAGAAGCAGTAGCCTCTTCTTGTCTTTGAGCTTCTTGTTGACCAGGATAAATCACCTGAAGAGGAAATGTAGAAGGAGTTACATATGGCTCTTGATTTTGTTGATGAGAATAAGAAGACTGAGCTTGTGATTTTCTGGCTTGTGATCTAGGAGGAGGAGGATGTGGTTTTTGTTGATCATCATCATTGTCACTTAAAAGTTCATTATCTGAACTTGAATCTTCATGCCTCCAAGAATCATTCAAAGGAGCAACATAATGGCTCTTGCACAGTGTCCTACCACATCCTTAATCAGAATATCATCATTACTCTTCTGATATATCTTTACTTGACCAAGACTGGAATATGTCATATGCTTCAACTTAAGAATATCAGCAGCAACCCTAGGCAAATTCTGTTCCGGAAATCTTTCATCAATCAGCATCTGTATAAACCTCAGATACATATAAAATCTATCGTTGGCCTTGGTTATGTTTTCTGACATGTATCAGAAGATCATTGCAGAAAAATTGAACGGTTTGTTCAATATTAATGCAACCATTGCAGAACTCATCAAATCTCTGAGTTCATCAAATGTTCCCTTTCTCATGCTATGACAATTTAACAAAACATGTGCGAACAACTTGTACTGCAGAGGTAGGTTTCCCTTCTTGATGGAGTATTCACTGTAGACTCTAAAATATCTGAACCTCAAGAAACATCCTTTAATACACCTTTTAGGAATAAGTGTCATTCCTTCAGGTTCTCCTCCGAACTGTAGAACTCTCTTAATGTCATCTTCAGTAAGCACATTAGCCTCTATTACATAATCTTCATCTACTGTGATCAGTCGAGCAGAATCCCAGAAACTCTGTATATGTGATCTATATATCTGAAAGGAGTTGGAGATCGCATGATAAATCCTCGATCGTCTTAAGAACTCGATCATCGGACGAAAATCCTTGCCGTTCTTAGTTGTAGGATCCAGATAAGCACAACGGTTGTCTTTATCTCCGAATGTGAGATTTGTCATTTCTACAATCAGAACAAACAAAAGTTAAAAGAAAAATTAAAAGAAATCAAAAATCAAAAATAAAAAAATTCCTAAGTGTAGAAACCAGCGAACCTTTCCCTGTGCCGAACCTAATCTTAGACGAACCTGTTTATTAGACAAACCTCTTAAACCTAACGAACCTATTCATGAACGAACCTATTAATATCACGAACCTAATCCATTGTAAAATCAGATTATCAAATCCACAAATTAAATCAAAAAATCGATATCCAAAGGTTTGTAATTCAATTATGAGCAACATTAATGAAAACAATTTTTCTAGAATTTAGATTTAATCAGGTTTTAATCCACATTAACAGGTTCGACTAAACTAGATTTCAAATAAAAAAATCTTCTAATCTAGCCGGTCAAACTCCAAGCTTCTTACCTATCTAGAATCACACAACAAATCCGAAGCTAATGATATATGACACAAAGTTCCTGAGATCCAGATTCGAAAAATACCAAAATCAAAGTTTACAGGTTCGTGAAGGGGTTCTGATGAAAGTGACGAACGTCTCACACACGAACCTCTATTTATACGAACCTATGAACAAACCTTTGAACGAACCTTTGACCTAACATGTTGACCGAACCTCTCAACAAAACATTTGAACTAACCTGTTCAAAACCTCTCAGGCGAACCTGTCCAAAATCTATTGGACGAACCTGTGAACAAACCCGTTGGACGAACCTTCAACAAAAACTGTTGAATGAACGTATTCGAAACATATCAAACGAACCTCCAAGAAAAACTTTTGAAATTCAATTTTATTTAAAATTTCAAACAAAACAATGTTTTAATGTTTCAAAGTCAAAAACAAATAAACCAAAATTATTGATTTAACATCAGATAAAGACCAAAAAATCTTTTTGTATTTTTCAAACTTTTAGAACAAACACACTATAAATTTTAACATATTTAACTATGAAATATAAACTATCAAAGCAATCACATATTTTTGCTTAAGAAAGATCCAAACATGAGATCATATTGTATTGCAATCATCAACACACTTGATTGAATTAATGAATATAATTATCAGCAAATTACAATTCAAAGATGATTGTTAGTATATAAATCCTCTTTAAGTTTAATTACTTAGTTAAAATATCAATTGAAAACAAAATCATCAAATACTTTATGTTCTCCATTTACTTGAACACATCCCCGTTTTGTGAATAACTAAACAAACAATAATGTTCTTGAAACAATTTACTTCAATCTTAACTAGCTTGATCATGCAAAAACAAAGCTGAATATCTTTTGAAAATAACCAAATATTAAACAAATTGAATTTGTTCAAAATCTTGGAATCAAGGTTGATACTTTTGTATGTTCAGATAATCCAGAATATGAACGAAACAATAATTTAAGATTAAGCTTTTAACAATCAGATCGATATTTTCATATACACATAGATTGTCCAAATCTTAATCAAACCAAGAAAACAAATTTGAATTGTTTAAAACTTCAACAACTAGGTCTATATGTAAGTATACGCAGAAAATGTTTCAGCTTTAAACTAAAACAAAAAAACAAAACAAATTTAGAATTTCTTTTGAAAATAAACACGTGATCAAAACTAGTAACTTAAATTTTGTTCAAGAAACATTTTGTAAGATTAATCACCACTCATTCAGGACAAAGCTAAGCATTGTATTATAAATATCTGTTCTCATAAAGCATAATTAAAATTTTGTCAAATGTTATCTTAACTAAGTTATAAACCTACCAACATATCATACTAAGTAATTGTAAATGCTCTTTATGTTTAAGTTCTAGTATGATACAGATGTGCTTCCAATTGCTACAATGTACTATCATTTCCCATTTGGTCGAATCAATTTCTTAGAATTTTAATTTTTTTAAATGTTTTTGTGTTTTTGATTTTTCAAATGTTTTTGAGTTTTTCAAAATTTTCTCCCCCTAAAAACTAAAACACAAAACAACAAAACAATTAAAATATCTGATGTTAATTCAATAAAAATTTATTATGAAGGAAGTTGATTTGGAATTACCTCACCCATGACCCTTATGCCATTTAATTTCATTAAATACTCAAAACGATTTTTATCAAAAGCCTTGGTGAGACGGTCTGCTGGTTGCTCATTTGTATGTATCTTCACCACATCAATAAGTTTTTTTTCATAGCAATCGCGTGTGAAATGAAACCTAATGTCAATGTGTTTAGAATGTGAATGATACACTGGATTTTTAGTTATAACAATAGTAGCCTCATTATCAACATGAATTGGGGTTGTAAGAAAATTCAAACCATAGTCTCTCATCTGTTGTTGTATCCACAAAACATGTGAACAACAACTGGCAGCAGCTACATACTTAGCTTCACAAGTTGAAGTAGCCACATATGTGTGCTTTTTACACTGCCAAGAAACTAATCGTTCCCCCAAGAATTGTGCACCACCAGTTGTGGACTTTGCATCTGTCTTACATCCTCCATAATCGGAGTCACTGTAGGCATTGAAGGAAACATTATCATCCTTAGGATACCACAAACCCGTGTCTGGAGTACCCTTTAGATAACATAGTATTCTCTTGACTGCAATCAGATGTGACACTTTAGGTTTTAATTGATATCTTGCACAGATACTTGTAGCAAACACAATATCTGGTCTTGAGGCAGTCAAATACATCAAACTTCCAATAATTCCACGATAAAGAGTACGATCAATGATCTCCCCGTTAATATCAGGCACAATCCCGTGATTAGGCTGAATAGGTGTGGAAATGGGTTTTGAATCAAGCATACTAAACCGTTTTAGCACATCTTGAATATACTTTGTCTAATAAATGAAAATTCCATTATCAGTTTGATCAATATGTAAACCCAGAAAAAATTTGATATCTGACATTGCACTCATCTCAAATTTCTCAATCGTCACCTCTTTGAATTCCAAACACATTTGTTCATCGGTAGATCCAAAAATGATATCATTAACATAGATCTGAAGAAGAAGAATATCCTTGCCCTTTTCCCGAAAGGACAAAGTTTTGTCAATCTGACCCCTATTGAACCCGTGTTCAATAAGGTGAGTCGATAACGTCTCATACGAGGCACGCGGAGCCTGATGAAGACTATATAGTGCTTTGTCCAAAAGGTAAACATGATCCCGATGGATAGGATCCTTAAATCCTGGCAGCTAATACACATACACTGTTTCCTTCAAAGAACCATACAGAAATGCAGATTTTACATCCAACTGATAAACTTTGAATTTCTTGTGAGTAGTAAAAGCAAGAAAAAGTCTAATTGCTTCCAACCGCGCCACAGGTGCAAAAACTTCATCGTAATCAATTCCTTCAACTTGTTTGAAACCTTGAACCACTAAACGAGCTTTGTTTCGAACAATAACTCCTCGATCATCTCGTTTGCATCTTAGCACCCATCTAGTACCAATTTTCTTCTCGCCTTTTGGCAAATCAACTAAATGCCAAACCCCCAACTTCTGAAACTGATTTAACTTTTCTTGCGTCGCCTCCATCCAGGCAGTCTCACGCAACGCTTCACTCACAGTCTTTGGCTCTATTTGTGAAATAAATGCAGAATGCATCCAGAGCTCTTGACTGCCATGTGTTCTTTCTAACTCCACATACAAACTCTCCTCATTTGTGACTTGATTTCGTGCCTGTACTCCTGCAGTTGGATCTCCTATGATCTGAGCAATTAGATGATTCACATGAACACGTGTGACAGGCACTTGTGGAACACCCACATTATGATCCAGATTTGTAATATTCTGATCAGTATCTTGATCGTGAGAAATGGCATCTTCAAAAACATCATTATCATCATCAGATGACCCATCATCATTAATTACTTCTGAAATGCCTTCCTCATGTGGTTTAATAATACCATCTTCAGATTGATGAGAAATACCATGTTCTTCAGAATTCTGCAAATCATACAACATTTTTAAGGTTATTTCATCATCAGAAACACTTGGAGACATGTTAAAAGACTCAAACAATTTGTCATAATCAAAAAGCCAATCTGGTCCCTTTCCGTCTGGTATAGGTGTATGTCTTTGAACATCCACATGATACCATAATTCCACAACACCCGTACGTTTATTAAATACACGTTTGTTAGGAAGACTGTAGCCAAGAAAAAAACCCTCTTCAACTTTAGAATCGAATTTTGAATCTTTCTTTAGCATGGTACAAGGAGCTCAAAAGATTCCAAGTGTTCCAGAATAGGTTCTCGGTTCTGAAGCAATTCATAACAAGTTTTATTGTGTCTTTTAACAATCAAAACTCTGTTTAGAGTAAAACAAGCTGTAGCCACAGCTTCACTCCAAAATGTAATGGGAAGTTTAGAATCAGCTAGCATTGTTCTCGCAGACTCAATCAATATTCTATTCTTTCTTTCAGCTACACCATTCATCTGAGGCTCATAAGGTGCACTGAACTGCTGCTGAATGCCTTTGGAATTACAAAATTCCTCCATTTGATGATTCTTAAACTCAGTCCCATTATCTGATCTTACACGTCTCACTCTCAACTTATACAATGTCTCCAACCTATTGATTAACAACACAAAATTTTCATAAGTATCAGATTTATGCTTTAAAAACATGACCCATGAAAATCTAGAAAAGTCATCAGTCACCACAAAACAATAAGATTCACCACCTACGCTTTTCACATTAATTGGTCCAAACAAATCCATATGAAGAAGTTCAAGTGGTATATCAATAGAGAATATTTTCTTTTTTTTGTGAGACTTCCTTTTCTGTTTACCCTTTTTACATGACACACACACATCCGGAAGTTTAAAATGTTTAACCGGTACACCCTCAACTAAATGATTGTGAACAAGATGATTCATCTTCCGAATATGAATATGTCCCATCCGTCTGTGCCAAGAACGTATATCTTGCTCAGTAGCTTTGGACACTAGACATGTCTCCACTTTATTCACCGTCTCCACCTTTGCCATGTCAAGCTCATACAAATCCTTGCTCCGATCAGCTTTCATCAGAATCCACTCCTCAGAAATCTGAAATCCTTGCTTAAGTACATAACACCTGTCTTTGTCAAACATCACTTTCTATCCTTTATCACAAATATATGAAACACTCAACAAATTATTTGTTAATTCTTTGCATAAATTAACATTATCAAATGAAACCTTTCCATTCGTCAAACTACCAAACCCTGTAATTTGACCACCTTTGTCTCCTACAAAATTCACATAACTCCCTTTAACCCATTTGACATCTTTCAACAAATTCAACTATCCAGTCATGCGCCTGAACATCCACTATCAACAATCCAACGATTATTGATATGGCCCATGGATGCAACCTGCACATTAAATTAAAACAAACTATCAATTTTCAAAAGGGATAACCCCCGCCATTTCGGCGTCGAGTCTCCCTGAATGGACCCCCGCCATTCTGTTGTGATGACTTACTCGAAGACCCATCATCACTGTTACCATCCTCTTTCCCAGAAATTTGATCACCTAACCTGTTTTTCAGTTTCCAAAATGATTTAACATGTTGTTTTGAAAATAATGTTGAAGATACATTTTCAAAAAAATCATCATCAGATGATGTCACAATTTTCACAAGCTTTTTAACATTTCTTTTGTTATCAAAATCTCGTTTCTTCTGATTATTTTCTTCTTTCACCCAAACACAGTCAGGATCAAACTTTCGCAGAACTCTCATTTTATCTTCACTAGGTCTAACTCTCCTAGGACTTCCACTTGACCTACTCATCCAACTCTCATCATTCGAACTCTTCCTGATTTTGTTGTTTGGACAATTAGCAGAAATATGTCCTTTACCACAAGAAGTAAAACACTTTCGTGTTATCTTGGTGAAAAAGACTTAAAACTGCCACAATCAGTTGAACTGAAATCCAAATCACAATCAGCAATCAAAGACCTAAGTTACCACAACGGTAACATTTTCTATCTTTCAAATGATTCGTTGGTGTTGGTTTATCATAATAATGTGTTGAAAGATGAGAATCTATTTTTCAAACCAGTTGATTTTATCTTTGAATTATTCACTTGATTTTTAAACTTCTTTAATTTGTCTTTATGTCCAACCCCAAACTTATCAAAGAAAAAATCCACTGTTTCAACCTTTTTAGAAACCACATTTTGTTTTCGAAAACTGCCACTAAACTCTCCTTGATGTGTAGTAGATGACTTTACATACACAATCGGTTTAAGAGTAGTGGTTGGTTTGGTTTTAACCACTGGTTTGGAAACGAGATTGGGTTTAATCACCACCTTCTCAACTGGTTTCATCTCAGCTTTTGACTTCTGAGACTTCAAATTCTTTTTGTCATCATTTTTAAATTGATAACCATCTTGTCTCAAAAAATCAGATGAGTATTCTAATTCAGTGATATCTTCAATAATAGGAGCATCACTATCAAGAGACACTTTTTCATCAGATGATGAACCTCCAGCATTTTCAACAACTTGTTCAGACCCACGTTCACTCAAAGAAACAGGATGAACTTCCAAATTTAGATCAATTTGTGGTCTAGGAACGTAGCTGGAAGGAGGTGGTACTGCATGAAAACCCAAGCCAGTAGTATCATTCGATGATCTTTGCATGGCAGCAAAGTAATCGATGACATACTGAGAATTTTGATAATTCTCCAGCTTGCTCTTGTTCATTTCTGTTTCTGCTCTTAATAAATCAACTTTCAACTTTTGCTCTGATTCGAGATGCACAAAAACTGCATGATTATTTTGCAAAACATTAATTTTTAACTCTTCATTTTCTTTGCCTAAATCAATGATCTTTTTATCAAAAGCTTTTTCCCTTGAAATTAACTTCTTGATAGCTTCAGTGCACTCGACCAGTTCAGTAGTCAACTGAGCATTCATCTCTTTCAACTTATCAATAATCTCTAAAAGATCATCATTTACCTCATCAACTTTTTCTTTGCCTTTGCCTGTGTCTTCATCCAAAGAAGCCATGAATGCACCCATTAACTCATCATATTGCTTTCTCCAATCATATCCTTCATCAGCTTGGCTGACTAAAGCTTTTGATGACTCTTCAGGCTTTTCTTTCTTCTTCTGATAAGCTTCTTTAGATTTTAAAGAATTTGAATTTCCTTGCTTCTTCGGATTTTTACACTCTCTAGCAAAATGGCCTAACTCACCACAGTTGTAACATTGTGTGGCCTTTGGATTAAATCCAAACTTGGTGTTTCGATCAAAAGTGAACTTCTTTCCAGTTTTCTTTTCATATTTGTTGATTCATCTGATTGCACTTGCCAATGCCCATTGAGTATCAATTAACTCCATCTCATCATCATCAATTTGCTCATAATCTTCAAAAGTAAGATTTGAGTTTTGAATCTTTTCTGCTATCTGTTCATCATAAGCACTGACTACACATGACAAAATTGACATATGATCCCGAACAACCTCCACAGTTACTTTTCCCAAATTTCTTGTATTTAACTAAACTGGAGTTGTTGTAGAGTCAGGCTTCTTCTCATTAACAGAATAGGATGAAGTTGATCCAGCATATGTAGATGATGCAGAAGTACTATCAGCAGTACTTGACACAAAAGCTGCTTGAATCTTTGCAAAAGAAACAGGGGGTGTAACCATAGATGCACCATAGAGAGAAGGATCTTAAGTAACATTAACTCTTCTTGCTTTTCTCTTATCCTTCATTTCCCGGTAAATTTTCTCTCAAAATCAGCACCAATGAATTCCACTTTTCAGGCAAAGCATCTGCAAAGCAATCTATCTTCTCCTCTTCATTATACTCAATTCCACACTTTCTAACTTCAGTCAACAGATGCCTATATCTGGTTATTAAGGCTTCAACACCCTCGTTGCCAATAAAGTTGAAATTCTCAAACTCTTTGCGTATATCAGTGGCTTTCATCTTCTTAAGTTTAGTGTTTCCCTCAATTCTTGCCTTCAAAGCATTCCACAAACCATATGAGGTTTTATGTTCATCAAATTGATGAAGTATCTGATTAGGAATTGCTTGACTTAGCATCCTGTAAGCTTTCTTCTCAGAATCATATTTCTTTCTCTGATCAACATCCAATCTTTCAAGGGTTTGATCCAAATCTGTCCCTATAACCTTTGGTCTTTCATAAGGTGACAATATTCTTTCCCACAGATTAGTGTCAGTTCCATTGAGATGTGTCTCAAACCTTCCTTTCCAATTCTCATAATCCGTCAAATCAAGTAGTTTTGGAACTTCATTTGTACTCCCTGCCTCAGTTTCACTAATCAAAATGCTATGTATCTTAGAATTTTGACTTGCTAAAGCAGCAAACATGTCAGCCATGATTCTTAATCTTAATCAGTGAACCTCTTTTAAAAAACTCACTTCACGAACCTAAGAACGAAGCGAACCTTCTTCAAATCTTGATTTCCATGAAACTGATATCACGAACCTAAGACAAACCTGAATCTCACAAACCTTGTCAAACGAACCTGAGACAAACCTGAATTTCACGAACCTTGTCAAACGAACCTGAGACAAACCTGAATCTCACGAACCTTGAGACAAACCTTGACCAGCGAACCTCTACAATATAAATTTGACCAACGAACCTCAGTCAAACGAACCTCTGCATTAGACAAACCTTGAAACGAACCTCTTCAAAATCTCTACACGAACCTAAAGAGATCACTTGTAACAGTGAACCTATGCTTCAAAAGAATTCGAAAATTTTGGAGGGAAAACCTTCAAAATTTCAAAAAAAAATCCTTCAAACCTCACAAATTTCAGCCACAAATCTCTGGATTTTGATGTTCCAAAGAAATAGATGATGATAACACTCTCAATATAGCAATCAAACATAAATAAAACCGAATTTTAATCCAGCACGTGATCTTTTTCTCTTCAAAATGATTGTAAATCTTCAAATTACATGTATAGAACCCCTCATTTGGCTCTGATACCACTGTAGATCTACTGATTTGATCTTGATCATTCAACAGGATTCTATTAACAATCAATTATATGCAGAATCTATAATCGATCTATATGTATCAAAGACAAATATTCATTTATAAACATCATTTCATTGAATATGATAAACTGATTACAATGAAATATTCAAGAACACACAGTTCTTTCACTCTCACACAGAGAAAATCAGATCTGTTTCACACTCCAAAGTCTAGAAGTTTTAAACCTCTAGATAAACCTGCAATATACGCATAGAGATCAGACGAACCTTGCCTAGCCAAATCTACAGGTTCGCCAGCCGAACCTTGATGTTCGCTGGACGAACATGTACAAGAAACACTGCTAAGTTCGCTGAACCTGCTAAGGTTCGTGGGCCAGACGAACCTCAGACAAACCTCTAATAACTTTAACATTTTGACAAGCAATCTATTACACAATGTCCTAACACTAATATGTTCACCCTGGTGCTGATAAGATTTACCAAGATCTTGGCCATTTAATTAGTAGCCAGGAATGAAAAAGGAGGTGGCTACTTATGTTGGTAAGTGCCTCACATGTGCCAAGGTCAAAGCGGAACACCAGAAACCATCAGGTTTGCTGGAACAACCCGAAGTACCACAATGGAAGTGGGAACAAATCGCTATGGATTTTATTACCAAGCTACCCCGTACTTCCAGTGGACATGATTCCATACGGGTCATCATTGATCGACTGACCAAGTCCGCTCACTTTTTGCCAATTCGGGAGAATTACAGTATGGAGGAACAAGCTCGACTTTATGTCCACGAAATAGTAGTACAACACAACGTGCCGTTATCTATTATTTCTTACCAGGACAGCCGATTTACATCAAGATTCTGGCAATCATTGCAACAGTCTTTAGGGACAAGTGTGAATTTAAGCATCGTTTATCATCCACAAACGGATGGGCAAAGCAAGCGAACAATGCAAACCCTATAGAATATGTTGAGGACATGCGTATTGGACTTTGGTGGAAGTTGGGATAATCATTTACCCCGCATTGAGTTCTCCTACAACAATAGTTACCGCAGTAGCATCTGGTGCGCCCCGTTTGAGGCTCTGTACGAGAGAAAATGTTGGTCACCGATTTGCTGGACCGAAGTGGGAGACAACCGGATAACTGTGCCTAATATTATACAGGAAACCACCGACAAGATAGCACAAATACAACAAAAGTTGCAGGCAGCACGAAGCAGATAAAAGAGCTACACCGACAAACGTATGAAACCGTTGGAATTCTAAGTGGGAGATGGGGTCATGTTAAAGGTATCCCATGGAAGGGCGTAGTATGTTTCGGGAAGAAGGTCAAATTGGCACCACGATACGTTGGACCATTATAAATCATTCAAAGGATTGGTCCTGTGGTGTATAGGCTGCGACTGCCTGACGAACTCAGCGGTGTGCATGACGTGTTCCATATCTCAAATCTTAGGAAATGCCTGACGGATGAATCACTCGTCATACCTATTGAGGAAGTTCGAGTAGACGAGAAACTACACTTCATCGAAGAGCCTATGGAAATTTTGGATCGCGAGGTAAAGAAACTGAAGCAAAGCTGCATACCGATCGTCAAAGTCCGGTGGAATTCCAAACGAGGACAAGAATATACCTGGGAACAGGAAAGTCAAATGAAGAAGAATTACCCCCACCTGTTTCAATGGAAGGTCAAGTCCCGATCAGTGAACGCAAATTTCGGGACGAAATTTCTTCAACGGGGGGAGACTGTGACAACTGGCATTTTCGCAAGTAAATCATGAACACCTTTATAAACTTAACCAAACCCTTTTTGTAATGAATTATAAAAATAAAACACATAAAAACAACTAAGAAAGAACCCTTTCACTCTAAACATTCACGTGGTGGATCATCGTATAAGGGTTATATCTGGATGGATGACGATCCATCGAGATATGAACCTAAATCGATACCATTATTGAAATAAAAGACTAATTCAAGCCACCAGTAGACATAATGGCTGATGCATCCGTTTGGGTGACGACTCATACAGTTACATACGCGACTAAGGTCGTCTGGTCCTAACTAATAGAATTAGATAAAGTACCATACACGAACCATCGCCTTAACAAACAAAGACCATAATCTGAACACCTTAGAATTAAATGGAAAAATTTGAAATCGAAACACATTCATGAGATGAACTCAATCATTCGTACGAATGTAACCCAGAAACCTGTACATCCCAATCGACTAGCTGGTTCGGCTGACATAGAACCATTCGCACGAACAAGTCATTCGGGTGACTGTGCTGCTATATAAGCAACACTTAACCCAATTTCTCTCGATTCACATGAGTGAGCTGTGCAAGTTAAAGTCAGAGCGAATATGTGACAACTAGTACCTGACCGGCCGGCAAGTCCATACGGTATGTGTACCTTCAACAGTAACTATGTGTAAATACATGTTTGTGAACAGTACTTGTATTAACAGAATTCAAAATACTAGAAACAGTTGTACGTATTTTTGTGTAAACTAAAACACGCATCTGAAACAATAGTTGTGTGTATTTAAGTGAAAAGTTAAGTAGAGTTAGCACAACAAATCATGAGAAACAACAGTGTTCAGACGAATAACAATAACAAATCGGTTGCGATATAATATCCATAGATGACAGGAATCAGATGGCCGACAAATCAGTGTGAAAACAATGTGATAACATGATGTTTAGTTGAGTCCGACAGTGAGGAAACATAACTTAAAACAATATTGCTGTGTCGTTTCAGAATAACGAACCGACAGTGTGTTTGCGAGGGTGACGATTCACACAAACATATCTGTGAGTTTAACGTTCTGAAATGATAACTGGAAAGTAGAAAACAAAAGTCGGAAAGCAAAAACATCGACGTGTTCATTCGAATGACGATTCGAACGAATACGCGCGAGGGCGACGCGATCTGACGAAACGAAAACGAAACACGACACGATCGACTTTAAATTAATAAAATTAAATAAATAATGTTTTACAATTTTGAAACTCATCAAAATAATCAAATTAACACCTTTTAAATTAAAACACTTAAATTACGCGTTTAAATTTCCGGAAATGCAACGAAAACGCGAACCGAGCAACCGAAACGAACCCGAACATCCCGGGGTATAAAAAGACTAAATGAAGGGAATTTCTTTCATTTTTCTCAACTCACTCTCCCTCTAAAACACCTATCCCGTCCATCTCTCTCTCTACAAGAAAACCACCATTAATGATCTTCCAAGCCCCATAACTCACTTGTTTCTCAACGAAATTCAATGATTCTTGAACCCACGCGTAGCTCTTGACTTCCTCTACATAGAACTACAACCGATCTGAAGTTTTGTCCACTGAAATTTGTGTTATGATCAAAGGAAACCCACAAAAAATAGGCTTTTTGTCACCATGTTCGACCCACGAACTCTAGTCGGTTCCAAACTATTCCCTTTGAACCCAACACCCACGAGGACTCATCATTGTCGGACATTACCATAGGAACAACACAGCAACAGTTCGAAGGTCGATTGAGGTGTTGAGCATGGTTCGTGAAGGAGTTTCCGAACGAATGCAGGAGCAGATGGCCGAACCTTCAAGCCTGATGGTTAGGCGAACCTGCATGTGAACCATGCTTTAGCCGAACCCTCCTGCATTCACCGAGCCTTCCTACATCATCCACCGAACCTTCAAGCTGCAAAGGATAAACGAAGCTATTCCAAATGAACCTCACATAAGCTGCGAACCCATGCTGGCGAACCTTGCATTTCCGGTGAACCGGTGGTGACGTCATGAACCCTATGGGTGAACCCTAGTCGAACCTTGTGTCCAGGAAACACCCGCCGAACCATCTGAACCCACCGAACCTTGGACATGAGAACCATTGGCCGAACCCTCACATGGGCGAACCCTATGGTTCACTGGTCACAAGCAGGGCCGAACCATCGGCCAACTCGACCCTAGGTTCGCTGGAAACACCGCTTGCCCATCTGGTCTAGACCCAAAAGGCATTCGGCTATTCCTTTCAGCCCAAGTTAACATCCAACCGGCCTGGCCCAGGAATACTTAGTTCGACCTATGTTGAAACATTCGGCCCACGAATTTGCATTGGCCTAATATCCAACGGCCCAATGATTAAGGATTCGGCCCACTTAACCCAAAGGTTGTAAACCCCATTTAAATTCAAACCAATTTTTAATACACGCATGGGAATGTTTAAATTACTAAAACAAAGGTGGTGGATTCTAAAGTAAAAAAAATTCATAAATTTAAAACAACAAGTTCACAAGAGTTGTAGTGTAGTAAAACAATTTATGTAACAATTTCTTCAAACATGATGAGAGTAATATGGGTGATTTGAACCGTAAACCCAAGTTAACTTTGGTTTACACGCTAAATATTATATCAAAATGATTAGCACCTAATGACAGTTCGAGATCCAAGAATGATTTAAAGCTAAACCTACAACATAAAGGCATGGCCTAATAACAACCTAAGTGGTTTAATGGGACCACAAACTTTAGCAACAAAACGGGGCTGAATGATGACCGTGACTCACGAATGTTAGCCGACTCTAGGACTAACACAAACAAGCGCACAAAACCTTACAACCTTGTACTTATAAGAAAAATACAACGTGAAATCAATACAGGATCGTGAGAACTACTACAAATACAAGTAAGAGCGCGTGCATTCTTCTTTTAAGCTAAGTCAACCACTACAACAACAAGCTGAGTTCATATGCCCCTTTTCTTTAATCTTAACTGATTTTAAACTCACAGGGCTGAGAAACATGATTTACTTTTATTACTTAAAAGTTTTGCTTAACATATTGCTAGTACTTTGATTTAGATAATATTAAATTGTCTATTATCGCTTATCACTGTATGCATGCTTGTATGATCATGATATGACAGAGACAATCAGATGAATATGATAATATAATTTCACAATTCATCAACACACTAGAATAACATAGTGGTAAGATTTTATCTTATAACACTTAGTTATTCTTACATGAGTAAACATTGAGAAAATTCATACACAAAGAAACATTGAGAACATTTACAGAGAAACATGATGACATTACAAGACACATGAATGATTAGAAGATAATACATCTTCTTAATATCATTCAACATTAAAATTAACTAAGTGTGATAAGTCATGTACTTATAATGCTTAGTTAACACCTTAACACATGTTATGTGATAACATGGAGCATTGAGTATCCACCACCTGCGTCACTTAAGGGTAGTAAGACTAGTTCTTACTACGGCTTAAGGATTACATGGTGAACATATTAATTACATGGAATGATAATCATGATAACGTAACTTCATGATAACAACATCATTCACACAATGATTAACATAACGTAATAAGACAAGTTCTTATTCGACTTTGTTAATCACATGAGAACAACCCACAATGAGAACAACAATAACGTCGATGTACATCATCCATCGTTACCTGTGGACTAGTAGACTGAGGAATTTATTTTCTCTCATGTCACATTATTAGTAACAGTTTCGATGAAGGCAATAGGATCACAAAGTGGTAGAGGTAAATTGGATGCATTGAAATCTGATTACGTGAGGATTGTGATGGATTCCTTTTAGGCTCTATGCACTTCGCATTGAGAACAAATGTCAAATGGTTAATTAACACTTTTAATGTTTAAAAGTGAAGTAACAGTTAACCCCACAGGCAATAGAATAATACATGGAACAGATTATGTAAATCTAATATTCTTAATACATATAATGATTATCAATACTTCGGTTTAATAATTACAATTCTATCACTATATTATTCTTTACATGATATCACAGGTGATCAATAACGAGATGAACAT
Source organism: Mikania micrantha (assembly GCA_009363875.1). Lineage (NCBI taxonomy): Eukaryota > Viridiplantae > Streptophyta > Magnoliopsida > Asterales > Asteraceae > Mikania > Mikania micrantha. Next base: position 48,631,055 of record CM018692.1, read on the forward strand.
GTGGAATGGGAATGGAAATCAATAGTTGTATTGCAAGTAGTGTGGAGTTCTAGTAGTGATGTGGTGGGATGTTGGCTAGGGCTTAGTTCCCTTACATATGCCCTATATATAAGCATCACTACTAGGATGATATATTACTCGTGAATATAACTATTGAGAAGCCATTGGGTGAACAGGTGAAACAAATAACATACAAGTAACATGATTAACATTGTGATTGTGCATGTGAATGAATCAAGGTTTTCAATTAACATACTTATGAACTCACCAACCTAGTGTTGATTTTGTTTAAATGCATTTTTTCTCAGGTGATGAACAGGTGTAGCTACATATATGCATGGACTAAGCTAGTGGACTTTTAGAAGACCTAGCTTCATTTTGTGTTGCGTGCTTTTGATGACAAAAACAATGAATCATCTTTTGTATATCTTGTATAGATACAAGATAGAGTTTCATTGATTCTTTTGATAGATTTACTTGGTTAAATTATAAACAATACATTGTAATTTAATCATGTAATTCTATATCATGGATGTATTAGCATTTCTCATTTATTTATTATGTGTGATGTAAACAATCTGATCATTCGATTATCACTCATGATATCACGCCTCGGGAACCTTCCGCCTGGCGGGAAAACCCGATATGTTCCCGCCGGCTCGGGGTGTGACAGATTGGTATCAGAGCCATGGTTATAGAGACATGAACGGTTTGGCCTAGACTATAACCTAGGGAACCTCATGTAGAGATCATATGACATAGGACTCTATTTGCATGTGTATTCTGCATCTGATCACTGCACTAATCGATTTTCTTTCGGTTATGATCAGAATGCCGCCGAGAAGACCACCAGCTGCTATACTGCCTCCACCACCACAAGACTTGGCACCACACTCATCTACACCTTCACCTGCTGATTCTCCTACACAACCACCTCCTCCTCTGCCACCGCCTGCACATCAGTTAGACCCTGCTACTATAGCACTGGCCACTCTGCTGACCAGTCAACTGAGAGATGTGATTCTTGAGTTGATGAACAGGATCAATACCAACAACAGCAACAACGTTGCCGACTCATCTGGAGAAGGCAGTGGAAACACCCGCCATCACCAGGACTATTCCTACAAAAAATTTATAGGTTGCAATCCACCGAGCTTTAGTGGCAGTGAGGGTGCTGTAGGACTGATCCAATGGATCAAAAAGATGGAGACAACCCTGGAGATCAGCAACTGTCCGGAACAGTATAGGGTGAAGTATGCTGCGGGTTCATTCCACAAGCGAGCGTTAACTTGGTTGAACGCTCAGGTTAATACTAGAGGCATGGATGAGGCCCCGTCAATGCCTTGGGATGACTTCAAGGCATTACTGCGGGCAGAGTTTTGCCCAAGGAACGAAATCAAGAAGGTTGAGACTGAATTACTCAAGCTGGTTATGTTTGGTGCTGGCCATCTGGCCTACACCACAAGATTTCATGAGCTGGCATCATTGGCACCGGATATAGTGCCAACACTGGAAAAGGGAATTGAGCAGTATATTGGGGGATTACCGGCTTGTATGCAAGGTTTTATCCTTGCTGCTCATCCAACAACTATGGAAATGGCTGTTACTCTGTCATCAACAATGACAGATGTGATGGTCGCCTCTTGGGCAATCAAGAAAGTGGCTGACTCGGCCAAAGCTGGAACTTCAAAGAAGTCGGACAAGAGGCCGGCTAAGAAACAGAAGGTGGCTAGAAATTTTGCTGCTACCACTCAAGCTCCTAGGCTCAATCAACCACCACCACTATAGATCAGAAAGCCCTACACTGGCACTGCACCTTTATGCAACTCATGCCAGTATCATCATCTACCAAACATCCCGTGCAGACACTGCACTAACTGTGGGAGGTTTGGTCATCTAGTAGCACACTACAGGAGGCCGAGGGCTCAGAACAGAAACCACAACGTAGCCACTGCTACTGCTGATACCAGGTCATGTTTCACATGTGGTGAACCTGGACGCTTCTCGAGGGATTTTCCCAAGAGATTTCAACAAAAGGCTCCAGCAGCAAGAGGACAAGCGTTTCAGATAGGAGCTGCTGATGCACGATAGGACCCGAACGTGATCACGGGTATATTTCTCTTATCTGACTTCTATGCATCAATATTATTTGACACTGGTGCGGATCAGAGTTTTATCTCATCCGATTTTGCATCCCATCTTAATTATGTTGAGGAATTGTTAGACTCCCCTTACACTATTGAGATAGCGAACGGCAAACAGATCACAGTAGACACAATATTTATGAATTGCCCACTAACACTTGGCGATCACACATTTTCCATCGACTTGATACCGATGGAGCTGGGCAGTTTCGACATCATCATCGGAATGGATTGGCTATCTCTTAACCTAGTTGAGTCATCTGTTCCGATAAACTACTACGTATTCCAGTGGAGAACAATGACATTTTGTAGATTCGTGGAGACCAAGCGAAACGTAGTGTCAAGATAATATCGTGCATGAAGGCTCATAAGTACCTCAGAAAACAATGCGTTGCATTTCTAGCTCACGTGATCGAGAAAGACAAGAAAACAATCAAGATTCAAGATGTGCCAATTGTGAAGGACTATGCAGACGTATTTCCGGCTGATTTACCGGGACTGCCACCTGAGAGATCGGTGCAGTTCCGAATCGATTTGATTCCGGGAACGACTCCTGTGTCTAAGTCTCCTTATAAACTTCCACCATCAGAAATGCAGGAGTTGTCCAACCAATTACAAGAGCTACTCGACAATGGATTCATCCAACCGAGCTTTTCCCCGTGGGGAGCTCCGGTTCTTTTTGTTAAGAAGAAGGATGGAACTTTCAGGATGTGCATTGATTATAGAGAGCTCAACAAACTCACCATCAAGAATCGGTCCCCGTTACCGAGGATTGATGATTTGTTTGATCAGTTATAGGGAGCACAATATTTTTCCAAGATAGACCAGAGATCAGGTTATCATCAGCTCCGGATTCAAGAGGAGGACATACCAAAGACGGCATTTCGTACCGGATACAGTCACTATGAGTTCATGGCGATGCCATTCGGACTAACGAATGCACCAGCATTGTTCATGGACTTGATGAACCGGGTGTGCAAGCCGTACTTAGATCAGCTCGTTATCGTCTTTACTGATGATATACTGATCTATTCAAAGAACGAGAAGGAACATGAACAACACCTCAGAACAGTCTTGGAACTTCTGAAAGAAGAACGACTCTATGCCAAATTCTCAAAGTGTGAATTCTGGTTAAGAGAAGTTCAGTTCTTGGGTCACGTGATTAACAATGACGGTATTCATGTGGATCCTTCCAAGATTGAAGCAATCAAGAACTGGGATGTGCTTACAACACCGACAGAAATCCGATCATTCTTGGGATTGGCAGGTTATTACAGGAGGTTCATTTCGAATTTCTCTAAGATAGCCTTGCCTCTCACCAAACTCACACAGAAGAGTGAACCTTTTGTGTGGACTCAGAAACAAGAAGAGGCATTCCAGACACTGAAACAAAAATTGTGCAATGCTCCAATCTTAACACTCCCAGAAGGCAACGATGATTTTTCAGTATACTGTGATGCTTCGCATCAGGTACTCGGATGTGTTTTGATGCAACGAGACAAAGTCAATGCTTATGCCTCACGACAGATGAAGATACATGAGAAGAATTACACAACACATGACCTAGAACTGGGAGCTGTTTTCTTTGCTTTAAAGATATGGAGGCATTACCTGTATGGTACAAAATGCACTATCTTCACAGATCACAAAAGCTTACAGCACATATTTGATCAGAAGGAGCTTAACGTGAGACAGAGACGGTGGGTTGAGCTCCTGAACGATTACGATTGTGTGATCAAATACCATCCAGGCGAAGCAAATGTTGTTGCAGATGCTTTGAGTCGGAAGGAAAAAGTTAAACTTTTAGCGTTCGAGCAATGGGAATGACCGTGCAAACAAGTTTGAAAGATCAAATCATACAAGCACAACAAGAAGCAGTGGCAAGAGACACTGTGAAACGCGAGCTCGACTGTGTAGCCGAGAAACATTTTTTGACAAAACAAGATGGAGTTATCTATTATCTGGAGCGTGTTTGGATTCCAGCAGTTAATGCACTCCAAACCCTCATTCTTGACGAGGCACACAAAACACGTTATTCGATTCATCCTGGTGCCGATAAGATGTATCAAGATCTTAGGTCGTTTTATTGGTGGCCGGGAATGAAGAACGATGTTGCCACTTATGTTGGCAAATGCATCACATGTGCCAAGGTCAAAGCTGAACTCCAGAAACCTTCGGGTTTGCTGGAACAACCAGAGATTCCACAATGGAAGTGGGAACAAATAGCTATGGATTTCATTACCAAGCTACCCCGCACTTCCAGCGGACATGATTCGATTTGGGTCATCATTGATAGACTGACCAAGTCCGCACATTTCTTACCAATTAAGGAAACATACAAGATGGAAAAGCTAGCAAAGACTTTATGTTGATGAGATAGTAGTTCGGCACGGTGTGCCACTGTCTATTATTTCAGACCAGGACAGTCGATTTACGTCGCGTATCTAGCAATCATTGCAACAATCCTTAGGGACAAGTGTTAACTTAAGCACTGCTTATCATCCACAAATGGATGGACAAAGCGAGCACACCATTCAAACCCTAGAGGATATGTTGAGAACATGCATCCTAGACTTCGGTGGAACTTGGGACACACATTTACCACTCATTGAGTTCCCCTACAACAATAGCTACCACAACAGCATTGGATGTGCTCCTTTTGAAGCACTGTATGGTAGAAAATGTCGGTCTCCAATTTGTTGGACCGAAGTGGGAGACAACAGAATCACTGGGCCTGAACTTATTCAGGAAACTACTGATAAGATAGCCCCGATACAACAACGATTACAAGCAACACGTAGCCAGCAAAAGAGTTACGCAGACAAACGACGCAAGCCTTTGGAATTCGATGTGGGTGACCGAGTCATGTTGAAAGTGTCCCCATGGAAAGGCGTAGTTCTTTTTGGGGCTAAGGGCAAGCTAGCACCAAGGTATGTTGGACCGCTTGAGATTACTCAACGCATAGGTCCTGTGGCATACAGACTCAAACTATCTGATGAGCTCAACGGAGTACACGATGTGTTTCATGTATCAAATCTCAAGAGGTGCTTAGCAGACAAAACATTGATCATACCATTGGAAGAAATGCAAATTGATGAGCAGTTACATTTCATTGAAGAACCTGTAGAGATTATGGAACGTGAAGTCAAGAGACTGAAACGAAGCCGTATTCCTATTGTAAAGGTTCGATGGAACTCCAAGCGTGGACCAGAATTTACCTGGGAGCGCGAAGACAACATGAAGACAAAGTATCCCCAGCTGTTCGAGAAGTAAAGCCCAACCTTTATGCTTAAATTTCGGGACAAAATTTCTTTAACAATGGGAGACTATGACAACTAGTACCTGACCGGCCGGCAAGTCCATACGGTATGTGTACCTTCAACAGTAAGTATGTGTAAATACATGTTTGTGAACAGTACTTGTATTAACAGAATTCAAAATAAAAGAAATAGTTGTACGTATTTTTGTGTAAACCTAAATACTGTAAGTACAACACGCATCTGAAACAATAGTTGTGTTTATTTAAGTGAAAACCTAAGTACAGTTAGCACAACAAATCATGAGAAACAACAGTGTTCAGACAAATAACAATAACAAATCGGTTGCGCTCTGATATCCATAAATGACAGGAATCAGATGGCCGACAAATCAGTGTGAAAACAATGTGATAACAGGATGTTTAGTTGAGTTTGACAGTGAGGAAACATAACTTAAAACAATATTGCAGTGTCGTTTCAGAATAACGAACTGACAGTGTGTTTGCGTGGGAGACGATTCACAACAAACATATCTGTGAGTTTAACGTTCTGAAATGATAACTGGAAAGTAGAAAACAAAAGTCGGAAAGCAAAACCATCGACGTGTTCATTCGAATGACGATTCGAACGAATACGCGTGATGGCGACGCAATCTGACGAAACGAAAACGAAACACGACACGATCGACTTTAAATTAATAAAATTAAATAAATAATGTTTTACAATTTTGAAAATCATCAAAATAATTAAATTAACTCCTTTTAAATTAAAACACTTAAATTACGCGTTTAAGTTTCCGGAAACGCAACGAAAACGCGAACCGAGCAACCGAAACGAACCCGAACATCCCGGGGTATAAAAAGACTAAATGAAGGGAATTTCTTTCATTTTTCTCGACTCACACTCTTTCTAAAACACCTATCCCGTCCATCTCTCTCTCTACAAGAAAACCACCATTAATGATCTTCCAAGCTCCATAACTCACTTCTTTCTCAACGAAATTCGATGATTCTTGAACCCACGCGTAGCTCTCGACTTCCTCTTCATAGAAGTACAACCGATCTGAAGTTTTGTCCACTGAAAATTGAGGTATGATCAAATGAAACCCACAAAAAATAGGGTTTTTGTCACCAGGTTCGACCCACGAACTCTAGTCGGTTCTAAACTATTCCCTTTGAACCCAACACGCACGAGGACTCATCTTAGTCGGACATTACCATAGGAACAACACAGCAACAGTTTGAAGGTCGACTGAGGTCATGAGCAGGGTTCGTGAAGGAGTTGCCGAACGAATGCAGGAACAGATGGTAGAACCTTCAAGGCTGATGGTTCGGCGAACCTACATGTGAACCATGCTTTAGCCGAACCCTCCTGCATTCACCGAGCCTTCCTACATCATCCACCGAACTTTCGAGCAGCAAAGGATAAACGAAGCTATTCCAAACGAACCTCACATAAGTTGCGAACCCATGCTGGCGAACCTTGCATTTTCGGCGAACGAGTGGTGATGTCACGAACCCTAAGGGCGAACCCTAGTTGAACCTTGTGTCCAGGAAACACCCGCCGAACCATCTGAACCCACCGAGCGTTGGACATGCGAACCATTGACCGAACCCTCACATGGGCGAACCCTAAGGTTCGCTGGTCACAAGCAGGGCCGAACCATCGGCAAACTCGACCCTAGGTTCGCTGGAAACACCACTTGCCCATCTGGTCTAGACCCAAAACGCATTCGGCTATTCCTTTCGGCCCAAGTTAACATCCAATCGGCCTGGCTCAGGAATACTTAGTTCGACCTATGTTGAAACATTCGGACCACGAATTTGCATTGGCCCAATATCCAACGGCCCAATGATTAAGGATTCGGCCCACTTAACCCAAAGGTTGTAAACCCCATTTAAATTCAAACCGATTTTTAATACATGCATGGGAATGTTTAAATTACTAAAACAAATGTGGTGGATTCTAAAGTAAAAAAAATCATAAATTTAAAACATAAAGTTCACAAGAGTTGTAGTGTAGTAAAACAATTTATGTAACAATTTCTTCAAACATGATGAGAGTAATATGGGTGATTTGAACCGTAAACGCAAGTTAACTTTGGTTTACACGCTAAATATTATATCAAAACGATTAGCACCTAATGACAGTTCGGGATCCAAGAATGATTTAAAGCTAAACCTACAGCATAAAGGCATGGCCTAATAACAACCTAAGTGGTTTAATGGGAGCACAAACTTTAGCAACAAAACGGGGCCGGATGATGACCGTGACTCACGAATGTTAGCCAACTCTAGGACTAACACAAACACGCGCACGCGCACAAAACCTTACAACCTTGTACTTATAAGAAACATACAATGTGAAATCAATAAAGGATCGTGAGAACTACTACAAACACAAGTAAGAGTGCGTGCATTCTTCTTTTAAGCTAAGTCAACCACTACAACAATAAGATGCGTTCATATGCCCCTTTTCTTTAATCTTAACTGATTTTAAACTCACGGGGCTGAGAAACATGATTTACTTTTATTACTTAAAAGTTTTGCTTAACATATTGCTATTACTTTGATTTAGATAATATTAAATTGTCTATTATCGCTTATCATTGTATGCATGCTTGTATGATCATGATATGACAGAGACAATCAGATGAATATGATAATATAATTTCATAATTCATCAACACACTAGAATAACATAGTTGAAAGATTTTATCTTATAACACTTAGTTATTCTTACATGAGTAAACATTGAGAAAATTCATACACAAAGAAACATTGAGAACATTTATAGAGAAACATGATGACATTACAAGACACATGAATGATTAGAAGATAATACATCTTCTTAATATCATTCAACATTAAAATTAACTAAGTGTGATAAGTCAAGTACTTATAACGCTTAGTTTACACCTTAAAACATGTTATGTGATAACCTGGAGCATTGAGTATCCACCACCTGCGTCACTTAAGGGTAGTAAGACTAGTTCTTAATACGGCTTAAGGATTACATGGTGAACATATGGATTACATGGAATGATAATCATGATAACGTAACTTCATGATAACAACATCATTCACACAATGATTAACATAACGTAATAAGACAAGTTCTTATTCGACTTTGTTAATCACATGAGAACATCGCACAATGAGAACAACAACAACGTCGATGTACATCATCCATCGTTACTTGTAGACTAGTAGACAGAGGAATTTGTTTTCTCTCATGTCACATTATTAGTAACATATTCGATGAAGGCAATGGGATCAAAAAGTGGTAGAGGTAAATCGGATGCATTGAAATCTGATTACGTGAGGATTGCAATGGATTCCTTTTAGGCTCTATGCACTTCGCATTGAGAACAAATGTCAAATGGTTAATTAACACTTTTAATATTTAAAAGTGAAGTAACAGTTAATCCCACAAGCAATAGATAATACAAGGAACAGATTAAGTAAATCTAATATCCTTAATACATATAATGATTATCAATACTTCCGTTTGATAATTACAATTCTATCATTATATTATTCTATACACGATATCACAAGTGATCAATAACGAGATGAACATGTGGAATGGGAATGGAAATCAATAGTTGTATTGCAAGTAGTGTGGAGTTCTAGTAGTGATGTGGTGGGATGATGGCTAGGGCTTAGTTCCCTTACATATGCCCTATATATAAGCATCACTACTAGGATGACATATTACTCGTGAATATTACTATTGAGAAGCCATTGGGTGAACAGGTGAAACAAATAACATACAAGTAACATGATTAACATTGTGATTGTGCATGTGAATGAATCAAGGTTTTCAATTAACATACTTATTAACTCACCAACCTAGTGTTGATTTTGTTTAAATGCATGTTTTCTCAGGTGATGAACAGGTGTAGCTACATATATGCATTGACTAAGCTAGTGGACTTTTAAAAGACCTAGCTTCATTTTGTGTTGCATGCTTTTGATGACAAAAACAATGAATATTCTTTTGTTTATCTTGTACATATACAAGATACAGTTTCATTGATTCTTTTGATAGATTTACTTGGTTAAATTATGGACAATACATTGTAATTTAATCTTGTAATTCTATATCATGGATGTATTAGCATTTCTCATTTATTTATCATGTGCGATGTAAACAATCTGATCATTCGATTGTCACTCACGACATCTCGCCCCGGGAGCCTTCCGCCCGGCGGGAAAACCCGATCCGTTCCCACCGGCTCGGGGTGTGACAGAATAAGAGCCTATTCGTACGAATGAAGAGTGCGGGCGACCTCTGTCATTCGTGGACCTTCATTCGCATGTAGCACGGCTCGTTCGCCCGAACCGCCCATTCGTCCCAGATAGTTTGCATCAAACACTAAGTGTTTGAAAACCAAACAAATGTAAGTACGGCAAAGAGTACAAAAACATAAGAGACCACTAAAACAAACAAAACATGACTACATTACTAAAAACCTACTAACTAAAAATTCAGGTAACTTAGCAGAAGTGACTTCAAGCTATCTACACCATCTTGAACAGCTATCAACTATAAGTGAGTTCATAGCCTCCCCGTTTTCATTCAAATAATCCGTTTACCTTACATTTTTGGGGCTGAGAGCATGAATGTTTACTCACAAATACTAACTTTCACACTTATGTACTTATCTGTATAATTCACATTTACTACAAGGAGAGAGTCTGTTTTGCATACTCCTTGAGGGGCATGGGAGTTATATATGAATATACATATCAGTAAGACCCGTCATCAAACATTCATTTACCATTAGTTGACGAGTGTCAACCGGCGGTAACGTAGATAGTACTATTAGTCTGACAAACTTACGGCGCTGAGGTCGGTTCGTTACGCTACGCAAAGTCTTCATCATCAATAGGGCTAGACCCGTATGGTCTAGTAAAAAAGGGCAACTCAAGGTCAGGCTTGGTAAATGGACATGAGCATAATAGAATATACAGGCATCCTCCTCATTAGTAACAAAACCTATCAACTAAACTGCATATGCGAACTGTTAAATTCAAGGGAAATGGGGTAGTGTAAGAGCAGGGGAACCTCCTTCTATCCGCGTTAGGTATATAGTCGTGAATCAGCTAGGGCGTGGTGGGCTGGCAGTTGGGTCTCAGGACCTTACGGATGCCCTATGCATATACGAGACTAGCTGGTTCGGGATGGTATACGTAATCCTAGGAAGCCATCACTCTTGCACTATTTCATTCCCCTAGAACTGTATTTATGGAATATCAGATTTTCACCACATTAAATTATGAACTCACCAACATTACGTTGACTTTATTTTACATGCTTCTCAGGGGACGAAAAGGAATGAAACACGTCCATGAGGGGACGCTCGTAGGAAGGGGTAGCAGGACATGAATGTAGCCTACTTGACCTTAGTTAGCTGACTGTGGGATTGGGAAAGTTGTTTTTGATGAACAAAGGTATTCAAACAATGTTTTGTATTAAGACAAGTATTATGCATTATTTTGGAAGCATGTAATGGTTGAATTGTTAAATCTCTCATTTATATCATGTGTAGTGTAATCAATCTGATCATTCCGATTTCCATCACGCCTCGGGATTATTTCGCCCGATGGGTCTCCGATCCGGCCCGCCGGCCCGGGGTGTGACAGATTTCGAAACTACCAACTCCATCGGTATCAAATCGATGGTAAAAGATTGATCATTCAATACTAATGGGCAGTTCCTAAGAATCGTATGTACTGTTACTTGTTTACCGTCAGCTACTTATATGGCGTAAAGAGTCTAATTGTTCCTCAATATGATTAAGTTTGCATGCAAAGTCGGATGAGATAAAATTCTGGTCCACACCAGTGTCAAATAAAACAGAAGCATGAAAGTCATGTAAGAAAACGTACCGGTGACCACATTCAAGTCTTGATGAGCAGCTGGAGCTCCTAAAGCAAAAGCTCTTATGCGCGGTGCTTGAACTGCTGGTTGCATCTTCTTTGGGCAGTTTCTTGAGTAGTGGCCAGCTTTGCCACAGTTATAGCATCTTCCATTGTTCTGATTCGGGTGGGCGGGTGGAGGGAGAGCTAAAGAAGCGTTGTTTACTGCTTGAGCAGGTGCCATTCTGCAATGTTGGACCCAATGACCCTTTCTTCCACATCTCATGCCATGTTTGCAAGGGGTGTTGGCAGCATGATGGTATTGACACTTGCATACAAAGGAAACGCTACTTGGTTGAGTGGGGCGACCATCGTATAGTTCTTGATGACGTTCTGCTTCTTCTTGGGGTGATGGGTAGGTTTCTACGATGATTCCTCTTTGCTCTTTCCTGTGTCTGGTTCCTTTTTCAGAGTTCTAGATGCTACCATCACGTTAGTATGTTTTCCTAACAAGCTGATAGCTGACTCTAAAGTGACAAGACTTGCTGGTATGACAAAGCCATGTATGCAGGTAGGTAATCCGTCTACATAGCTGTCAATCAACTTCTCTAAATTGGTACCATGTCAGGCACCAATGCTACCAAGTCATGGTAGCGGGTAGTATAGCCCATGTGATCAGCTCCTTTAATCACATGATTTTACAGCTCAGTTTCCATCCTTTGTAGTTCGTTCTTCGGACAGAACTCATTCCTCAAGAGAGTCTTGATATATGCCCATGGCAATGCTAGTGCCTCATCTCTTGCGGATTCTAGTTTTGATGAGGTGGAGTGCGTGGGGGAGGAGGTAGTTGTCACACCCCGAGCCGGCGGGCCGGATCGAGTATCTTGTCGGGCGGATAGGTCCCAGGGCGTGATATTGGGATGATAATCGGAGTGATCAGATTGTTACATTGCACATGATATAAAATGAGAAAACACTATATGAAATAGAATTAGAAAGTTAAATTACATCAGTATCGTTTATAATTTAACAGTGTAAATCTACTAATAACATAATAAATCTTCCATCTTGTATCTGCGCAAGATGTACAAAATGATATGTGTAATGATGTTCAATATATGCACATCCAAAATGTTAGGTCCGCAATCTGGGCATCCTAGTCAAAAGCACCAACTTCCTAGTTAACATGTTCTTCATATGAGAAATCATGCAAAAAGATTAAGTCAACACATGGTTGGTGAGTTCATATAGTTTTATTTTAAAATGAATTTGAACAAATCTGACTGAATGACAACCTTAACCTCATTAACAACCACCTATAACATCCAATCCAGTATGCTTATATATAGGCCATACGTAGGGTTAACCCGAGCCGCTAGCCCACCACATACTAAACCACATAGAATATTGTTATTAATGATAATTAAGTGTTTCATCCTACACACTGAACTGAAAACCTTGAACAATCTGAAATGACCACCCGTGCCAACATCATACACATATGACACCCATGGCAAATATAGATCGTAGTTAATTAAAATGCTTAAATAAATGAATAAATAAACATTTAATTAAAATGTAAGTCCTAATGATTGGGCCATGGTCAACTCGAGTAGACTAGTCTAGCAATCAAGGTTCTTAGTAGTTGAGGAAATATGTAAATATCATCAAACATGCCACCTACAATCAATCACTCTAGCTAGGACATCTTTTGATGTATAGGATTTTATAGTTCGTTATAGATCGTCCATGTTCGTTCTTGTTCGTATAGATCGTTAGTTCTTCAGCACATGTTATCTTTGAATATTTCCCAGACATTCCTCTGAAACTAGATCGTTGAAAACAGTTCTTCGAAATAGATCTTAGTTCTTTGAAAATAGATCGTTGCATACAATTCTTCGAATTAGATCATTAGTTCTTTGAAAATAAACCGTTGAAAATAGTTCTTTGATTTAGATCTTTAGTTATTTGAAAATAGATCTTTGAAAATAGTTCTTTGATTTGAAATAGTTATCTACTCATGATGAATAAATATCCCATTTTTAAAACCACCAAATAGTTTACCTAGACAAAATCTAGGATAACAATTATACAAGTGAAACATATATGAAATAAAAGCATTTAAGTAATTATAATCCAAGGAAAATAATTTACGCATGCTTTTCAGCCCCGCGTTTATATAACAAAAATGTTTAGAAAAGGGGCAATGAACTCACCTGTGTTGTAGCTTTTATGATTTAACCAAAAAAATATGCGCACTCGTTTTGTTGTAAATTAAGTATCTTCAGCACCTATGTTGATTTATTATGATTCGAATACGATAAGTATTTGAAGATGATGTGTTTAGGGTTTCGGTCTCGGTGTGCGACTAAATGTCCTATATACTTGCTAATGTGTTACTAAGATTTCATAAACCATTGTAGGTTATATACCCTCTATACACCCTTATCCCTTAGGTAATCACAACCAAACCTTATTTTTATAAAGTTCATAATATATCATTTGTAAATTCTCCTTATGTTGCAAAATGTTAAGTTTAGAAATCATCTATGTTATTTTGAAAACATTTTAATAAATTAATTTATGACGAGCCTTAAAACTTAAAGTTACAAGTAAAAAAAACATCATTATATTTTTGTAAAACATTAGTTATTATATTTTTTTATGAAAGATTATAAATTAACATGTTAGGACTTAAGTTAATCTTACTTGATTAACTTCAAGTTCCTCATTAGTTCTTTGTTATGACCTCGTTCTCGTTCGCTCTTGAGTTGATTATCAACTAAGGTTATCCTTTTGAATAACTAAGTCGAATATTGATGTGCCAAAAAGTTCTAAGTGTTGGGTGTTGATCATACGAGATGAACATAACCCATGCTTAGTTATTTTCCTTGAACCTACTTAAACTTCCTCTTGTTCTTTACTTTCTTTGCAATCCACAACACCCTCTAGTATTGTTTCTTGATAGCATTAGTTAAAAAACTTAGTTTATTTGTTTAGAACCTTAGGTTATAGTTGGTGTCATGAGGGTTTTTCGCTTAACATATAGATAACCCCCAATAATGGTTAAAGCATAATATTATGTGTTTAAAGAGTTTAGAACATCTTTGTTTGCATAAAACCCTAGTGTTGAAGAGTTTGGTATCAGTTAACACTCCAAAGGGTCACCCAAAACCTTTATCGGTTCTAACATTGTAACCCATGGTTTTCTTTAATAATTCCAGGACTTTTAAAATAAATTGTTTATTAAGCATAAGTTTATATATTAATAATATGAAAATATATTCAGTTTTCAAGAAACTTAATGTCGAAGAAGTGATAACATGTTAATCATTTTGAAACCCCCATGACTTTGCATGTTTGACACACCCATGTTCTCATCCGCTCCAACAAATTCAATCTAAGTGTTTTAAGTCCATTCCAAGTTTATTGCACTCGGATGGCTTGAAAGCAGCCAATCACGATGACCATCCCTAGCATCATGGCCATTAGCATAACAATATTGATAGCCCATAAATTGGTTCACTCCCTTGAAAAGCTCCACAACCCCATGTTCTAACAACCCTTAGAAACTCAATTATAGAAGGTTTTAGGTGATTCCAAGTTCTAATCATTTGGAAGACATAAACCTAGCTAATCTCAGCCACAATCAGTAATATCCGTGACCACAGGTCCAACAATGTCGATGAGACAACAGCCCCAGCCCCTGCCGATATTAACATGTTCTACCATAGGTTCGGCAGTGATGAAGCCCATCGATGCTTATTATCCCAAGTTCAAATCAACATCCAACTATTCTAAGCTTCAATATAATATAATCCTTAACATCCTAGTTCGTTTTAGTACAAATCCTAAGGGTTTTGCAGCTCCAAAATGGATTGAAAAGCAGTTGTGTTCGGAAGAGTATTCCATCACAAAAACAGTTACATTTGTTCGTTTTTACCTCAAGTACGGTGATCCAACTCGATTTCCAGCCACCCAATCTTCAATCTAAGTCGTTCCTTAATTCCTCAGATTGATTTAGTGCAGATCCTAGAGGCTTGAAGGTCAAAAACTAGCTGAAAATTTGACTGCACAGTTGAAAACCCACCTAAACAGTGGTTGTCACGAAATCAGCTCCTTTGAGCTCAAATTTGGTCTGTTTTTGATGATTCAAATCTTTACTTTTTCCTCTAATCACGATCTACATGTTTCTACAGTTGTTTTAGTGTTTATCATAACTGATTTGAAGTGATAAAAACGATTTTGAAGCTTACCTTACATGAATAGTGAAAAAACCTCAAAATCAACAACTTCTCTGTAAAACTGCGGTCGATCCAGCTCGTTTCAGCTCTGATCAGTTGTACTACTATGCTCCACTCGTTCTGACGGTTGGTTTGACTACTAGAACGTGGAATTTGGTGGAGAAATGAGAGAGATATGAAGATTTTAAGTTTGAAAGTGGTGGTTAGGTGTGGTACCCGGGTTTCTTGAGGAAAGAAGAAGAAGTGGCTGCAAAATGAGGAGAAAAAAGAAGTTAAGAGCTTTTATAGCCCGGGTATGTTCGGGTGTCTTCTATCTCGCTCGGTTTCGGTTTCGCGCGTCGTTTTTTGTCGTTTTTCGTAACAATTCGTTAACTTGTAAAGATAGAATTTCTTAAACGTTTTAAAATGGTAATTTCTAATAAATTAACTAAATATCTTTTATTTATTTTTAAAATTTTGAAAAACGTTTAATTTAATTGTTTAATAAAATCATATGGTTTTTGCGCGTATTCGTTCGGATCGTCACCCGTACGAACACGACGACAACTATACTTTTCGATTTGATTTTCTAATTATTGAACATCGTTCAGAACGTTAAAATTACAGATATATATTCATGCGAATCATCACTCACACGAATACTCCGCCAGTTTAATATTCACATAACGACGTCCGTTATTGTTTTGTTCTGTACAACCTCACATGCGTTTATACATAATAAATCGTAACTAAAATTTACATAATAGTTCTGTGTTGTCAGATGTGATTCTGACTGTTAAACCATGAATTCTTGATATGATTCAGAAATAGATCTGTAATACTTTCGTACTAAACATCAAATGATAATAATACACATGTAATATACATAGTTCCTACCTGATTTAATGTATATGTCGTTGTCCCGACAATGGTTCTGTCACTGATGTTACAGTCTCCCCTTGTTAGAGAAATTTCGTCCCTAAATTTAAAAACCGTTATCAAGTACATCTTTCTCTGCAAATAGATGGGGATACTTGGACTTCAATTGATCCTCGCGTTCCCAAGTAAACTCAGGTCCGCGCTTTGAATTCCATCGAACCTTGACGATCGGAATACGGCTTCGCTTCAGTTGTTTAACTTTGTGATCCATAATCTTTAAAGCTTCCTCCATAAAATGTAGTTGTTCGTCCACTTGAATTTCCTCAACCGGTATGACAAGTGATTCGTCTGCAAGGCATTTCTTAAGGTTTGAGATATGAAACACATCGTGTACACCGCTGGGTTCATCGGGTAATCTCATCTTATACGCCACAGGACCTATTCGTTGATTGATCTCGAATGGTCTGATGTATCGCGGTGCTAATTTTCCTTTCTTTCCAAAGCGAACGACGCCCTTCCATGGGGATACCTTCAACATGACATGGTCTCCCACTTGAAATCCCAACGGCTTACGCTGTTTGTCAGCATAACTCTTTTGTCTGCATCGAGCTGCTTGTAACTTTTGTTGTATCTGGGCAATCTTATCTGGGGTTTCCTGAATAAGCTCTGGCCCAGTTATTCGGTTATATCCTACCTTGGTCCAACAGATCGGCGACTGGCATTTTCTACCATAAAGTGCCTCGAATGGAGCGCATCCGATGCTACTATGGTAACTGTTATTATAGGAGAATTCAATCACTGGCAAATGGGAATCCCAATTCCCATCGAAATCCAAAATACATGTTCGCAACATGTCCTCGAGGGTCTGTATAGAGCGTTCGCTTTGACCGTTCGTTTGTGGATGGTAAGCTGTACTCAAGTTCAAGTTCGTCCCTAGTGATTTCTGCAACGACTGCCAAAATCTTGATGTGAATATGCTATCTCGATCTGATATGATAGACAATGGTACACCATGACGTACCACTATCTCATTGATGTATAATCTCGCCAGTTTATCCATCATTAAGGTTTCACGCATTGGTAAGAAATGAGCAGATTTGGTTAACCGATCGATGATAACCCAAATTGTATCATGACCACTAGAAGTTTAGGGTAGCTTGATAATGAAATCCATAGCTATTTGTTCCCACTTCCATAGCGGAATCTCGGGTTGTTCCAGTAATCCTGACGGTTTATGGTGTTCCGCCTTAACCTTCGCACATGTCAGACATCGATCGACATACTCGGCTATATCTTTCTTCATTCCCGGCCACCAGTAAAATTTTCGTAAATCTTGGTACATCTTATCGGCGCCCGGGTGTACCGAGTACCTGGTCTTGTGTGATTCGTCAAAAATAAGTTTCCTCAGTTCATCTACCGCATGAATCCACATGCGATCCTGATTGCAGATAACTCCATCTGGTTTCCTCTCAAACTATTTTTCTACTCCAAAATCAAGTTCTTTCTTCAGATTACCCCGTTTCACTGATTCCTGTTGAGCTTGTACAATCTTGTCATGTAGACTTGTCTGCACAGTCATTCCCATTGCTCTTACGCGCAGGGCTTTGACCCGTTCTTTCCGGCTTAAAGCGTCTGCTACAACATTTGCCTTACCCGGATAGTACTTGATCACACAATCGTAATCGTTCAGAAGGTCAACCCAATGACGCTGTCGCATGTTGAGCCCCTTCTTATCACAGATGTGCTGTATACTTTTGTGATCCGTGAAGATAGTACACTGGGTTCCATACAAGTAATGCCTCCAAATCTTCAGTGCGAAGACTACTGCTCCCGGTTCTGGATCATGTGTCATGTAGTTTTTCTCGTGTATCTTCAAGTGTCTTGAGGCATACGCAATAACTTTGTCTCGCTGCATTAACACACAACCGAGTCCCTGATGGGAAGCGTCACAATACACTAGAAAGTCGTCTGCACCCTCTGGGAGACATAAGATTAGAACATCACATAACTTCTGCTTCAATGTCTGGAAAGTGTCTTCTTGTTTCTGCTCTCAAACAAATGGCTCACTTTCTGAGTTAACTTGGTGAGAGGCAAAGCTATCTTGGCAGGGTCCACATGTATCCCTTTACAGTTGACTACATGGCCCAAAAACTTAACTTCCCTTAACCAGAATTCACACTTAGAGAATTTGGCATAGAGTTGTTCTTTCTTCAACAGCTCCATGATCTTCCTGAGGTGTTGCTCATGCTCTTGGAAGAAATCAGTATGTCATCAATAAAGACAATGACAAACTTATCCAGATACGGCCTGCACACTTGGTTCATGAGATCCATGAAAACCGTAGGTGTATTTGTCAATCCTTAGGGCATTACCATAAACTCATAATGCCCATACCGGATTCGAAAAGCCGTCTTAGGTATGTCTTCTTCTTCAACTCTGAGTTGATGATATCCAGAGCATAAATCGATCTTCGAGAAATATTGTGCTCCTTGTAGTTGGTCAAAAAGATCATCAAAATCTTTGGCAGTGGATACCGATTCTTGATGGTTTGTTTGTTCAGCTCCCTGTAATCTATGCACATTCGAAAGGATCCATCCTTCTTTTTCGCGAACAAAACCGGAGCTCCCCACGGTGAGTAGCTTGGTCAGATGAAACCCTTATCTAATAACTCTTGCAGCTGATTTGACAATTCCTGCATCTCCAAAGGTGCTAACCTGTAAGGAGATTTTGTAATAGGAGTTGCTCCAGGAAATAAGTCAATACGGAAATCTTCCGGTCGTGCTGGTGGCAAACCTGGTAGATCATTAGTAGATACTTCAGGCTATTCCTTTACTAATTGGCACGTCTTGCATCTTGATCTTGTCTTTCTCTCTTTCCACCACGTGAGCCAGGAAGGCTACACACTGTTTCTGTAAACACCTACGCGCCTTTATGCAAGATATGATTTTGACATTCCGTTTTGCTTGATCCCCTCGAACTTCCAACACGTGGTCGTTCGCCAGCGATATTCAAAGCAGTTTTTCAGAACAGATGACTTCCACCCTATTGAGAGTTAACCAGTGCATCCCGACAATGATATCGAAACTACCCAACTCCATCGGTATCAAATCGATGTTGAATGTTTGGCCATTAAGTGTTAATGGGAAGTTTCTAAATATTGTTCTAACAGTGATTTGTTTCCCATTCGCTACTTCAATGATATAAGGGGAGTCTAAAGATTCTTCAACATGATTAAGTTGGCATGCAAAGTCGGCCGACATAAAACTCTGATCTGCACCAGTGTCAAACAAAATAGATGCATGAAAGTCAAGTAAAAGAAACGTACGAGTGACCACATTCTGGTCCTGACGAGCAGCTGGAGATCTCAAAGCAAAAGCTCTTCCACGAGGTGCTTAAGCTACCGGTTGCATCCTCTTTGGGAAATTCCTTGATTAGTGGACATCTTTGCCACAGTTATAGCATCCGACATTGTTTTGATTCGGATTGTTGGCTGGAAGGAGAGCTAAAGCAGCATTGTTCACTACTTGAGCACGTGCCATTCTTCATTGTTGGGCCCAATGGCCTTTTCTTCCATATCCTGTGCAGTGCTTGCAGGGAGTATTAGCAGCATGATGGTACTGACATTTGGCACACAAAGGATACGTGCCAGTGTATGGTCTCTTGTTGGGGTTCTGTGGTGCAGCTGCTACTTGATTGAGTGGGGCGGCCATCGTATAGTTCTTGATGACCTTTTGTTTGTTATTAGGATGAAGGTTAAGTTTCTTTGATGATTCTTCCTTGCCCTTGCCTGTGTCGGGTTCCTTTTTCAGAGTCGCAGAGGCTACCATTACGTTAGTAAGTTTCCCTGACAGACTAATAACTGACTCCAAAGTGACAGGGTTTGCTTCAATCAGCAAACTCTGTATGCAGCCTGGTAATCCACATACATACCTGTCAATTCGTTTTTCTAGAGTCGGTACCAAGTCCGGCACCAATGCTACCAACTCATGATAGCGAATAGTATATCCCATGTGATTAGCCCTTTTCATCACATGGTTGGATAGTTCAGTTTCCATCCGTTGTAGCTCGTTCTTGGGACATAACTCATTTCTCAACAGAGTCTTGAAGTCTTCCCATGGCATTTCCATTGCCTCTTCTCTTCCCTAAGCCTTGATCTGAGAATTCCACCAAGCTAAGGCTCGCTTGTTGAATAACCCTGCAGAGTAGCGAACCTTGTGGTGCTCGGGACAACTGCTAATATCCAGAGTAGTCTCTATCTTCTCAATTCATTGGATTTAACCAATAGCTCCCTGAGTGCCGCTAAAGCTAGGAGGTTTACATTCCACAAATGACTTGCAAGAGGAATTAGGTGTAGTGCCACTATTTCTACTAGCTTCTCCTGATGAGTGGCTGGCATTATTGTTGTGGTTATGAACCCGATTGATCATGTCCAGAATCATCTCTTTCAGCTGGTTAGTGAGCTGATTGCTCAGTAGGTTCGCTAATGCCATGGTAGTAGGATCCAACTCTGGATTTGGGTCCTGAGGAGGTGGAGTGTGTGGAGGAGGAAGAGGTGGAGGAGGGGGTGGCGGTGGTGGTGGAGGCAATAGAGGAGGTGGTCTTCTTGGCGGCATCCTGATCATAACCGAAAGAACATCAGCTAGTGCAATGATCGAATGCAGAAAACACAATGCATGTATAAATCATATGTTCTCTACATGAAGGGTCCCTAGGTTATATTCTAGGCCAAACCATTTAAATAAATGACCTATGTTTCTCTATAACCAAGACTCTGATTCCAATCTGTCACACCCCGAGCCGACAGGCCGAATCAAATCTCTCGTCGGGCGGAAAGGTCCCGGGGCGTGATATCGGGATGATAATGGGAGAGATCAGATTGTTACATTGCATATGATATAAAATGAGAAAACGCTATATGAAATAGAATTACAAAGTTAGATTACATCAGTATCGTTTATAATTTAACAATGTAAATCTACTAATGACATCATAAATCTTCCATCTTGTATATGCGCAAGATGTACAAAATGATATGTGTAATAATGTTCAAAATATGCACATCCAAAATTCTAGGTCTGCTATATGGGTATCATAGTCAAAAGCACGGACTTCCTAGTTAACATGTTCGTCACCTGAGAACTCATGCAAAAAGATCAAGTCAACACATGGTTGGTGAGTTCATATAGTTTTATTTGAAAATGAATTTGAACAAATCTGACCGAATGACAACCTTAGCCTCATTAACAACCACCTATAATATCCAATCCAGTATGCCTATATATAGGGCATACGTAGGGTCAAGCCCAGCCGCCAGCCCATCACCTACCAAACCACATAAAATATTGTTATTAAATACAATTAAGCATTTCATCCCACACACTGAACTGAAAACCTTGAACAATCTGAAATGACCACCTGTGAATATCCGAAATGACAACTTTAACTAACATCATACACATATGACAACTATGGCAAATATAGATCGTAGTTAATTAAAATGCTTAAATAAACGAATAAATAAACATTTAATTAAAATTTAAAGTCCTAATGATTGGGACTTGGTCAACTCGATTAGACTAGTCTAGCAATCAAGGTTCTTAGTAGTTGAGGAAATATGTAAATATCATCAAACATGCCACCTACAATCAATCACTCTAGCTAGGACATCTTTTGATGTATAGGATTTTATAGCTCGTTCTAGATTGTCCATGTTCGTTCTTGCTCGTATAGATCGTTAGTTCTTCGGCACATGTTATCTTTGAATATTTCTCAGACATTCCTCTGAAAATAGATCGTTGAAAACAGTTCTTCGAAATAGATCTTAGTTCTTTGAAAATAGATTGTTGCATACAGTTCTTTGAATTAGATCTTTAGTTCTTTGAAAATAGACCGTTGAAAATAGTTCTTTGATTTAGATCTTTAGTTCTTTGAAAATAGATATTTGAAAATAGTTCTTTGATTTGAAATAGTTATCTACTCATGATGAATAAGTAACCCATTTTGGAAACCACCAAATAGTTTACCTAGACAATAGGATAACAATTATACATGTAAAACATATATGAAGTAAAAGCATTTAAGTAATTATAATCCAAGGAAAATAACTTACGCATGCTTCTCTGCCCCGCGTTTATAAAACAAAAATGTTTAGAAAAGAGGCAATGAACTCACCTGTGTTGTAGCTTTTATGATTTAACCCTGAAAATATGTGCTCTCGTTTGTTGTAAATTAAGTATCTTCAGCACCTGTGTTGATTTATTATGATTTGAAGATGACGTGTATAGGGTTTCGGTCTCGGTATGCGACTAAGTGTCCTATATACTTGCTAATGTGTTACTAAGATTTCATAAACCATTCTTGGTTATATACCCTCTATACACCCTTATCCCTTAGGTAATCACAACTAAACCTTATTTTTATAAAGTTTATAATACATCATTTGTAAATTCTCCTTATGTTGCAAAATATTAAGTTTCGAAATCATCTAAGTTATTTTGAAAACATTTTAATAAAGTAATTTTGATGAACCTTAAAACTTAAAGTTACATGTAAAAAAAATATCATTATATTTTTGTAAAACATAAGTTATTTTTTTTTATGAAAGATTATAAGTTAACATGTTAGGACTTAAGTTAATGTTACTAGATTAACTTCAAGCTCCTCATTAGTTATTTGTTATGACCTCATTCTCATTCGTTCTTGAGTTGATTATCAATTACTATTACGTGTTTAAAGAGTTTAGAACATCTTTGTTTCCGTAAAACCTTAGTGTTGAAGAGTTTGGTATCGGTTAACACTCTAAAGAGACACCTAAAACCTTTATCGGTTCTAACATTGTAACCCCATGGATTTCTTTAATAATTCCAGGTCATTTAAAATAAATTGTATATTAAAACATAAGTTTCTATATTAAAAGAATGAAAAAATATTCAATTTTCAAGAAACTTAATGTCGAAGAAGTGATAACAGGTTAATCATTTTTAAACCCCCATGACTTTACTTGTTTGACACACCCATGTTCTCATCAGCTCCAACAAATTCATTCTAAGTGTTTTTAGTCCATTCCAATTTTATTGCGCATGGATGGCTTGAAAGCAGCCAATCACGATTATCATCCCTAGCATCATGGCAATTAGCATAACAATATTGATAGCCCACAAATTGGTTCACTCCTTTGAAAAGCTCTATAACTCCATGTTCTAAAAGCTCTTTGAAACTCAATTATGGAAGGTTTTAGGTGATTCCAAGTTCTATTCATTTGGAAGACATAAACCTAGCTATTCTCGGCCACAATCAGTAATATCTATGACCATCGGTCCAACAATGTTGATGAGACAACAGCCCCAGACCCTGCCGATATTAACATGTTCGACCACAGGTTTGGCAGCCATGATGACCATCGATACTGATTATCCCAAGTTCAAATCGACATCCAACTGTTCTAAACTTCAATCTAATATAATCCTTAACATCCTAGATCATTTTAGTGCAAATCCTAAGGGTTTTGCAGCTCGAAAATGGACTGAAAAGCTGTTGTGTTCGAAACAGTATTCCAGCACAAAAACAGTTACATTTTGTTCGTTTTTACCTCGAGTACGGTGATCCAACTCGATTTCCAGCCACCCAATCTTCAATCAAAGTTGTTCCTTATTTACCCAGGTTGATTTAGTGCAGATCCTAGAGGTTTGATGGTCGAAAACTAGCTGGAAATTCGACTGCACAGTGGAAAACCCACCTAAATAGTGGCTGTCACGAAATCAGCTCCTTTGAGCTCAATTTTGGTCCGTATTTGATTATTTATAGCTTGATTTCTTCCTCTAATCATGATCTACATGTTTCTACAGTTGTTTTAGTGTTTATGCTAACTGATTTGAAGTGATAATAATGATTTTGAAGCTTACCTTACATGAATAGTGGAAAACCCTCAAGATCAGCAACTTCTCTCTAAAACTGCGGTTGATCCAGCTCATTTCAGCTCCGATCTGTTTACTACTGTGTTCCTCTCGTTCTCACGGTCGAATTTGGTGGAGAAATGAGAGAGATATGAAGATTTGAAGTTTGAAAGTGGTGGTGAGGTGTTGTGGCCGGGTTTCTTGAGGAAAGAAGAAGAAGTTGCTGCAAAATAAGGAGAAAAAAGAGAAGTTAAGGGCTTTTATAGCCTGGGTATGTTCGGGTGTGTTCGGTCTCGCTCGGTTTCGGTTTCGCGCGTCGTTTTTTGTCGTTTTTGGTAACAATTCGTTAACTTGTAAAGATAGAAATTTTTAAACGTTCTAAAATGGTAATTCCTAATAAATCAGTTACAGTAGTAGTGGTGGTGGTCTTCTTGGCGGCATTCTGATCACAACCGAAAGAAAATCGGTTAGTGCAACGACGGTTAGTGCAACGAATGCAGAAGACACAAATGCAAGTAAAATTATCTAAGTCCTATGTTCTTTACATGAAGGGTCCCTAGGTTATAGTCTAGGACAAACCGTTTAAGCATAATGACCTATGTTTTTCTATAACCATGGCTCTGATACCAATCTGTCATACCCCGAGCCGGCGGGCTGGATTGACTTTCCCATCGGGCGGAAAGGTCTTGGGGCGCGATATCGTGTGATAATAGAAATGATCAGATTGTTTACATTGCACATGATATATAATGAGAAAGCACTAAATGAAACAGAATTGCAAAGTTAAATTACATCAATATCATTCATAATTTAACAATGTAAATCTACCTACAATGTCATAAATTTTCTATCTTGTATCTGCACAAGATATACAAAATAATTTATATAATGATGTTTCAAAATATGCACATCCAAAACACTAGGTCCTCTATCTGGGCATCCTAGTCCAAAAGCACAAACTTCCTACTTAACTTGTTCGTCACCTGAGAAGTCATGCAAGAAAATAAAGTGAACACATGGTTGGTGAGTTGTTGTAATTTTGTTATTGAAAATGAATTTGAACAAACTTGACCAGATGACAACCTTAACTTCACCAACAACCACCTATGATATCCAACCAAGTATGCTTATATATATGGCATACGTAGGGTCAAGCTTACCGCCAGCCCAGCCACCAGCACACCACATACCGAACCGCATAACATATAGTTGTTAATGATAATTAACCGTTTCTGCCTCAACCATCATCACACTTGTTTCGTTTGTTTCGTCACCACGCTTGTTCCGTTAGGTTCGTTAAAACACTTGATTCATTAGTTTCGTCAAAATATTAGTTTCGTCAGTTCCGCCTGCACACACAACAACACCACCATAGCAAATGTGGAAAAATGTGTAAGTTGTTAATTAAAATGCTTAAACAATTTAATAAATAAACATTTAAATTACAAGCTAAGTCCTAATGATTCGGCCTTAGCCAACTCGAGTAGACTAGTTTATTAATCAAAAGTTCTTAGAAGTTAGCGGAAATCGTAAATATCATCAAACATGTGGCCTACAAATCAAAAGGTCTAGCTTGGACTTCTTGAAAGGTAGGGTTTTTGTTTCCTACTTGTTTTGTCTAGTTTCGTCCCTTGTT
The DNA here is from genome assembly GCA_009363875.1 of Mikania micrantha. Taxonomy (NCBI): domain Eukaryota; kingdom Viridiplantae; phylum Streptophyta; class Magnoliopsida; order Asterales; family Asteraceae; genus Mikania; species Mikania micrantha. The sequence continues at coordinate 48,656,953 of CM018692.1, forward strand.
TCGTATAGTTTCATTGGCACATGCTATCTCTGATATTTCCCAGACTTTCCCCTGAAAATGATTTATTGATTCGTCAAGTTCCGTTTCTAGATGTACTTGATTCGTTGATCATTGAATACTAGATTCGTTGAACAATTGTACACTTGATTCTTTGATCGTTGAACACTTGGTTCTTTGAACATCGAATAATAGTTTCATTGAAAATGTTTCGTTTGATTCGTTGAACTCACGCACTTGTTTCATCAAAATAGTTTCGTTGAAATTGTTTCGTTTGATTCCTTGAACTCACGCACTTGTTTCGTCAAAGTAGTTTCTTTTGATTCATCAAAATGTTTTATTTAACACAAGTATCCACTTATATTATAAGTAGATAAGTTTAGTAAGACCTGCATAAAAATTTACCTATACACGATCTAGGGTATCATTTATACATACAAAGCGTATGGAATTTAAAAGAAATAAGTAAAATATTATCCAAAGAAAATAGTTTGCGCATGCTTCTCAGCCCCGCGTTTATATAACAAAAGGTTTAGAAAAGGGGCAATGAACTCACCTGTGTTTCAATGCAATTGAATCAAGAAGATAAGCGCGCTCGTTGTTTGTAGACTATGTATCTTCAGCACATGAGTTGATTTATTATGATTCGAATACTATAAGTATTTATAGTTGACGTATATAAGGTTTCGGTCTCTGTGTGCAACTAAGTGTCCTATATACTTTCTAATGTGTTACTAAGATTTCTCTAAATTATTCTAAGTTATCATGCCCTTACCCTTATCTGATAAAGACTCAACCTTATTTACATAAGGTAAATGATAATAAAATAGACCACTTTTAAACAATTCATTGTTCATAAATTCTTAATTAAGTTATAAAATTTAAGTATAGAAATCCTTTAAATTACCTTGGAACATTTTAATAAAAACACTTATGATAATTTATAAATCATTACATTTTTGTAAAGCATAAGTTATTTTATGAAAAATACAAATTAAAAATGTTAGAACTTCAGTTAATCTTACTTGATTAACAACAAGTTCCTTAATAGTTCTTTGTTACCATCTTGTTCGTGTTCATTCTTGAGTTAATCATTACATTAGGTTATTCAATTTGAACAACCTAAGTTGATTATACAATACATGAAATCATTATGTGTTGAGAGTGCATATCTAAGATCAACAAACCGATACTTAGTTGCTTTCTTTGTTCTTTAGTTCTGTTGACACTTATAGCCACTTAAACTCTTCAGTTATTCTGATTTATATGAAACATACTTAGTTTATTTACTTAGAAATCACTAAGTTTAGGTTCGTGTAATTAGTGTTTTTGTTAACACTTTGTAACTCATCCTTGAACAATATCGATGCTAACCTTGTATCCCATAGTTTTATTTGACAAAACTCTAATGTTTCAAATCCACATAATTGTTAAAGCATATGTTAATATTTTTGAGAAACCTTAGTGTTAGAAAACATAGTGTTGTTGAACACATAATCATTTAACACAACATATGATCACCTTGGACCATTGTTGGTTTTATTTGACCAATCTCATGTAACTTATACTCATTTGATTATTAACACCTTTGTTTAAGCGTTAAGTTAGTTTAGAAAAGGTTTTAGGTTGAAAATCTTAGTCTCGATGAACAAGAAAACCGGTTTTGACAGATAGGAAACCCTAATAGTTTCCCACTCGACTAACCCATGTTCAAGTCACTCCCATAAACTCATTTCTTGATGGTTTTCGTTGGTTCCAAGTTTAAAAATACTTGGATTAGATCAAAGTAATAGTATCGAACACACCTGATAAGTATCGACAGCCATGAATTGATTAGTATCGATGGAAGCCAAACCCAGCCCCTTCGATATTTTTATGTTCGACAGCCCCTTAGCCCATGATACTGCTAGTATCTATGGTGCCATGTGATCCCAGACTTGGAGAGAATCGACATTGTTAGTATCGAGGAAGTCCCATCGAATCTAGCCGATCGAACCTAGTAATATCGACATATGAAGGTGCTGATGAGTATCATCCATTGATACTAGCTGATGAAGACTTTCATGCGTCGATACCAATCGATTTCCAGGTCCAAATCGATTTCCAAGTAAACCAAACTTCAATCTAGCATCATCGTTAAGTTCCTAACTCGTTTTAGTACAAGATGCCCCATCCAATGGTGCTGGGTTTCGACAAACACAAAACCCAGAAAAACAGGTCAAACTAACTCGTTTTTACCCCAAATTTGATGATCTAAAGCTCATTTTCTACATCTTTTCATGATCTACTCGTTCCTACGGTCGTTTTGACTCCAAATTTTTCCGATTTGGTGCAGATTTGAGTGAGTTGTGAGAGGGTTTTCTAGAGAGAGAAAGTTAGCGAGAGAAACGACGAATGTAAAGAGAGAGAGAGCTGGTAGGTGAGTGGGAGTGATTGGCATTTCATGCCATTTAACTCTTTTATCGTTCCGACATGTTCGAGTTCGCTCGGTTCCACTCGGTTTTGCGCGGAAACGCCGGTTTTCAGGTTTCTCGTAACGAATTGATACGATTTTAAAAATAGAATGTTGTAATTTAAATTAGGTTGCAATTACTAATAAATTAACTAATTATCTTTTGTTTATATTTAAAATTTTAAAATCCTTTATTTTAACTGTTTAATCGAATCGTATGATTTTCGCACGTATTCGTTCGGATCGTCAATCGTAGGAACACGACGACAACTATACTTTTTGAGTTGATTTTCAAATTATTGGACATCATTCAGAACGTTAAAGCCACATATATATTCGAGCGAATCGTCGCCCACACGAATACTCCGTTAGTTTAATATTCACGTAACGACGTCTGTTATTGTTTTGTTCTGCACAATCTCACATACGTTTATACATCATAAAATCCTAACTAACATTCACATAACAAACTTGTATTGTCAGACATGATTTTGATTGTTAAACCATGGATTCTCAATATCATTCTGAAATAGATTCATAATAGTTTCCTATTGAACATCAATTGACAATAACACACATGTAATACACATAGTTTCGTACCTGATTTACTAAACACGTTACTGTTGCGACTACGGTTCAGACACTGATATTACACATGTGTTTGAGTTCAACGAATCAAAGAATCATATTCAATGAAACAATTATTCGATGTTCAACGAACCAAGTGTTCAATGATCAACGAATCAAGTGTACAATTATTCAACGAATCTACTATTCATTGATCAACGAAACAAGTACATTTACAACGAATCTAGACAAATCATTAAATCACTTTCAGGGGAGCCTGGGAAGTGTCAAAGATAACATGTGTAAACGAAACTAAATGAAACAAGGGACGAACCTAGGCGAATCAAGAACAAAAAAACCCTACAATTCAAGAAGTCCTAGCTAGACCGTTTGATTTGTAAGTCATGTTTGATGATATATACAGAATCCCCTAACTTCTAAGAACCTTTGAATACTATACTAGTCAACTCGAGTTGACCAAGGCCCAATTTGTTTGTGTGTGATGAGTTTTAACGAATCAAGAGAACTTCCACATTTTTGACGAATCTAAAGAAACTATTTTTATGACGAATCTAATGAAACAAGAGTGATAATGGTTGAGAGTAAAACACTTAATTATCCTTAACAACAATATGTTATGCGTTCCGGTATGTGGTGGGCTGGCGGTAAGCTTTACCCTACGTATGCCCTATATATAAGCATACTTGGCTGGATAATATAGGTGGTTGTTAATGAGGTTAAGGTTGTCATTTCGGATGTTCAGAGTTATCATTTCAGTTTTTTCAATGGTTGTAAATTAAGTGTATGGGATGAAACGCTTAATTATCACCAAGAACGATATACTATCTAGCTCGGTACGTGGTGGGCTGGCAGCTGGGCTGGCGGTAAGCTTGACCATACGTATGCCCTATATATAATCATACTTGACTAGATAGGATAGGTGGTTGTTGGTGAGGTTAAGGTTGTCATTCTTTAGGTTTGTTCAAATTCATTTTCAAACAAAACTATATGAACTCACCAACCATGTGTTGACTTGATTTTGCATGAATTCTCAGGTGACGAACATGTTTAACTAGGAAGTTCGTGCTTTTGACTAGGATGCCCAGATAGAGGACCTATTATTTTTGGACATGCATATTTTTTAACATCATTATACAGATTATTTTGTACATCTTGTGAAGATGCAAGATAGATAATTTATGATGTTGTTGATAGATTTATATTGTTAAATTATGAACTACACTGATGTAATTTAACTTTGTAATTCTATTCTATTTTAGTGTTTTCTCATTTCATATCATGAGCAATGCAACAATCTGATCACTTTGATTATCACCCGATATCACGCCCCGAGACCTTTCCGCCCGACGGGAAAGTCGATCCAGCACGTCGGTTCGGGGTGTGACAGACTGGTATCAGAGCCATGGTTATAGAGAAGCATAGGTCATTATGCTTAAACGGTTTGTCCTAGACTATAACATAGGGACCCTTCATCTAGACAACATAGGACTTAGAAAATTTTACTTGCATTTCTGTCTTCTGCATTCGATCATTGCACTAACCGATGTTCTTTCGGTTGTGATCAGAATGCTGCCAAGAAGACTACCTCCTCTTATGCCTACACCACCACCACCACCTCCTCCTCCCCCACATACTCCACCTCACAATCAGAATCCGGAGCTGGATCCTGCCACAGTGGCATTGACCACTTTACTGACCAGTTGACTAACCAGCTGAAGGAAGTGATTCCTGATATGATCAACATGATTCAAAGAAACGGTAATAACAATGGGAACTCGTTAGAAGAAGCTAGTGGCAACACCGGCACTGCACCAGACTACTCCTATAAGTCATTTGTGGGATGTAAACCGCAGAGTTTTAGCGGTATGGAAGGAGCCGTTGGATTAATCCAATGGATAGAGAAGATGGAGACAACTCTGCACATTAGCAGTTGTCTAGAGCACCACAAAGTTTGCTACGCTGCATGATCATTCAACAAGCGGGCATTGACATGGTGGAATTCACAAATCAGAGCTAGAGGAAGAGATGAGGCATTAGCCATGCCATTGGAATACTTAAAGACTCCACTGAGGAATGAATTTTGTCAAAACAACGAACTACAGAGGATGGAAATTGAGCTATCCAACCATGTGATGAAGGGAGCTGATCACATGGGATATACTACCCGCTATCATGAGTTAGTAGCGTTGGTGGCAGACATAGTACAACACTAGAGAAGTTGATTGACAGTATGTAGGTGGATTACCTACCTGCATACAGGGCTTGGTCATAGCTACAAGCCGTGTCACCTTAGAGTCAGCCATCACCTTCTCAGGACAACTCACTAAGGTGATGGTAGCTTCTGGAACTCTGAAAAAGGAACCAGACACAGACAAATGCAAGGAATAATCATCGAATAAACATACTCACCATCCGAAAAAAAAAACAAAAGGTCATCAAGAACTACACGATGGCCACTCCACTCAACCAAGTAGCAGTTGCACCACAGAACCTCAACAAGAAACCATACATGGGCACGTTTCCTTTGTGTGCCAAATGCCAGTATCATCACGCTGCTAACACTCCCTGCAAACACTGCACGAGATGTCGAAGAAAGGGCCATTGGATTCAACATTGCAGAATGACACCTACACACGCAGTAAACAATGCTGCTTTACCTCTCCTTCCACCCAACAATCCGAACCAAAACAATGGTGGATGCTATAACTGTGGTGAAGCTGGCCACTACTCAAGGAACCGCCCAAAGAAGATGCAGCCGGCAGTTCAGGCACCTCATGGAAGAGCTTTCGCATTGGGAGCTCCAGCTACTCGTCAAGACCCGAATGTGGTCACTGGTATGTTTCTCTTACATGACTTTTATGCTTCTGCTTTTTTTGACACAGGTGCGAACCAGAGTTTTATTCATCCGATTTTGCATGAAAACTTAGTCATAGTGAGGAACTTTTAGACTCCCCTTATACTATAGAAGTAGCTGACGGTAAACAAGTAATAGTGATCAATCCTTTACCATCGATTTGATACCGATGAAATTGGGTAGTTTCGACATCATTATAGGAATGGACTAGTTATCCCTTAATCGGGTTGAGATTGTCTGTTCCGAAAAGCTACTTTGGATACCAATGGCGAACGACCAAATGTTGGAAGTTCAAGGGGATTAAGCAAAACGGAGTGCAAAATCATTTCATACCTAAAGACGCGTAAGTGCTTACGGAAGCAGTGTGTAGCCTTCCTGGCTCATGTGGTGGAAAAGGAGAAAGACAAGATCAAGATCCAAGACATTCCAGTAGTGAAGGGATACCTAGAAGTATTTCATGAAGATCTACCAGGTTTGCCACCGGCGCGACCGGTAGAGTAACGCATTGACTTAGTTCCTGGATCAATTCCTGTTGCTAAATCTCCTTATAGGTTAGCACCTTCTGAGATGCACGAATTGTCAAATCAGCTGCAGGAACAGCTGGATAAAGGTTTCATCCGGCCGAGTAACTCGCCATGGGGAGCTCAGGTTTTGTTCGTGAAAAAGAAGGATGGATCCTTTTGTACGTGCATAGACTATAGAGAGTTGAATTAACTTACCATCAAGAACCGGTATTCATTGCCGAGGATTAATGATTTGTTTGATCAGTTGCAAGGAGCACGACACTTTTCAAAGATCGATTTACGTTTAGGATACCATCAGTTGCGGGTACAAGACGAAGACATACCGAAGATGGCATTTCGAACAAGGTATAGACATTACGAATTCATGGTGACTCCTTTCAGATTGATGAATGCACTAGCGACTTTCATGGATCTCATGAACCATGTGTGCAAGTCGTACTTAGATCAGTTCGTCGTTGTTTTCATTGCCGATATTCTGATTTATTAAAAGGGCGAAGCAGAGCACGAGAAACATCTCAAGAAGATCTTGGAACTGTTAAAGAACGAGCAACATTATGCTAAGTTCTCAAAATGTGAATTTTGGCTAAGAGAATTTCATTTCTTGGGTCATGTGATTAACAGTGAAGGTATTCATGTTGACCCAGCCAATATCAAAACTATTAAGAACTAGGATACTCCGACAACACCGACAGAGATACGGTCTTTTCTAGGAATGGCAGGTTATTATAGAAATTTTATTTCAAACTTTCCTAAGCTAGCCTTGCCTCTCACCAAGTTAACTCATAAAAGTGAACCGTTTGTTTGGGAACATAAACCGGAAGATGCTTTCTAAACATTGAAACAGAAGCTATGTGATGCTCCAATCTTATCTCTCCCAGCGGGTATAGACGACTTTGTAATGTATTGTTACGCTTCCCACTAGGGACTCGGTTGTGTATTAATGCAGCGAGACAAAGTTATCTCGTACGCATCAAGACAGTTGAAGATACACGAAATCGGATGGAGTTATCTACTATCAGGATCATGTGGGGGTTCCTGCAGTAGATGAACTAAGGAAACTCATTTTCGATGAAGCGCACAAGACCAGATACTCGGTGTACCTGGGCACCGATAAAATGTACCAAGATTTACGTGGATTTTATTGGTGGCCGGGAATAAAGAAAGATATAGCCAACTATGTCGGTCGATGTTTGACATGTGCGAAGGTTAAGGCGAAACACTAGAAACCGTCAGCTTTACTAAAACATCCTGAGATTCCGCTTTGGAAGTGGGAACAAATTGCTATGGATTTTATTACCAAGCTACCCCGCACTTCCAACGGTCATGATACAATTTGGGTTATCATCGATCGATTAACCAAATCTGCTCATTTTTTGCCTATGCTTGAAACCTTCACGATGGATAAACTGGCGAGGTTGTACATCAACGAGATAGTGGTACGTCACGGTGTACCCTTGTCTATTATCTCGGATCGAGATAGCAGGTTCACATCAAGGTTTTGGCAATCGTTGCAGAAATCACTAGGGACAAATTTAAACTTGAGTACCGCTTACCATCCATAAACGGATGACCAAAGCGAACGTACCATATAAACCCTAGAGGACATGTTGCGAACATGTGTTTTGGATTTCGGTGGAAAATGCGGGTCACCGATCTATTTGACCGAGGTAGAATATAACCGAAATCATTTAACGAATTGGTCCTGTTGCATATAGGCTGAGATTAAGAGAAGAACTCAGCGGTGTGCTTAACGTGTTTCAGGTCTCAAATCCTAAGAAATGCCTAGCATACGAATCACTTGTCATACCGGTTGACGAAATTCAAGTGGATGAACAATTACATTTCACTGAAGAACCTTTGGAAATTATGGATCATGAGGTTAAACAGCTGAAGAGAAGCCGTATTTCGATCGTTAAGGTTCGATGAAATTCCAAACGCAGACCTAAGTTTACTGGGGAACGCAAGGATCACATGATTATCCCCATCTGTTTGTAGAGGAAGTCGTACCGGATAACGATTCTTAAATTTCGGGGCAAAATTTATCTAACAAGGGGAGAATGTAACATCAGTGTCCAAACCGTAGTCGTAACAGTAACTTGCACAGTAGATCAGGTACGAAACTATGTGTATATTTATCATTTGATATTCAATACGAAACTATTATGAATCTAATTCAGAATCATATTGTGAATACTTGGTTTAATAGTCAAAATCACGTCTGACAATACAAAACAATAAACGTATGTGAGAATTTATAGAACAAAACAATAACGGACGTCGTAATGTGAAACTTACAGAGTATTCGTGTGGGTGACGATTCACACGAATATACAAGTAAGTTTGACGTTCTGAATAATGTCTAATAATTAGATAATCAAATCGGAAAGTACAGTTGACGTCGTGTTCGTACGGGTGACGATATGTGCGAATACGCGCGAAAACAGTACGATTCGATGAAACAGTTAAATTAAACGTTTTCGAAATTTTAAAATAAACCAAAGATATTTAGTTAATTTACTAGGAATTCCCACCTAATATACTTTAGAAAACTCTAATTTTAAAAGATCGTAACATTACGTTGCGAGAAAAACCGAAACCGACACGTTTACCCGAAACCGAGCGAAACCAAACTAACCCGAACACGTCAGAACATTAAAAGAAATAAAATGGCATTAAATGCTTTTCTCACTCAAATCTCAACCAAATCGGAAGAATTTGGTGTCAAACGACCGTAGCAACGTGTAGATCGTGAAAGGACGAATAAATCAAGCTTTGCATCAAAAATTTTGAGGTAAAAATGAATTCAAACAAGTTGTTCTTATGTTTGGTCACTATTCCGAACACTGCACTCGTTTCAGCCAAGTATTGAGCCTTCTAAACCCCTAGGATCTTCACAAAAATGGTTTAGGATGTTAAGGAATAACTGGGATTGAAGTTTGATATGGTTAAATTCAAGTTTGGACCTGGCAATGATATTATCGACATATGATGAATAAAGATGCTAATATCGATGATCTGGATCATCAGCCACCTTCATCAGTCGACACTAGTAAGGTCGATGGACCATTCTAGATGGGGATGTGTCGACATTGATAAGATCGATGATCTCCAAGGTGCTGAGCATAAGACCCCATCGACACTGTTAGTATCGATGGGTTGAAGGTCATCAATCCTGGTACTATCGAATGGATAGTATCGACAAGGGGGTTTCACTTCTCATCGAATTAAGCCATCCAACGTGTCGATATTAGCAGAGCACCTGTCGATACTAACACTTGACCATTATCCAATTAATTTAAACTTGAAACCAATTGAAAACATCAAGAAACGAGTACATCTGATTAGTTTAAACATGTGGATATCGGGTTATTATACATTAGGGTTTTAAGGGTGCAAACCGGTTTTGTCTTCCATCGAAACTAAAGATTTTCAACCCAAAACATTTCCTAAACTGATTTAACAACGAAATAAGTGTTTTAGTAATCAATTGGGGTTCAAGTACCCGTATATGTTAAATAGAATCATTGGGTTAAGATGATAAGATCAAGGATGGTTTAAGGGTGTGTTATAAGGTGTTAATAAAAAATTCTCATAACACCAAACTTAACTTAATATCTTCTATACAAATAAACTAAGCCTATTGTAAAATCATAAAGATAATGAAAAGCTTTGGGTTACAAAGAACTAGATAACCACGTGAGAACTATGAAACTCAAGAAAAATAAGCTAAGTATGGAAGTTGATACTACAAGGTCAATATCGAACACTTAGATTTTCTCATGCAAGTGGTTCACTAAGGATGTTCAACATGAACAGTCTTAGTAATGACCAACTCAATAGAGAACGAAACTAAGAATGGTAACAAAGAACTACTAAGGGATTTAGTGAATAATCTAGTAAGATTAACTTAAGTCCTAACTTGTTAACTAGTATTTTTCATAAAAATCACTTATAATTTTACTAAAATGTAATGATTTATAACATGTAACCTTACGTTTTGTAAGAATCATCATAAGTTATTTTATTAAAATGTCTTCAAAGTAACTTAAAGGATTTCTAAACTTAACTTTCGTAACTTAAATAAGAATTCTAAAAGATGACTTATTTAAAAGGTTATGTCTTTTATTTTAAGGTTAATTTCTAATCAATTAAAGGATAAGGATACATAATTAGAATACTTAGGGAAATTCTAGCGCCACATTAGTAAGTATATAGGACACTTAGTTGCACACCGAGACCAAAACCCTATATATATCAACTCTAAATACTTATAGTATTTGAATCATAATAAATCAACACAGGTGTTGAAGATACATAGTCTACAGCAAACGAGCGTACGTATTTCTGCTTGGTTCATTTGAATTGCAACACAGGTGAGTTCATTGCCCCTTTTCTAAACATTTTTGTTTTATAAATGCGAGGCTAAGAAGCATGCGTAAATTATTTTCCTTGGATTATATTTTACTTGAATGCTTTTAAATGCTATATATATTTTGTATGTATAACTGTTATCCTAGATTATGTCAAGGTAAATTTTATGCAGGTTTTGCAAAAGGTCATCTACTTATATAATAATTTGATGATTAAATCACATTCAATTAAACATTTTCAACGTATCTATTGTTCAACCAAGCTATTTTCAACGAATTAAATGAAACAATTTCAACTAAACAAGTGTTTGAGTTCAACAAGTTAAGTGTTCAACGATCAACGAATCAAGTGTACAATTGTTCATCCAATATAGTATTCATTGATCAACGAAACAAGTACATTTGCAATGAATCAAGACGATCAATAAATCATTTTCAGGGGAAAGTTTGGGAAATGTCAAAGATAACATGTGTGAATGAAACTAAACGAAACAAGGGACGAATCTACTTCCACATATTCCACATTTTACATGGTTTGTTTGTGTGTGTGATGAGTTTTAACGAATCAAGAGAACTTCCACATTTTTGACGAATCTAACGAAACATGTGTGATGATGGTTGAGAGTTATCATTAACAACAATATGTTATGCGGTCCGGTATGTGGTGGGCTGGAGTAAGCTTGACCCTACGTATGCCATATATATAAGGAAACCTGGTTGGATCGTATAGGTGGTTGTTAATGAGGTTAAGGTTGTCATTTCGGATGTTTAGAGTTATCATTTCAGATTTATGGGATGAAACACTTAATTATCACCAAGAACAATATACTATGTAGTTCGGTATGTGGTGGGCTGGCGGCTGGGCTAGCGGTAAGCTTGACGCTACTTATGCCCTATATATAAGCATACTTGACTAGATAGGATATGTGGTTGTTGGTGAGGTTAAGGTTGTCATCCGGTCAGGTTTGTTCAAATTCATTTTTAAACAAAACGATATGAACTCACCAACCATGTATTGACTTGATTTTTTATGACTTCTTAGGTGACGAACATGTTTAGCTAGAAAGTTTGTGTTTTTGACTAGTATGCCCAGATAGAGGACCTAGTATTTTTGGCCGTGCATATTTTTGAACATCATTACACAGATTATTTTGTATACCTTGTGCAGATGCAAGATAGATAATTTATGATGTTGTTGATAGATTTACATTGTTAAATTATGAACTACACAGATGTAATTTAACTTTGTAATTCTATTCTATTTTAGTGTTTTCTCATTTCATATCATGAGCAGATGTAACAATCTGATCACTTTGATTATCACCCGATATCGGGCCCCGAGACCTTTCCACCAGACGAGAAAGTCAATCCAGCCCGCCGGCTCGGGGTGTGACAGGCATTAAGGCAGAAATACTAATGGTGATATCAATGTAATCATCATAACCCTGATCAAATATCTCAGAGTTATGAGAATGACTAAGAAGTCCAGTGTTCCCTTGAACATACTCATCTATTGATTTTCGAGACTTGATAATTTTTCTTTTCTTGTTAATCTCTCGCTCAAAAGTGAGCAACTTACCATGGAGTTGGGTAAGTGAGAGGTTTCCAAAGTCTGGGGATGATCTCATTGCAATGGAATATCTTTCCCATTTGTCTCGTAGAGATCTTAGAAAATAGTTAAGGATAGAAATAGTAGGAAATTCATGTCCAGCAAGTTTCAGTACACTTGAGAGAGATATGAACCTTTCAACTGGCGAGTTATTGACTCAACAATCTGGTATCTAACCTCTTCATTAAGTAATGTATTTATAACATAAACATAATTAATAATACAAGTAATATTGAGAGAACAAATCCATATATTCCAGGGAATGTTGGGATATAAATACCCAAGCATTAATACAAAGTGGACAAGAAAGAATAAGGCAAACAACTGACAAATTACAAACACTAATATAAGACAAAAGGAAATAACAATAGAACAAAGTCAACAACAACTAAAAAGTAAAAACATAAGACTAAAGCCTTCCATGGTTCTTTAGTCTTTAGTCTTCAGTGGTTGCTATTCATGTCTTGATTTAGTTTCCTTTCCGCGTTTGCTTCTCCACGGTTACTCTTGAGCTTTTCAGTGGTTGTCTTCATGTGTTTATTCAACCAACGCTTGTGGTCCATGGTTGCGCTCAGTGGCTTGTAGTTCTTGTTTTAGCGGTTGTCTCCAGTGGTTAAGTGAATCAGTGGTTAACCATAACCATTGAGAATGTTGTTTATGATTCATCAGTCCTAATTTTCCAACACATCCTACCCACACCTAATGAGTGATCTAGTAAAATTTCACCAAAACACTCAAAAATGCATACCTTGTTGTAGTATGATGCAAGGAAAACTCAAATCTACACTTGTATGAAGGGACGTATCATGATCTAGGCTCCAATTTGATAATTATTCAAGAATTATGGTTTCCTCGTTATTCTCCCTCCCTCTCATGTTTATAGACAAACATATATAAAATGTGTAATTTTGACCAAAGTCAACACCTTTAACTCCTCATATTACCACTTTGAGAAATTGGCAACTTTAGTCCCTCCGAACTTCTTCTAGTTTATACTAAGTTAATTAAATCCCTTAACCAATCTAATCAATTTTGTCACTAATTAATTTTTAACACATCAATTGATGTTATAACACCTACCAAATAACTATATAGTTCAGTTAATTATCTCTTATAAAACACCCATAACGTAAAACACCATTTCAAAATGTCACCAATTATATTTGTTTTCTAATATTTCCCAAAATGTGTCATTACAAATTCTTCGCTTCTTACAATGGTTTCGCCCCAGAAACCTAGTTACACCTCGATAAGAAAACGATAAAATTTCCACATTTCATCCCCGGAATTTTTCACATAGCTTTACAACCCCGCCTATTCTTCCATTACACCAGCATTTGGTTAATAGTCATATTTTGTAGTTGCTTGACCTTCTTATCCAAGAACGCCACCGGTTTCTCAATATAATTAAGTTTACCATCTATCACCAAATCGTTCAATGGCACGCAAACCGTTTCATCCACCAAGCATTTTCACAAATAAGACACGTGAAATGTATTGTGAATCCCACTCAACTCCTCTCATAGGTCTGAGCAATAGGCAACCTCGCTAATCCGAGCTATGATCTTGAAGGGTCCAATAACTTGTTGACTAAGCTTCCATTGCTTTCGAAAATGAATCACACCCTTCCAACGAGAAACTTTTAGCAACACACATTCGCCCACTTGGAATTTAATCGGCCTCCTTCGTTTATATGTATACGATTTTTGACTGTCTTTTGTAGCTTTTAAATGAGCCTGAATTTGTTCGATTCATTCAATTATCACCTATACTACCTTTTTGCTAGCAAGTTCTCTTAGTGCCACTTCTCACCAACACACGTGGGTTCTACACTTTCTCCCGTACAGTACCTCAAAAAGGAGGAATTCCAAGACCTGAATGATAACTGTTATTATAAGAAAAATCCTCCAAAGGTAAGTAATCATCCCAATTCCCTCCAAAGTTAATAATGCATGCCTGAACATATCCTCAAGCGTTTGAATAGTTATTTCATTCTAACAATCCTTTTGAGGGTGATACGTCATGCTTAATATTAGTTTTGTACCCCTATTCCTCCTGAAAATTCTTCCAAAAACGAGAAGTGAACAGAGTGTCATGATCGGGCATAATAGTCGCCGGACCCCATGTTGAGACACCACCTTTTTCGCATAAATTACGGCCATCTTCTTGAAAGAATACATCTCCTTGATCGGTATAAAATGAGTGCTCTTTGTCAACCGATCTACAATGAACCATATCGTATCATAACCCTTCATAGTCTTAGGAAGCTTTAGGTCCATAGTAATACGATCCCATTTCAAGATTGGAATCTATAAAGGTTGTAATTTGCTATACAGCTTTTGATGCTTCACCTTAAGCTATGAACAAGTCAAGCACTTTTCAACATACTTGACAATATTCCGTTTCATCCCCGGCCACCAATAATTAACCCGCAAGTCACGATACATATTCGTTCCCTTCGGGTGAAACGAATACTTCGATTTATGAGATTGTTCCAATAAAGCCGTCTTTAGGAAAAGCGGGAGGAATCCACATGCAACTCCATCTTGTCTTTAAAGCCCGAGTATCTTCATCCAATTCATAAGCTAACTTCTTGATTCTATTTTCTTTCCAATTCTCCTCCTATAATGCCTCTATTCGAGCTGCTTTAATTTGAATAACCAGATTTACTTCACCACAATTTTCACTGATTTCACCCTAATGGGTGAATATTCTTCCTTTCAACGCAAGGCATGCACCACCAAGTTTGCTTTCCTAATTGAAATAGGATTTCGCGATCACAATACTTGAGTAACTACACCTATCACCTTTTTCTCATAATCAACTCCTTCTGAGTGAAGAAAAAATTTAGACTCTAGTGGTTAAAATAAATGATACATTTTGCCCCTTAAATATAAGACACCATATCTTCAAAGCAAATATTGTTTTCGCAACCTTCAAGACATAAGCATGATAGTTAACCTCATGAAACGTTAACTAACGTGAAGCATGACAGATAACTTTCTACGCTTTATGCACCAAAGCACACCCATAAACCACGTAAGTAGCATCAACATAACCACTAGATCATCATGACCATTTGGTAAAGTCAACACTGATGATTGGGTTATGATCGACGTCGATGTACCGATCAAATAATAGTTAAGAGAATGTGTTCCTAGCTACTTTAACTAGTAGGGTGTGTAGGGTGTCGATCCATGAAGAGTTTATGTGGATGGTGTGCTAATTGATTTATTACCACAAATTAACTATAAACATATAATGTAAACGTTATTTGAGAATTGTTGAATTAAACAAAGAAAACCAATTGTAATTAAGAAAACAAGTAATTCAAAGGTAAGAATGAATCACACCCGGATTTTGATTTAGTAAAGGATTAGTTAATAATATGGTTGACCCGTTAGGCAATCACATAGACGTGATTTGTTAAGGTTTTGCATGAACGGATAATAGTAACTCAAAATCCTGATTTTGGAAATAAATTGATCAAAACCAGCTAACGGTAAACCAAAATTCCTAATTACAATTACCAAATTGAAATCAATAATGAAACAGATTTAATGTTTGAAAACATGACACTGAAAAAGGATAAAAACTTAATTGAACTAAATAATGCAATTATTTCAATCCAATATGAAATCAAACATAAAACCATTAAACATCTTCAAATCTAACAATTTTTGTATCCAATTGAAAGAGAAACCATAAGCAACCCTAACCATAGCTAACCATTCGCCCAGGTATGATTACAGAGGGTTTAGCGTTGTATCTGCATTCTGAATTGACCTGACATTAATTTGAGAGTCTCTGGTGCGATTGGAATGGTTAGTTGATGATTCTCCAAGCCTTGGAACTTCCCCAATATCATGAAAAGTCATCACAAAGGTTGATAATTAGAAACCCTAGGTTTTTGGGCTTAAATAGGTGGCAAAATGAAAAAACCCACATAAAATGGTATACCCGGCGTATCATACGCCATGCCCCAACGTAAGATAAGCCAGCCGTTGCTTCTCCGCCTCATATCTTGTGCAATACACTACCAATACACCATATTGATACACCACTTCTAGGAAACCTTCATTTTATTCTATTTTGACATTCAAAACTTCCCTTTTCACCCATCCTTCGTTCCTTGACCTTCCAACACGAATAACTCTCAACGAAAAACCTGAAATCACAAAAACATGCAACGAATCACCATATTCCACGTATTTATGTAAGAAAAACATACAATTATGTACGTAAAACACATGAAAATATCCAAATTTATCACATCCCCATATTTTCTTTTGCTTGTCCCAAGCAAAGTTTTTAGCATACTACAGTAATGATTACTCAAACAATTGCTTCTCCATTCTCTTACCAACAACAAAGAAATTTAAAAATCATGCCCAATCACCAAGACTTACAACATGCAATAGATCTACATCCAAACAAACAATCCAATAGTTCCTAGCAGTACTATACAACAAAATCTATTCGGCTTCAAGTAGTTCAATATATGTGTTCACACCCCTCACAATATAGACTCCACTCGGGTTCATATCTAAACTAGTAAAGATACACTAGTATGTTTATGACACTCAACCCTATAATGAATCACCCTTACCATTTTCTTGTAAAGCAATCAAATCTACACCACATGTTACTAAGTCATGCAAACATTAAGAGGACTTTTTTCGGTTGGGCTATTGGCTCGGTTAAGGATTGGATTAGTTGTGACTGGCGACAATGGGTGAATCCAACTGGTTACTCTAACAAAATTGACATACTTTAACACATGATAAGGAGGTTTCATATTAGCTCCTAGTTCAACTCATACCTTGTTTTTGTCAAATATATATTTTTTAACTTTACTAAACTTGGATTCATCACATGGGTTTAAACTAAGACGGCTATAAAAGTTGATTTTTGGCTCATAACAAAGGGTTTAGCAAACGAATGGGTAATTGGCTCAACAGGGCGACAAAGGGATTTTTTCAAGGGTTGGTAAAACAAACGAAAAATGCTGAAACAATAGTTTATCCTATTGCCTCTATCACTTTTGTGCACACCTCAGTTTGTGGTCTTGAGTTGTATTGACAGTTCAAGTTCTACCTTGAATGTTCGTTATGGTAATCACACATCAAGTGAAATGAGAATTTGTTATTACTAATATCTCATGCTCAACATAGGCTCAATTCCTCACAAAAATGGTGGCAATAGGTTTAGGATGTGCAACAAATATAACAATCCACTATCAACTTCCTATCCTTACTCATGAATTGCTACTAGTCACCATGGATTGTTTATTAAGAACACTTTATTTTGCAACCTAAAGGATCAATAGCAATTCAAGAATTTGCTTTCTTGATTAGTTCAATCATGTTTCCACAATTTTTTTTGCAAACCATGTTTCCGTGCACAGTTAGGATTTCCATTAAAGACATTTTGCAAATTTTTTGAAAAACTCTCAAGTTTTCACCCATCCCCACATTTAGAATTTACATTGTCTCTGTTGTGCACTGAAAATTACCCAGAAAATTTCAGGATCAGGAAAAGTTAGGTGTCACAACCCCTGCGCCGCGTGCGGAATCCACGGCGCGGTGACGATCAATGGTTGAATCATGCACAAGTATTGAATAAGAGCAACCACAATGCATTACTAAATTTCATAGAGATTAGACCATTGTTTAGTTGCAGACAATCTATCTATCGTCCCAAAAGAATGACAACTACAGACCCAGAACTATTGTTTACAAAATAAGACTCAGACAAGACAATTAAACAATTAGGATTAAATGAGTTTCTAATCCATCCTAGCTTGTTTCTTCGTCTTGTTATATCTTAAAACGGTCTCCTTAGCTGTCCTTTAGAATGTTTTAAACCTGATTACCAGAAACACGTGAAAAGTAACTGCCAACTACAAAAGTAGTTGGTGAGAACAATAGGTTTAACAATTGTAAACATGAATCTGCATTGTAAGGCATATGTATAAAGAAGTAATTGAAAATACATGGATGGTTGCAACCCAAACAAACATCAAGTAATAATAATGTGTGCAAACAATCAAGAAACTGTTTACTAGAAAAGCCAACATATAATCAAGTCCCAAACTACGCTTGGAGTTAGAAAATTAGTCAGCAAACGCATTCAACACGAGTTGTCCTAACGAGTTTACTCAGAAGACAACTCTTTGTTGACGTAACCCGGTCAATAAGACCTATGCTAATAAATTTAATTAACAGCAATTTCATATTACCGTAATGCAACCAATTCTGCAGTTAGTTTTTAAAACAAATTTAAAAGCTAACTCCATCTTTGGCGTAACCAATGTGTGTCCTGCTTTCCCTTGTTGTGATCACCCAGTACTAACGCTATAATAATAAGAATATGTGTCTTGATGTGTGTATAAGTTTGTTCACAACGATGAACACCATTCTGTTGAATACTTTGATTTGAAACCTTGGTTGAATACCTCATTTGATTACCATGATTTGAAAATCTTGCTTGAATATCCTGAATTCAAATCCTTTGATTGAATACCACATGAAAACTATTGATTGAGTACCTTGTTTTGAAACCCTTGATTGAATACTGAGAATAGTGTCCTTGTATAATAACAAGGTTTATAAAATGATATCTTATCAAAAACACAAGTTTATAGAAAAAGAGTTTATAAAAACTTATTCTTTAAAAGTGTTTAACATTTATAAAACCATTTTTGTGTAACACAGTTGTAAAAACAGTTTAGAGATCTTTTTATAAAACCTTTTAGTAGAAAATGTTTAATAGTTGATAAAACTTTTTAAACAGTTGATAAATCCTTTTGAATACATGAGGAATCATTTAAAAATAGTTGAGAAATCCCTTCACTTTGTATAGTGAACCTGTATTGGTTGAAAATAGCATGAATCCTATAGATGAAATATGATTGTATAAAGTGTGTTTGGTCACGTGTTCCACCCCAAAACAGTTGTAAAACAGTAAAAGAGGGGCTAATGTTCTCACCTGACAGCAGTAGACTCTGAACCAGAACAAGTAGCAAGTAGCAAATAACAAGACTTCTAACTGGTTCCTATATCATTGTAATCATACATAGAATATAAGATTTATGATATTGTATTCTTTGATTGATTGATTGACTTGTGTTAGCATGATCCTAATTATCCATTGAATAACTTGTTTTTAACCAATTCAAACTCTTAAGAAAATAATTATTAAGTGTTAGATTTGTGTATTATCAAAATGTTGTCATCTTTGTAATTAATACATGTTTATTAAAATTTAAACTAGTGGGCCTTATGTTGGGCCAACTATCCCTTATGAGCCAATTGTAGCTGGGCCGAAAGGTTAGTCATGGGAGTTGTTTGGGCTAAAGTTAGTTAATCAATTGGGCTGAATGAGTGCCACTGTTCAAGTGTTACTGTTAAGCCCAAACCATTATGAACCGAAGGTAATCAAAGTGGGCCACTGCAAGGAGTGGGCCGAATGTGATCATGTTAGGCTTCGGAATGTCTTGGCCGAGAAATTCAACGATGATCAACTATGGGCTAAAACAACCGCATGAACATGGTCCGGCCACCCAGGACAGCGAACCTTTTGGGTTTCCAGGTGATTAGGTTCGGCCAGAGTGTATGCCATGATGGTTCGTTGGTTGTAGGTGGTCAGCTGAAGGTTCGCTAATTGGTCAAGGTTTCGGCTAGGCCTAGAGAGATTCGGCTGCTTGTTGAAGTTTGTATCTCTAGGATTTGCTGCTGGGGGAAAGGTTCGTACGCCTGCAATGGTTCGGTGGCACATAGTGGGGTTCGCTCATGTTCACAGTTTCGGCCAATGCACAGAGGGTTCGGCGACTTCGCATAGGTTCGCTGCTAGTGACAAGTTCGGTACTGCTATGTTCGGCGCCTCAGGTTCGCGGGTGACGGAAAAGGGTTCGGGGAGCGGCTAGGTTCAAGAGTCGTGCTGGGTTCGGCTGATGTACTAAGGTTCGGCGAGGTTGGATGGGTGAGGAAGGTTCGGCTCTGTAGGGTTCGGCCAAGAACCAAGCACAGGTCCGACCAGCAGCTTCGCCTAAAAGGTTCGGCCAGCTGGTTTACCCTCCATAGGTTTGCCAACAGGATAGGTTCGTTCGAAGTGCTGTTGTCCCCACGAACCTGTAACCCCGGCCATTGCATTATCTACACCCTCGAACTCAAGAATCTGTAGGTTATTCACGTGACTATGGTGATACGATCTAGTTTCTCATGGTTGTATGACTCAAGGTAACAAGGGTTAACCGATTTAGGTGGTGGTCGACCCTTGGACATGAAAACCCTACTTTTCAGAAATTTCGTGGCTTCATACCTCAATTTTGGCTGGTGGCAACTTCAGATCCTTTGTACTTCTAGGTAGAGGATATCAAGAGCTACGCGTGGACACCAAGAACGCACGATTTGTTAAAGAAACGAGCAAGATACGCGCGTTTGAAGCTTGAAATTTTAGTGAGAGAGAGAGAGATGGATTTATGGTTTAGAGAGAGAGAGTTGTGGGGGAAATGAGGCTTTCAAGCCTCATTTGTAGTTTATATACCCTCGGGGTATTCGGGTTCGTTTCGGTTTCTCGGTTCGCGTTTCGTCGCGTTTCTGGGACGACGCGTAATTTACGTGTTTTAAATAAAAAGAGTTGATATTTTCATTATTTTGATGAGTTTCAAAATTGTAAAATGTAAAATAAAATATTTTACTTATTTTTACACTTCGTTCGCTACCAGACCGTTAAACGACCATAATTACGTGTATACCCGCAATTGCGTACGTTTTTCGGTTGTATTATTTATTTATTATCGTTTACTCGTAATTATAAGTTCAATATTCGTATCTTTATGGATCGTCACCCATAACTATACTCAGTCTCGCTTACGCATTACGATTTTTGTTTAATTAATTCATTTGTCAAACTATTCGTCATAACGCTACGCACCAACACTATCCTATTACACCGAACGCAGTATACATATAGGGCATACCCAGAGTCCAGCTAACTGCCTTATCTACGCCAGCCCACCACTGTTTCGATACAATACAATACTGTTCTTGCCCAGCGTAATCGACTGTAAATAAATAATACATATTTGTTCCTAATTAAATAAGATCCTAGAACACACAAACACAACCATGCATATATGAATCACATTGACTGATTGAATATAAATACACATTGTTCTATCACTGTTTAGGACTACCATGACTAAATGCACAGATGTTACAGTCTCCCATAGTTAAGGGAATTTCGTCCCAAAATTAACTAGCCGAAGGTACTGTAAAAGGATGAGGGTACTTAAGCTTCATTTGGTCTTCACGTTCCCAGGTGAACTCAGCACCACGTTTGCCCTCCCATCGTACCTTTACGATCGGAATACGGCTACGTTTGAGTTTCTTGATTCCATGATGCATGATTTCGACCGGACGTTATATGAATTGCATGTTATTTTGAATATGAATGTCTTCACGTGGAATATGAGCATCATGATCCGCCAAGCACTTCTTAAGATTCGATACATGAAACGTATCATGAACATTGCTTTACTCCACCGGAAGTTTAAGTTTGTAGGCTACGGGACCAATCCTTTCTAGGATCTCAAAAGGTCCAACGTACCTTGGTGCAAGTTTCCCTTTCTTCCCAAATCGGACAACGCCTTTCCAGGGAGAAACCTTGAGTAGAACTCGGTCACCGACTTGAAACTCAAGCGGTTTCCGACGTTGATCGGCATAACTCTTTTGCCGATCCCTTACTGCCTTAAGCCTTGATTGAATGATTGTGATCTTGTCTGTTGTTTCTTCAATGAGTTCAGGTCCTACGACCTGTGAGTCACCAACCTCGGTCCAACAAACCGGTGATCGGCACTTCCTACCATATAAAGCCTCGAATGGTGCATATTGAATGCTTGTATGGTAGTTGTTATTGTACGAAAACTCGATGAGTGGAAGATGAGTATCCCAACTCCAACCGAAGTCAATCACACAAGAATGAAGCATGTCCTCGAGTGTTTGGATAGTCCTTTCGCTTTGACCATCGGTTTGGGGATGACATGCCGTGCTAAGATTAACACAGGTTCCAAAAGCCTTTTGAAATGTTTGCCAAAAGCGAGAAGTGAAACGACTATCACGATCAGAAATGATTGATGTTGGAGTACCATGACGAGCGATGATTTTGTTGATGTACAAGGTGGCTAACTTCTCCATTTTGTAATCCTCTCGAATTGGGAGAAAATGAGCAGATTTGGTGAGTCGATCGACGATCACCCAAATCGAATCGTAACCCCGTGTAGTTCTCGGCAACTTAGTTATGAAATCCATGGAAATTTGCTCCCATTTCCTTTGAGGAATTTCAGGTTGCTGTAGAAGTCCTGAAGGCTTCTGATGTTCTGCCTTGACTTTGGAACACGTTAGACATTTCCCCACCTACAATGCTATGTCTTTCTTCATTCCTGGCCACCAGTAAGATGTCCTCAAGTCTTGGTACATCTTATCGGCCCCTGGATGAACTAAGTATCGCGACTTATGAGCCTCATCACAGATGAGTGTGCGTAATTCTTCTGACTTTGGAATCCACATGCGACCGTTGAAGTATAAAACCCCATCAGCTTGAGGTTCTAGTTTACCCTCAACTCCGCAATCTAAGTCTGCATTCAGTTGATTGTTGATCACTACTTGTTGTTGTGCAATACGAATCAGATCTTTCAAGTTTGGTTGTGTGTTGATCTCCATGGCTCTTACACAAATTGGTTTGACGGGTTCCATACGACTAAGAGCATTCGTCACCACATTGGCTTTACCCGGGTGGTAACGAATCTCACAGTCATAATCAGTTAGAAGCTCAACCCAACGCCGTTGTCTCATGTTGAGTTCTTTTTGATTGAGAATGTGTTGCAGGATCTTGTGGTCCGTATAGATGACACATTTAGTACCATAAAGGTAGTGCCTCCAAATCTTCAATGCAAAGACCACAGCCCCTAACTCAAGGTCATGAGTAGTATAATTCTTCCGTGAACCTTAAGTTGTCTTGAAGCATATGCAATCACCTTGTCCCGTTGCATAAGTACACAACCGAGGCCAAGGTTTGAAGCATCGTAGTAGACAATGAAATCATCACTGCCCTCTAGAAGACTAAGGATAGGGGAGTTGCATAACTTCTGTTTAAGAAGTTGGAATGCATCTTCTTGTTTCTGCCCCCATATGAAAGCTTGATTTTTCCGAGTCAGAGTGGTAAGTGGCAAGCAGATCTTTGAAAAGTTCGCGATGAACCTTCTGTAGTAACCTGCCAGACCAAGAAATGAAAGAATCTCTGTTGGAGTAGATGGAGTAGTCCAGTTCTTAATTGCCTCAATCTTCGCTGGGTCTACATGTATCCATCTCTATTTATAACGTGACCTAAGAAATGAACTCCCTTTAGCCAAAATTCGCATCTAGAGAATTTGGCGTACAACTGTTCAGTTCTTAGCAGTTCTAAAACCTTCCTCGAATGATCCTCATGTTCTTGTTCCATCTTGGAATAAATCTGTATATCATCAATGAAGACGATAAAAAACTGATCTAAGTACGGCCTACAGACTCGATTCATTAAATCCATGAATACTACCGGTGCATTAGTCAGTCCAAATGGAATAACCACGAACTCGTAGTGTCCATAACAAGTCCTAAACGTTGTCTTCGGTGTATCCTCATCGTTTACTCTTAGTTGGTGATACCCGGATCGTAGATCAATTTTAGAAAAGCAAGTCGCTCCCTGTAATTAATCAAACAGATCATCGATCCTAGGTAGAGGATATCTGTTCTTAACTGTCAACTTGTTTAACTCACGATAGTCAATGCACATACGAAATGAACCATCTTTCTTTTTGATAAAGAGAACCGGAGCTCCCCAGGGAAAGAAACTCGGTCTAATGAAACCTTTGTCTAGAAGCTCTTGGAGTTGACTAGACAGTTCTTGCATCTCAGACGGTGCTAGTCGATATGGAGACTTCGCCACTGGGTTTGCTCCAGGAACGAGATCGATTCTAAACTCCACGTGTCTGATCGGTGGTAGTCCAGGCAAGTCTTCTGGGAATACGTCCGGATAATCTCTGATGACCGGAACGTCTTCAACTGTTTTCTTTTCAGGTTTCTTCTCTACCACGTGAGCCAGGAATGCACAGTATTTCTTCTTCAGATACTTCCTAGCCTTGATGCACGACACAATCTTCAATCCGCGGCAGGGTTTCTCACCGTAAACTTGCATCATTTCGCCAGATGGTAGGGGGATTCGAATAAGTTTCTCCGAGCATACAATTTCGGCGTGGTTTTTGGATAACCAATCCATTCCTACTACGACTTCGAAACTTCCGAGTGTCATAAGAATAGGATCAATGAGGAAAAGATGATCGTTTAATCCTAATTCACAATCACGAATTATTGAATTCACTAATATGGTCTTATCATCCGCTACTTCTACGGTCTAAGGAGCAGTAAGTATAGATGGTTGTTTATTAAACAGGGAAGTAGTATTAGTAGAGACAAAACTTTTGTTGGCACCAGTGTCAAATATGGTAGAAACATAGCGATCATTAATGAGAAATGTACCCGTGACGACTGCCGGCTCCTCGCGTGCTTCGGTAGCTCCGATAAAAAAGGCTCGAGCAATAATAGTTGTAGCGATGTTGTTAAGTTTCGGGCACTAGTTTTTGAAGTGTCCTTCTGCTCCACAGTTATAGCAGGCCCTTCCACCAGTAGTAGCAGGAATAGCGGTGGTAGTTGTAGCAGCAGCAAGATGAGCGGCTCGACACATTGCTGCCAAATGTCCGAACCGTCCACACTTGAGACATTTTCTGCATGGGGTAGTGGGTAGGTGATGGAATTGACATTTGGTGCAAAGTGGGTACGGACCAGTATAAGGCTTTCTGGCCGTAGCAGGTTGTGGAACAGCAGTAACGGGAGTGGCTTGAACAGGTGTAACTGCAGTCAAGGCTGCATAGTTCTTGATCATTCTCTGTTTTTGCTTCTTCTTCTTGGGTTGATTTTGTTCAGGCTTCTTGCCTTCATCCGTTTGTGGCCGCTAGTATCCCTTCCGAGTAAGTACGCCAGCCTTGACATACTCTTCAGTGAGAGTGGCACTTAGATGAATGGTCGTTTCCAGGGTAGTGGGATTACTCCCCATAACATTCCCCCTGATGACTAGGTGTAAACCTTCAATGTACTTCTCTATCCTGTGGGATAAAGGAGTAACCAGATGAGGAACCAAGATGCACAACTCATGAAAACGAGTTGTGTATTTAGCATTCTCGCCACTGTCTTGGGCGAAACTCCACATTTCAGCCTCAAGTTTCTTCAGTTCATGGCGTGGACAAAACTGTTCCACAAGTATCTTCTTGAAATCTAACCACGGCAAGGCCAACGCAACTTCCCGTCCTCTGGTGTTTTTCTCAGAATTCCACCAGGTGAGTGCACCCTTGTGAAAAGCGGTTGAGGCCATCTTGACCTTCAGATTTTCCGGACATCCCGTGAAGTCAAGGATATCCTTAATGCTTTCCAGCCATTGCAGTAGACTGGTAGCTCCCTCAATAACAGCATACTTAGGAGGCTTAACATCATTGAACTGCTTGAAGGTGAAGGTAGCAGTTCCGACGTTGTGGGCATTTGAGTTGTTTGCTGAATCACTGGTACTTCCCCGAAGATTCTGGGTGATATCAGTGACCATAACCGGAAGGACATCCCTCAAATGTATGGCGATGGCCCGGGAAATTTTGTTGATCTCATCATCATTGCCACTTGTTGAACCCCCGCCGTTGGGATCACGTCGAGGAGGCATTCTACAAATAGAAAGCCACAAGTGGGTCAGTAATGAGAAAGGATACTATTGAGTTTACATGATAAAGTTAGTAATATACTCATACTACTAATATTATCATTCAATTGTAATTTGAGCAAGCACATAAAGTCAATTAACATAGGATCAGTTAACCTTTTAGCATACATCTCATATGATTGTGTACGATGTGTCATAAGATTACTCATGATCTTTGATCACCTGAATTATGATTGAATCTATGGATAAATTATGGTTGAATTATGTGTGCACCTACTATGAATTGTTAACATGTAGAACTAAATCGTATGTGTTTGCTACATTTTTCTCGTTAACCTATGTTAGTAAGTACTCAGCATGTAATCACTTAAGACTACACATAATGATTGTTCACTTATTTGATTCACACACAATGGTTGTCTCACATATGGTTGATAACACAATGATTGTTTCACAAAATGATTTTATCTCAAATGGGTGTATTTCATATGTTTGACAAATGTTCAATGATTCCAGTCGTTCCCGGATTTTCACTTCAAATAAGAACGCCGAATTCCCCATGTCATACTGAAGTTAGTTTATATATAGGGCATACGTAGGGTCAAGCTAACTGCCTGCCCAGCCGACATCCCACCACCACTTCAGTATGCCAGAGCTTGGCCGCCATTTGTATTTGATGCTAGGATCCCAACTCTTGATTGATTATGATTGATTCATGATTGTCTCTTGTACTATGAATATGATTTTGATTGTGTAAACCGTGGTTCTTGATTTACTTGAAATCAAGACCTTAGGTTTTAACATATGTGTCCTAGGTTAATTAACCTAGGTTCTCAATACTTGCAGTATTGAGTATAATGATCTCCTTGTGTGAACTTCAACTAAAGAATACTGTTACACATATTCTAAATTATGAAGTCCTAATGATGATGAATACATGATAATGTTTACATGATGAGAATTTCATATCAAATATACTAAGAATACAGATCTTTGCCTCTGAAACTCTTTAATGAGTATGTGTTGAGAAATTTAGTTCGGTTTCTAAAATTATAGAATTCCGATCCAAATTCCTTGACTCGATGTCAAATCTTAGAAAGGTATCCCTAAGATCTTCCAAGCTTAGTGTAGACTAATTGCTTACTTAAGTTTACTTAGATCCTAAGTATCCTCAAGCCTATAGCACTTAATCCTATGGGGTAGCTTAGGTTACAGTCTAGGTCATTAATTATTGGGTTTTTCCTAGTTCTCTACAACCTTGGATCTGATACCAACCTGTCACACCCCCTGAGCCGTGTGCGGAATCCACGGCGCAGTGACGATTGATGGTTGAATCATGCACAAGTATTGAATAAGAACAACCACAATGCATTACTAAATTTCATAGAGATTAGACCATTGTTTAGTTACAGACAATCTATCTATCTTCCCAAAAGAATGACACTTACAGACCCAGAAATATTGTTTACAAAATAAGACTCAGACAAGACAATTAAACAATCAGGATTAAATGAGTTTCTAATCCATCCTAGCTTGTTTCTTCATTTTGTTCTATCTTAAAACGGTCTCCTTAGTTGTCCTTTAGAATGACTTAAGCCTGATTACCTGAAACACGTGAAAAGTAATTGTCAACTACAAAAGTAGTTGGTGAGAACAATAGGTTTAACAATTATAAACATGAATCTGCATTGTAAGGCATTTGTATAAAGCAGTAATTGAAAATATATGGATGGTTGCAACCCAAACTAACATCATTTAAGGATAATGTGTGCAAACAATCAAGAGACTGTTTACTAGAAAAGCCAACATATAATCAAGTCCAAAACTACGCTTGGAGTTAGAAAATTAGTGAGCAAACGCATTCAACACGAGTTGTACTAACGAGTTTACTCAGAAGACAACTCTTTGTTGACGTAACCCGGTCAATAAGACCTATGCTAATAAATTTAATTAACAGCAATCTCATATTACCATAATGCAACCAATTCTGCAGTTAGTTTTTAAAACAAATTTAAAAGCTAACTCCAGCTTTGGCGTAACCAATGTGTGTCCCGCTTTCCCTTGTTGTGATCACCCAGTACTAACGCTATAAGAATAAGAATATGTGTCTTGATGTGTGTATAAGTTTGTTCACAATGATGAACACCATGCTTTTGAATACTTTGATTTGAAACCTTTGGTTGAATACCTCATTTGATTACCATGATTTGAAAATCTTGCTTGAATACCCTGAATTGAAATCCTTTGATTGAATACCACATGAAAACTATTGATTAAATACCTTGTTTTGAAACCCTTGATTGAATACTGAGAATAGTGACCTTGTATAATAACAAGGTTTATAAAATAATATGTTATCAAAAACACAAGTTTATAGCAAAAGAGTTTATAAAAACTTATTCTTTAAAAGTGTTTAACATTTATAAAACCATTTTTGTGTAACACAGTTGTAAAAACAATTTAGAGAACTTTTATAAAACCTTTTAGTAGAAAATATTTAATAGTTGATAAAACCTTTTAAACAGTTGATAAATCCTTTTGAATACATGAGGAATCATTTAAAAATAGTTGAGAAATCCCTTCACTTTGTATAGTGAACCTGTATTGGTTGAAAATAGCATGAATCCTGTAGATGAAAGATGATTTTATAAAGTGTGTTCGGTCACGTGTTCCACCCCAAAACAGTTGTAAAACAGTAAAAGAGGGGCTACTGTTCTCACCTGACAGCAGTAGACTCTGAACCAGAACAAGTAGCAAGTAGCAAACAACAAGACTTCTAACGGGTACCTATATCATTGTAATAATACATAGAATATAAGATTTATGATATTGTATTCTTTGATTGATTGATTGACTTGTGTTAGCATGATCCTGATTATCCATTGAATAACTTGTTTTTAACCACTTCAAACTCTTATGAAAATAATTCTTACGTGTTAGATTTGTGTATTATCAAAATGTTGTCATCTTTGTAATTAATACATGTTTATTGAAATTTAAACTAGTGGGCCTTATGTTGGGCCAACTATCCCATATGAGCCAATTGTAGCTGGGCCGAGAGGTTAGTCATGGTCCCAACAAGTTCTCATGGGCCACATGGGTGTTGTTTGGGCTAAAGTTAGTTAATCAATTGGGCCGAATGAGTGCCACTGTTCAAGGGTTATTGTTAAGCCCAAACCACTATGAAACGAAGGTAATCATAGTGGGCCACCGCAAGGAGTGGGCCGAATGTGATCATGCTACGCTTCAAAATGTCTTGGCCGAGAAATTCGAGGATGATCAACTATGGGCTAAAACAACCGCATGAACATGGTCCGACCACCCAGGGCAGCGAACCTTTTGGGTTTCCAGGTGATTAGGTTCGGCCAGAGTGTATGCCATGATGGTTCGTTGGTTGTAGGTGGTCAGCCGAAGGTTCGCTAATTGGTCAAGGGTTCAGCTAGGCCTAGATAGATTCGGCTGCTTGTTGAGGTTCTTATCTCTGGGGTTTGCTGCTGGGGGAAAGGTTCGCACGCTTGCAATGGTTCGGTGCACATAGTGGGGT
Source organism: Mikania micrantha (assembly GCA_009363875.1). NCBI lineage: Eukaryota > Viridiplantae > Streptophyta > Magnoliopsida > Asterales > Asteraceae > Mikania > Mikania micrantha. Next base: position 48,686,688 of record CM018692.1, read on the forward strand.
TCGCTCATGTTCACAGGTTCGGCCCATGCACAGACGGTTCGGCGACTTCGCATAGGTTCGCTGCTAGTGACAAGTTCGGTACTGCTAGGTTCGGCGCCTCAGGTTCGCATGTGGCTGAAAATGGTTCGGGGAGCGGCTAGGTTCGTGAGTCGTGCTGGGGTTCAGCTGATGTCCTAAGGTTCGCCGAGGTTGGATGGGTGAGGAAGGTTCGGCTCTGTAGGGTTCGGCCAAGAACCAAGCATAGGTCCGACCAGCAGCTTCGCCCAGAAGGTTCGGCCAGCTGGTTTACCCTCCATAGGTTCGCCAACCAGGATAGGTTCGTTCGAAGTGATGTTGTCCCCTCGAACCTGCAACCCCGGCCATTACATTATCTACACCCTTGAACTCAAGAATCTGTAGGTTATTCACGTGACTATGGTGATGCGATCTAGTTTCTCATGGTTGTATGACTCAAGGTAACAAGGGTTAATCGGTTTAGGTGGTGGTCCACCTGTGGACATGAAAACCCTACTTTTCAGAATTTTCATGGCTTCATACCTCTATTTTTGGCTGGTGACAACTTCAGATCCTTTGTACTTCTAGGTAGAGGATGTCACGAGCTACGCGTGGACATCAAGAACGCACGATTTGGTCAAGAAACGAGCAAGATACTCGCGTTTGAAGCTTGAAATTTTAGTGAGAGAGAGAGAGAGACAGATTTATGGTTTAGAGAGAGAGATTTGTGGGGGAAATGAGGCTTTCAAGCCTCATTTGTTTATATACCCTCGGGGTATTCGGGTTCGTTTCGGTTGCTCGGTTCGCGTTTTCGTCGCGTTTCTGGGACGATGCGTAATTTACATGTTTTAAATAAAAATAGTTGACATTTTCATTATTTTGATGACTTTCAAAATTGTAAAATGTAAAATAAAATATTTTACTTATTTTTACACTTCGTTCGCTGCCAGACCGTTAAACGACTATAATTACGGTATACCCGCGATTGCGTATGTTTTTCGGTCGTATTATTTATTTATTATTGTTTACTCGTAATTATAAGTTCAACATTCGTATTTTTATGGATCGTCACCCATAACTATACTCAGTCTCGCTTACGCATTACGATTTTTGTTTAATTAATTCATTTGTCATACTATTCGTCATAACACTACGCACCAACACTATCCTATTACACCGAATGCAGTATATATATAGGGCATACCCAGAGTCCAACTAACTGCCTTATCTACGCCAGCCCACCACTGTTTCGATATATACAATACTGTTCTTGCCCAGCGTAATCGACTGTAAATAAATAATACATACTTGTTCCTAATTAAATAAGATCCTAGAACACACAAACACAACCATGCACATATGAATCACATAGACTGATTGAATATAAATACACATTGTTTTATCACTGTTTACGACTACCATGACTAAATGCACAGATGTTACATTAGGGATATATTTTTGATTGACTAATATCTCTGTTTATTCGTAATGCGATTTTTGAGATTATAGGATAACAGGTGGACAACTTGATGAGCTATAATCACAAAAGCAGCTAACAAACATTCCAAATATTTAAAAAGATCATGGGCTATGGTAGTCTTGTGGATTCAATGCCCCTAATTTGAATGAGTCACCCACAATTGGAAAGATCCCATATTATCCGCAACGGCTATTATGAGCGTTCTCTGTAATATTGTAGTATCAAAACCAAGGCATTGATCAATATTAAGAACACTCAACACACTTAGTAGCTATACAAGAATACAAGCACAACTAGCATCGATCATATTGTGCTTTTTCTTTGTAATCTGGTTGTTTTCTTACCAATAAATTAGGCAGACTGACAATTGTCACCTCCCAAGGATTTTATGCCGGCAATCCTAAGGGATTAAGGGCTTTTCCTCGTCTAAATCTCGTGTGTTTGGTTATTTTTCTATTTCGTATTCTCAAATATCCCTAGGGATCCTCAGGGATATACTTGTTACAAGTTACGTAAAACTGATATTTCAATTGTAAAACACAATATCCCACTTTTCTAATTCGGTTTTGCTAAAAATCATACTATTTGATTTTTACCCGAAACAATTTTGCGCCCACCGTGGGGCAAGCTTGTGTTTTTTATAATAAAAATTTCTTTAAAGGCGTTTACTCAACAACTATAGTGAAAAATGGCTTTACAAACGAGATCAACATCTGCCTTACCTACTGTTACTGCTGCTACTACGAACGTACCCTTGCAGATTCTTGTTTTCTCCAAGAAGCCCGAATATTCGAGGAAAAAGACAACATTTGTAGCCGAAAGTGTTCCATCGACGAGAATGACCACCATTGCCCATGTACTTGTTTCAAACAATGACATTTTGAGCATGTTTCAACAGGTACAACAAGAAATGATAGATCAACAACAGATGAATCAAAGGTTTCTTAGAGAAATGGAGAGTTTAAAGGCTGAGAAGAACAAGCAAGCTGAAACTTCTACTCCACTTGCTCCAAGGATCCTTGATTTTGGTACATCGGGGATGTCCGGGAATCATTCTAGTGATTTTATTCCTATGAAAACCAGCATTGGAACTTCATCAGGATCCCAAGATCTAGGGATATCTCGGGATAATATTCTCATTCCGAGGACATCACTTTCGACACCCATTACTGGTAACACTTATATTTATTCTCCTATTGATATCACTACCCTTGGTTCTTCTCAGGAAACAGGAATAACCCCCAAGTGGCTAAGGAAATACAAAAACTTCGGGATATGATATCAAGCATTCCAGGAGTAGTAAAACCTATCTCGGAAAATATTCCAAATTCCCACCATGAAGTTGTATGATGGGACCACGGATCCTGAGGAACATGTGGCGCAATCTAAGGAGAGGATGGATACCAACCCCATACCTCCACATCTAAAAGAAGCTTGTGTAAAGGATTTGGTTCAACATTGACAGGATCAGCCTTGAAATGGCTACTCAATATTCCTCCTTATTCGATTACATCATTTGCTCATTTTATTAACTTATTTAACAATCAGTTTTCTTGCAGCAGGACATTTGAGAGGTTGACTAGTGATCTATACAGGATAACTCAGGGATATGATGAATCTCTAAGAGTGATGTCAAAAAGTTTGGCAGAGAATCCTTGGATATCCTAACCTTGATATCACTCTAGTTGTTCAAGCGTTTAAAATGCGGTTACAAAGAAACTCACCATTTTATGATGGCTTGGTTATGAATCCTTGCAGGAATATGGATGCATTCGGAAACTGCGCATTAAGATTCATAAGATTGGAAGATGATAAGTAAATACAGAAGAGGATTACTACAACACCTCTCAATGATCAGGGCAAAAGGAAGTTGGACTCTCCCACGAACAAATCCTTCAAGTCCAAACTTACTACAAGTCCGATAATCACAAACTTATTATGTGGACGATGATGAGGATGAAGAAGAATATCCTAGGATATCTGATTATTTTTTTCTGTCAATATCCCTGAACTAATGTCTGTTATACAAGATTTAGGAGAGAAAGAAAGATGGCCTCCTAAGGATAAGAAATTTGCTGCAAAAGACAATTCCAAGTGGTGTGCATTCCATGAAGACTTCGGCCGTGCTACAGAAGATTGTATTGCCATGAGAAAAGAAATAAGTTTACTTAACAAGGGACATCTCAAAGAACTACTTGGCAAAAGGAAAGAAAGGAGGCAGGATCTCGATGGATTCCCAAAGAGAGCTGCATCTCTACTAAAGGATGCCAAGGTAATAAATTTAATTTCTGGAGGGTCTCACATATGTGGTACCTCTTATTCTCTAGCTAGGAGACATGCTAAAGAAGCTAAAATGGAAAATGGAGAGAGACCAACGAGGACATCGATCCTAACCACAGAAACCGTGGTATCCTTCGAGGAACAAGACAGGGAAAACATTATGGATCCTCATCATGATGGGTTAGTAATTACTTTATATGTTGCTAACCACTATGTCCGCAGGATACTAATAGATGGAGGAAAGTCAGTGAATATCATCCAATTGGAGACACTCAAAAGGATGGGTATTCTTGAATCCGAGATAACAATCAAATCATTGGTTCTGTTGGATTTAGCGGGGAAGCTAAAGCCACTGTCAGAGAAATCAAACTACCAGTATATATAGAGGGGGTAAATTCTATGAAATGCTTTTGTATTATAGATTCTTTATCCTGTTATAATATCATATTATGTAGACCATGGATACACGATATGAAAGCAGCCCCCTCGACCTACCACCAGTGCATCAAACTACCTAAACCATAGGGACTAGTGAACATAAATAGCGACCAGCAAGAAGCCAAGGAGTGTTATTCTTCTTCAATAAAAGTAACAACGAAACCATCATCAGCATAGCAATCAAAGAGCGACCTTGGGGATACTCAGGAACCCCGGGAAAAAGGAGGTAAAGGAAGTACTACTGAATCCTAAGTATCCCGAAACTAAAGTTCTCATCAGAACTGATATCCCTGAGGATATTGAAGAAAAATTGATTCTTTTCTGAAATCAAGAATTTCTACATTTGCATGGAAACATGAGGATATGAAGGGATATCGTCAGACATAATTAAACATAAGTTAGGAATAGATAGAAGCTTTAAACCTATCCACCAAAAAAGAAGGAAATTTGCCCCTGAGAGGAATATAATCATCCAAGAGGAAGTAGAAAAACTTCTCAAAGAAAAGATGATTAGGGAAGTAAAATTTTCATGGTGGCTAGCGAATGTAGTTATTGTTCAAAAGAAGAATGTTAAGTGGAGAATTTGTGTATATTACACAGATCTCAACAAAGCCTGTCCGAAGGACCCCTTTCCATTACCACACATAGATTCTATGGTATATGGACCAACAGGCCATGAAATATAAACTTTCATGGATGCATCGGCAGTATTTAAACAAATTCGGATGGAACCTGCGGACCAAGAAGATATTGCCTTCATGACGCCGACAGGGATATATTGCTATACAACAATGCCATTTTGCATGAAGAATAACGGAGCTAAGTATCAGAGACCTGTCAACATGATGTTCAAGGATAAGCATGGGGAACACCATGGAGGTATATATCGATGATATGTAGTCAAATCAAAGATTACCAAAAATCATCTCAAGGATCTTCAAGAATCATTTGATATCATGGATCGATACAATATTAAACTTAATCCCTCTAGGTGTCATTTTGGAGTAAGATCAGGAAAGTTCTTGGGATACATGGTCACTAAAAGTGGGATAGAGGCCAGCCCATAACAGATTCAAGCTATCCTAAACTTAAAATCCCCAACGAACACAAAGGAAGTGCAGAGACTAACTGGAAGGATAGCTGCACTCAATTGATTCATCTCAAGATCTTCTAAAAAATTCAAGGGATTCTACAACATCCTTAAAAAGAATAAGAAGTTTCAATGGGATGAAGAGCATGAAAGGGTGCTTAAGGATTTGAAAGAATACTTGTCCTCACCGTCGTTGCTCATGAAACTAGAAGATGGTGAACCACTATCACTATACGTAGTAGTATCCCGAACTACAATAAGTGTTGTGCTAGTTAATGATTACCAAGGATCACAACATCTGGTATACTATGTAAGTAAGAGTCTATGAGATGCTGAGACTAGATATTCTCATCTCGAAAAGCTAATTATAGCTTTAATCATGGCCTCAAAAGGCATTACTTTGAGATGCATAGAATACATATCAAGACAAATTATCCTATAAAGTCAGTGTTAAGAAAACCTGAGCTATCAGGAAGGATGGAAAAATGGTCAGTAAAGCTTAGTGCTCATTATTTAGTTTACGAACCAAGAACATCAATCAAGTCTCAAGCATTAGCAGACTTTGTGGCAGATTTTTGTAGTGATCTACAGCCAGAAGCAGATGCGTTAGAAAACCTCGCTTCATCCCTAAAAATTTCGGATGATATAAATATCCCTATCCTACATATCTTGAGTCCAGCAATAGACATGAAAGACTCGAAAGAAATTGATGATCCAAAGAACGTTGAGATTCGAAATACAAATACGAAGCAAAATATCCTGGACTGTCCCTATCAAGTATTATCTTCAAACAGGAAAAATACCTATTGAAGAAGTAAATCCTAGAGCTTTTAAAGCTAGAGTATCTAAGTACACAATTATCCGGAATATCTTATATAGGAAATCAGTAGCAGGTCCGTACCTTACGTGTTTGGAAAAACCTAAAAGTTTAAGAGTAATGAAAGATATCACGAAAGAGATTGTGGAAATCACACTGGGGGCAGAGCATTACTCTTAAACATCCTAAGAACAGGATATTTCTAGCCAACCATGAGAAAAGATGCAATGTTTTATTCTCAAAAATGTGATGCCTGTAAAAGACATAACAATATTCTTCGTCAACCGGCTGAACCATTATACCCGATAGTCTCATCATGGCCATTCATGAAATGGGAAATGGATATAGCAGGTAAACTACCCAAAGCACCACATGGAAAAGTGTTCATGCTTGCCATGACCGATTATTTCTCAAAATGGATTGAAGCTGAAGCCTTTGTACATGTCAGAGAAAAAAAAGTAATTTCATTCATAAAGAGGAATATCCTGACAAGATTCGGGATACCTGCAGAAATTACTTGCGATAATGGATCTCCGTTTATCGGCAAAAGAACTACAAACTTTTGTGATGCATGGGGGATAAAAATGATTACTTCTACACCTGTACATCCTCAAGCCAACGGACAAGCAGAATCAAACAATAAAATCATTATCAACAATATTAAAAGGAAGTTGGGATCCAAGAAAGGAAAATGGGCTGAAGAACTGCCATTTGTCCTATGGGCAGATAGAACAACGAAAAAGAATGCGACTGTTCAAACACCATTCTCATTAGTATTCGGTTCTGAGGCTATACTCCCAACTGAGATGGTTATCCCTACCGCAAGAACAAATTTGCAAACTATAGAATCCAACAATGAAATATTGTCTCAGGATATAGATACCATTGATGAAATTAGGGATATTGCCAAAATAGGGATGGCAACTTTCCAACAAAAGATGGCTAAATCCCATAACAAGAATGTAAGGATTAGAAGGTTCCAAATTAGAGATTTGGTTTTAAGAAAAGCATTCCAGAATACCACCAACCAAACGGATGGAAAACATGCCCCAAAATGGGAAGGACCCTATAGGATTGAATCCGAAGCCGGAAAAGGAGCATACAAACTAACGACTATGGAAGGAGAACCTATTCCAAGGGCATGGAATGCCATTCACCTTAAAACTTACATTATATGATTTCCTTACTATTCACTTATTTATCTCTTAAATATCCCTATACTTATATTCTGATATATCCTTAAATATCTGGATACTAACTTAGGCATCGGAGAGGCGTTAGGATCCCTAACGCCCAACTTCGCAATAATGTTAATGTTTTGCAGGTATAGCTGGAGAAGAGACGAGACTATATGTCTCATACAAGTTTTGACCTGAAATCAAAGCTTGATCAAGAGCAACGCACAGACTACTTGTCTAGCCGCAAGTTTTGACCTGAAATCAAAACTATGTAGAAGACCATCGCACAAGTTTTGACCTAAACTCAAAACACAAGGGACATTTTGTCTCTCAACCGAACTAGGGTTCCTACACCCTCGCCAGTAGCGCATGAATATTCTGTTATAGTTTGAGATAATGGGACCAGTACACTCTTTAGTGGTTGACAATTTCATTATCAAGGGCTATAATCATGGATCCTCCGAATTATCTCGTTATAGTTAGAGCTTTTGGGACTAGTACACCCTTTAGTGGCTGAAAATTTCATTTTCGAAGACTATAACCAGGTATTCTCCAAAAAATAGCACTCACATGCTATACAACCGGGCCTTGTCGCCAGTATTTTGGCCTTAGTCGCCAGTTTAATCGTCCTTGTTGCCAGTATATTCGACCTTAGTTGCCAGTTTTATCAGCCTTGTCGTCAGTATCTTCGTCCTTAGTCGCAATTCTAAACCGGCCTTGTCGTCAGAATATTGATTTTATCCCAAACTTTCTTATTTTGCATAAAACTATTTTCATGAAATGTTTCCGGATATAGCATCTACCTACAACATATCTAAGGATATTATGGTATGTAACTATTATACTATTTTAACAGGGATAAAGAAGACTTCGGAAATAAGTCTACTATTTCAATGAGTTAGTATTTATTTCTTAACCCCTTTTATTCTATATCAGCTTTTGTTTTGAAACAGAAGTATATTCCTATGTCTTATAAATACTCTTATCTAATTCTATTAACAAATAATTAATACATATATTAGTATTCAAAACACATCGTAATTCACCTATATTATAACCAAAATCCTGATAAGTTTTACTTAACATATTTCTTGGTTATAAAATATCCGACCATTTGCAAAAAAAAAAAATATCCTGAAACAATAAGAGAATTATTTACGCATCAATATAAGATATCTCTACAAAAAACTTAAATAACAATAAACCCAAAAGATGATTAGGATATCCTTAAAAATACTTTCTGATATTCAAGAATATATTAGAATACAAAACATTCAAACGAAATAATAACATATCAAAAGACTAGTTGTCATAGATATTTAAAGCTAATATATTGGGCTTCACCATGAAAACTTATGGTCCCTCCACCCAATATATTAAAATTGTTAACTAAACTATTAAGGATATTTAGGCATCGCCATGAAACTCATGGTCCCTCCACCTAAAATATCCTGAATTATCTAAAAATTGTCTGCCCCTACATATGGGGACATCAATAGAAACATTGTTTGAAACATAGAAAACATCATCAAAGAACCACAAACATGATGGGCTCACACCTTATCAATCCTATCTTCATCGCCCCTCGCAAACTCACCAGCACCTGCGCCTGCGCCTGCACCAACATCCTCACCCTCTCTCGCCTTGCTCATCTCTGCCACACTAGCTGTCTTCGTCGCCACCGCATCAGAAGTCTCCGCAACATCCCCGGTCAAGTTGGTCAGGATCTTGGCACATTATGAGAGATATTTCGCCCACAGGTCTGCTCCTTCTTTCTTAGCTTTCTCAGCCATCTGAATTTGAGCCTGGAGGATGTGAATCGCAGCAGACTTCTTGGTGCCCTCTATAATATCCTTGATCTTCAGCTTGTGGGCAACATCAGTATCCTTGACCTGCTTCTTCAGTTTCTAGGCCTCCTTCTCAAAATGGTTGGCATTGGCAGCGACGAACTTCTTTTGATCCTTAAGATCTTCAATATGCTTATCAAAAGCCTCTTTATAAGAAGCAACCTTGAGGATAGGCTTCATATATAATATTATGTCAGGATATAACATAAACAAAACAAAGGTATCCTGAATACTACCTTTTGTAGGAGGTCAGCAACAGGGAAATCAGGAATATCATCAACATTGATGGGCTCAGCACCTTTACGTTTCTTGGAGACCTTATATGAAAGGGTGTGCATAATCCTAGCCTTGGGGGCAAAGGGGCTTGCCTTCTCCTTCTTAATAGTGAGGAAACCACTAAGATCCTCCAAATCGAACGCAAATACTAAGTAATGAACAGTATAAATCAGGCATATGAACGAACATTAATAAACATGTAAGAAATAAACATACGAAACCTGAAGTCATCTGAGTGTGAGAGTGCTTGGAGGATATGCTCTGATTTGGGGGTATATTGGGGATATCAGCCTTCAAGGAAACAACGAACTTCCTTCCCTCTCCTCTATCTGCAATAACGCTTGAATTTTCTGCTCAGTATCCCTGCTTTTTGCTATCAATGATTCGAACTTCGGTGCTGAAAAAATCATAAAAACATAGATCAATAACCGAAATAAATTAACGAACTCAAAAAGCAAAGCTAAAAAATCCTACCCTGAAACAACCAATTGACCGGAAGGGATTTCTCTTGAGAGATATAACTCCTTTTAACATAAAAGAACTTATTTCGCCACTCTTCCTCGTTCATAGTCATTCCAGGAACAAGAACGGGAGCATTGCTCCTTCTCTGAAGCAGAAAACGAGAATAACCATGAGTGTGAAGTTGGAAGACATGGGAAACTTCAGGGACTCCAATTTTAAGACCATATCTTTGGTTCAACTTGTGAAGGGTAGCAAGCAAGCCAATCCATTGGCATCAGTTGAGGATAATATAGACGGGTGACATAGTAGAACTCAGAAATCAAGGGGAGAAGAGGATAAGATAAACCCAAAGAAAAGGGTAGGCTGGTTTGGTCCACCGGTCTTGGTCTCACCTGGTAATTGTATCCCGCCAAGTAATCTGTGCTCTGACACACTGTCTACTCCTACGAAAAATATCATCATGGATTTCCTCAAACGTATATGCCGCAGATCGCGTATATATCTCAACTTGTTCAGCTTGCGCATGGCGTTCACGCCTCAGTTCCTCTTCCCTTTGCCTTTGCGCTTCTCTTTCCAGTCTGCCTCCTTTCTCCATATTGGCATCCTGTCCAGATTTTCCAGTGCATCCCCGGGCTAACGAATGAAACCGACAGGCCTTTCATAGACAATGGATCTCACAAACTGAGTGAATTCATGAAACTATTGGGTTTGTGTGGGTTGGTGGTTAGCAATACCACCATCTCCTTCCATCTCTTCTTACACCTGTTCTGGTTCCTCTTTTTCAGGCTCCACATCATCCCTGAAATGATAAGTTGTCTCTTATTTTTTTAATTGATTAAGACATGCTTCGTCAATCTTTGCCTATAAATCCATCCATGTGTTGCCAACCTGTCTAACATGAAGTATCGTTGGGTCATCTTATCAAATGGAGTTGATGTTTTGACGGCCCTTTGTTTCACCATTATAGTTGACATTAATATGCAGTGTGGCAATAGATACCTCATTAGACTCACCCTGCTTTCCCACACATTCAATAGTACCAAATGTCGAAAAGACAATTTTAGTTGTCTAGTCATCAACGCATTAGCACCCTAATTTCAAAGTTCCTGACGAATAGTTTATCACCCAACTAAAGGATGACGTTGTGCCAAGAAATTAGTGACATTAATTTAGGTAACAATTTCAGATCACTTCTCAACAATTTGGTTCCCATAGCCTCTTGTGGTTTAGACATTGTCCAAATTGTTGTTGTTCAATTTGAGAGCTGCTTCCCACCCAAGGGTTTCAAAGCATTGGACCAATTCAAAGATTACGAATTCCTCTAATGGCACTACATTTCCACAAACCAAAAACTTCTTTATACTAGCAACCTCTAGCATCTTCTTTCTATATAGCACTGGTTGCCATAAGGGGTCAAAGTTGGTTAGTGGTGTGTTCTCAACCCGCTTAGGTTCATCCCCAACAATTAAATCATCATCTTCATCATTGGAGTCCATGTCCTCTACTTCATAGTACGAGTCTTCTTGATGTTGAGCAACAATGAAGATGATGCCACTTCATTTCCCTTTCTACTTGTAGCTTTGGCTCTACCCATTTCCTACAATTTAAACAAAATCAGTAAGCAAGTTGTAATAAAAACCCGTGTGTACATATTATTACAATTGTGAACATGGTTTATCATGATTACTACAAGCCATGACTAGGATACAAAGGTGGTTTCATTGAAGCATTTAAATTCATGAATTAATGAAAACTATAATTACCCCCTTTCCTAATAAATTTCTTTTTCACTCTTTCTCTTCATCCATGATTTTTTCTAAGAACATCATCCAATTCTCAAGTCCTCATTTAAGCCTCTCATAAAAAATTCATTCCCCATAACAAGTTTCATTTATGATTGTTGACCTAACCCACAAACTCTTCCCATTATCATAAAAAGTTATATGATTTCTCCTAATACAATGATAACCCATGCTACATTTCATCATGATTGCATCAATATAATTGTGTGCGCATGCATATATCAATCCATTACCTTGAGTGAATAAAAAGGAAGTGAAAACATACCTTTTACTTGTCAAAATGTAAATGAACTTTCAAAAATTATTGGTGAATATACCTAAGAAAACCCAAAAACTCGTCACTTTTGTGCCTCGATATCACAAAAATCACAAGGAATCTTGAGAATCTAAGTTAAAATTGTTGTTCCTATTGCAAATCTACTTGAAATGCATACAAAGTTTGCAATATTTGATGGAGAATTGAGGGATTTAGAATCTAGGGCTTTTGGGTGTTTTTGGTGGGAGAAAGGAAGAAGAAGAAAGGATTTCTGAGAGGAATGGGGTGAAAATGAGGATGGATCCCGTATTTTATGTTCATGGGTTGAATTTTGGGTCATGGGGGTAAAAAACATGGGTTAAATGGCTGAAAACGGGATGGCCCGCGGTTTCAGCGGAAGCTGGCGTACCATACGCCAGGTGCGGCGTATGGTACGCCACATGGGCCTGGAGGTGGCGCATTTTGGGCTTAGAAATTTGCGAATGATACGCCGGGACCCCTTTTTTTAGAGTTAACTAGAAGTAAAAATAAAAGAAAATGAAAAGAAAGTTTTGTTTAAGAAGACTAACGAAACAAAACATCTAATTTTGGAAACGACACTTGTTTTACGCCATATTCGTCATGATCCGTATATTCCAATCCCCTCTTTGTTAGTGCCTCGCCCCGTGCCGCGTTTAAGAAACATTACTTGAATCCCTAATGATTGTTCCTCCCATTTGTGGGTGTGTATAGGTCAACGAACTCTCATGCAATGAACGGTTAAACACATAATAACCACACTTTCGTAGGGTTCACGTTTGCATTTAACATATACAAAAATCCTTTTAACATATACAAAGTTCACGGGCTGCCTCCTAAAGCGCTAAGTTTTGCGTAGTTAGCCTGACATGATCTTACCTGATTTAATCCACAACATACGTTGGTGAGTTTACAAGAAAGTTCATCACATCCATTTTTACTTTGTTGATGTCATGAGCTTCCACGTAAGGATTGAGACAATGTCCATTCACAACTCGGCGAGTATTTGCATTCAAATCTTCAATCTTGATATCTCCAAAGCTTCCAATTCACGTGACAATGTACAGACCCGACCATTTACTTTTCAACTTTCCTAGAAAAATTTTTGGCTTAGATTTGTAAAGCCATACCTTTTCATTGATTGTGAACGACTTGTTTCTGATCTTAGCATCACGCACTCGTTTCATCTTGTCTTAGTATGCAGCTGCACTATCATAAGCTTCATTTCTTAACTCTTCAAGCTCACATAACTACAATTTTCTTTCTTTACCACATGATAAGATCTGATGCCCTGCCTTTTGACACTAAAGTGCCCTTCACATGCTGATGAGTGAGTCAAAGTGTGACACCCCGCAATTTCCAGGTCAGCTTATTGATTGTTTAAATGTTTATTTAAATGCTATTTGTACACGTGGCACTAGAATTAGTTTAATTTAGTGTGACAAGTGGCACGACAGTACGAACACTGACACATGACGAGATAATTCGAGGAATTATCGAGAAACCACACACACGTGTCAAAACACACGAACGTTGGTGAACGTTTAGCACATCGTGTAGCACAACACTCGAAACCTCACGAAACACTTGAACATTGAAATTGGAAGTTCAAACGAGGCCAAACGATAGTTCGTAAACGTGAAAACGATGACGAACGGATCAAACCCATTAAATTGGGCTTATTGGGCTCTTCACGGGCCCATAGCGGTACCCGATGGCCCATTAGAGGCCCTATAGCGGTACGCAACGAGATTTGGGAAATTTTGAATCCTGAATTCCTTCGCGGTACGCGAAGCATCTTTTTGCCTCTCTCCGCGGTACGCGATGGGTGTCAGACGGCAAATCTTTATAAAACCAAGATGCAATCATGTTCTAGCCACCTATTTCCCACTTCTCGATTCCCAGGCACTCAAGATCATCTTCTACCTCGGAAAAACCACCATTGAAGCCTGGAGAAGCCATAGAAGAGCCATTGAAAGCTTGGAACTTGGAGGTGAAAGCTTGAAGCCCACAAAAGAAATTCGAGCATCATCATCACCCTCTTCTTTATGTCGAGTCCGGCAATCTCAGGAGGTTTAGGAACTGTTATTCATCACCTTGGTGTTCATGGAGATCTAGAAGGTAGTTCTATGCTTAAAACCCATTTTCACATCTATTACACACACATGCATGTGTTCAAACTCACATGCAAGCACCCTTACTCCACATGCACGAAATTTTGGTCTGGGTTTGTTGATTTTAATATGTTTCTTGATGATCTAAAGTGATTAGAGAGAGCATTTCATGATGATCTATGATGATGTGTGCCATTAAAATGCATGATATAAGCATAACTTGATGAAATGGCTACATGCATGTACAATCTAGTGCATTTTTTATGATCTTGAATAATGTTATATGATTATTGATGTTATTGGTGATGATCTATATGTTTGAATGTTGTTGAAATGGTTGAAAATGTGGTTTTTGACAAACTTTCCATTAATAGTAACTTTTTACTTCAAAAGTGGTGATATGAATGATATGGTGAACATACATGTATATTGATATGTTGGATGATGAATAATATGATAATATTAATGCTTAGAATGTAGTTTTGATGATTGATTGTGGTCATTTGGGCATAGCTACTATATATAGTAACTTTTATGAACCAAGTGTTGATTGATGATGATTTTTGTTAAATGTGTATGATTTAAATTATGTTACATGGATTATTATGATGATTTATAAAGTAAAAATGATCTAGAAGTGTTTAGGATAATCATTGGTATGTAAATTGATAAAGTTACTATTTTTAGTAATTTTATTATTAGAAAAACCGACTTATGAATATTTTGTATGATTTGAGCATGCTTAGTGGTTTATTATGTTTTAATATGATGAATGAATGTTAAGTTAGATGGTTTCCGATAAAAATATTGCTAGATATGGGAGCTTTACATTTTAGGAAACTTTTATGTGCCAACATGATATAAGTGACTTATGTGATTCCGTACGATGATGTGCTATGTGTTAACATGATCACGTAGGACTAACGAGCATGCTAGAACTTTAAAATCGTTATGCTTTGTGAAACATGCCATAAATGGAAACTTACTATATTTAGTAAGTTGTCCATAGACGCGACTTGCGCGTTTTGCACACGACGAGCACTTACACGATTGATACACGATTCACAACCGACAGACGGTTCACCAACGGGTCGTTGAGTCGATTTACGATTAGATCATCACCTTTCCGAATCCAATGCTCGTATCGTATTTCAATTTGATTTACGATTTATGGAATATCGTTTCGGAATATTATTCTTAATAATTATATTCGTGTGACTCGTCACCCACGCGAATAGAATATTAAGTTAATATTTCTGAATTAATATTCGCGTTTAAATTATAATCGTAACCTCACTATCGCGTAATTCTTTCCAATAAAGCTTTCATTATTTTATTATCTTTAATATTATAAATCCCAATCCAAAACCCACTAAACCATATCACTGACACATCCATAACAGACCGAAATACGCTTATGTATAGGGCATATGTAGGAGTAGGTCGCAACCTATCCAGCCACCGTCCCACCGCTATTTCGATAAACCATGACCATGTGTCCTTGACTATGTTTAGTAACCAAACCATAACAAACTCAGAAATCCTTTCCATTCCAAACCAAAACCTCGGATTCTCCTCACCAAAGCCTCAACACTGATATAATCATGATAAACCGAAGATGGCTTATGTATAGGGCATATGTAGAGGTCAGTCGCAACTGCCTCAGCCACCGTCCCACCACCTATTCGATAGACCATGATTTTATCCTTGCCTATCTTTGGTGATAGAATCCTATAATACTAACATTCCAAATCAACAACCCATAACATATGTTCCACTGCAATAAACTCTCTGGTTCTGTTTAGTTTTATTTCAACTAAACTCCCCATGGTTTATGCTTATAACAATGTGTTCCCAATATGTATACCAATAATAGTAATAACATCCAATAATTCATAATTATTAACAATTATCATATCAGGTCTTAACAGTACATTCAAACATGTACGGACAACCCGAAATGCTGTGATGTTACAGTCTCCCCTAGTTAAGGGAATTTCGTCCCGAAATTCAAATTGGAGTGACCGTAGTGAATAAATGTGGATACTTAAGCTTCATCTAATCTTCTCGTTCCCAAGTGAATTCTGGATCACGCTTCGACTCCCAACGTACTTTGACAATTGGAATTCTACTGCGTTTGAGTTTTTTAACTTCATGGTCCATTATCTCCACTGGTTTTTCAACGAAGTGCACGGTATCATCGACGCGAATATCATCGAGTGGTACCTGAAGATCTTGATCAGTTAAGCATTTTCTTAAATTGGACACGTGAAACGTCGGGTGTACATTGCTAAGTTCAGGAGGAAGTTCCAACTTGTAGGCAACCTTCCCAATCCGTTCAAGGATCTTAAAAGGGCCAACATAACGTGGAGCAAGCTTACCCTTCTTCCCGAATCGTACCACTCCTTTCCTAGGTGATACTTTGAGTAATACCATATCCCCAACTTCAAACTCTAAAGGTTTTCGTCGTTTATCTGCGTAGCTTTTCTGTCGACTGCGTGCAGCTAACAGATTGTCACGGATTTGGCGGATCTTGTCAGTCGTTTCTTGAATAATCTCAGGACCAGTGATCTGCGATTCGACGATCTCAGTCCAACAAATAGGTGACCGATATTTTCTACCACAAAGAGCTTCAAACGGTGTCATAACAATGCTCGCATGATAATTGTTGTTATACGAGAACTCAACTAACAGTGGATGGCTATCCCAATTACCACCGAAATCGATGACACAAGCTCTCAACATATCTTAAAGTGTCTGGATCGTTCGCTCCATATGTCCATCCGTTTGAGGATGATAAGCGGTGCTAAAATCCAATCTTGTTCCAAAGGCTTCATGAAGTGATTCCCAAAATCATGCCGTGAAACAAGCATCACAATCCAAATATTATGCTTAAGGGAATTCCATGTCGGCTAACGATCTCATCAACGTAGATACGAGCTAATTTCCGCACAGGGTACGTTTCGCGTATTGGCAAGAAATGAGCCGACTTGGTTAATCTATCAATTATCACCCAAATACTATCATTACCACTTGCGGTTCGTGGGAGATGGTAATAAAATCCATGGAGATATTCTCCCACTTCCACATGGGTATTTCTGGTTGTATTAAAAATCCCGAAGGTCGCTGATGTTCTGCCTTGACTTTAGCGCAGTTAAGGCACTTGGATACATATTCAGCAATATCCTTCTTCATTCTCGGCCACCAGTATAAGACTCTAAGGTCTTGATACATCTTGTCAGCACCCGGATGGATTGAGTAACGAGACTTGTGAGCTTCATCCAAAATCATCATCCTAAGATCATCCCTATTCGGTATCCACAACCGATTCAAAAAATACATCAAACTGTCATCCTTAGTTTCCAATAGTAACTCGGCCCCACAAGACATCTCATCTTTTAGGCTATTTTGAGCCAATGAGTGTTGTTGGGCTGTGAGAACATCATTATGGAGATTAGTGTGCACTCGGACACTATGGATTTGAACCTGACTTTTGCGACTAAGCGCATCTGCTACTACATTCGCTTTGCCAGGATGGTAGCGAATTTCAGAGTCATAATCGTTCAACAGTTCAACCCATCTCCGTTGTCTCATATTAAGTTCCTTCTTATTAAGTATATGTTGCAAACTCTTGTGATCTATAAAGACTACACACTTTGTGTCATAAAGATAATGTCTCCATATCTTCAAAGCAAACACGACTGCACCAAGTTCCAAGTCATGTGTAGTGTAGTTCTTCTGATGAATTTTTAGTTGTCTTGATGCATATGCCACAACCTTTCCCCGCTGCATGAGAACACAACCGAGACCTAGGTTGGATGCATCACAGTAAACCACAAAATCATCATTTCCATCTGGCAGTGTCAAGACAGTAGCATAACAAAGTTTATGCTTCAAAGTCTGAAATGCCTCTTCTTGCTTTGGTCCCCACTCATAAGGTTTATTCTTTTGAGTCAAAGAAGTGAGAGGGACAGCAATCCTGGAGAAGTTCGAAATAAACCGCCGATAATTACCGGCAAGTACAAGAATGATCGAATCTCCGTTGGTGTCTTCAGTGTTCTCCAATTCTTCACCGCATCAATCTTTGCAGGATCCACGTGAACACCTTTTCATTGACTATGTGTCCCAAGAATTGAACTTCCTTAAGCCAGAATTCACACTTGAAGAATTTGGCATACAGTCGTTCATCTCTTAAGATCTCCAAAGCCAACTTAAGGTATTGCTCGTGTTCTTCTTTGCTCTTGGAGTATATCAGAATATCATCAATGAATACAATCACAAATTTATCCAAGTATGGCCTACAAACACGGTTCATGAGATCCATGAAAACCGCTGGTGCATTGGTAAGGTCGAAAGGGATTACCAGAAATTCATAATGACCATATCTTGTTCTGAAAGCCGTCTTGGGAATATCATCATCAGGTACACGAAGCTTATGATACCCAGACCTAAGATCGATCTTCGAAAATCATGCCGAACCCTGAAGTTGATCAAAAAGATCATCGATGCGCGGCAAAGGATATCGATTCTTAATGGTCAGCTTGCTCAATTCGCGATATTCGATGCACATTCGGAACGACCCGTCCTTCTTCTTGACAAACAGGACCAGTGCACCCCATGGCAAATGGCCCGAGCGAATGAATCCTTTATCGGTCAGTTCTTTTAATTGGCTCGCCAATTCTTGTAACTCCGAAGGCGCAAGTCTGTAAGGAGCTTTGGTGACTGGGTTCACACCAGGTACTAATTCTATTCGAAATTCTACTTGACTCTCTGGTGGAAGACTCGGCAAGTCGTCTGGAAATACTTCAGGAAAATCTCTTATCACAGGGACGTCGTCAACGCTTTTTCCTTTCTCCTTTTGTAACAACTGTAAGAAATCCCAACAAACTTAAACATTAAATTGTAATTAAATGATAAAGCCCAATAAACATCTAGGCCCAATAAGAAATTTAAGCCCTATAAGATTTTAAGGCCCAAATAGGCCGTTAAGAATTTTATGTATAAATCATGTCTGATAAATTTTAAACATTTATTTGAGCAAGAGCTTAATAAATTCCTTTGATAAATTAATTTATAATACTCTATCAATAATCGTAAGAAGCAAATGAAAAGAATCAGAGTTAAACAAGTTTAATGTAAAAATATATATCTCTATACTAATCAGAGGATTTATTTTGAGAAACATAGGTAATGTATATCATATAAACAAGAACTCTAACTGGGGCGTGAAAACTTTTAAGCCAGTCAAATTCGTCGTGTACGCAATATTAACACGTTTTAATTTAACTAAGAAAACGAACTAAATATAACGAAACGAAAACATTTTAATAATATTTTTAGGTTGTTTCGTTTATCTAATAAACCTTCGGATCAAGAATAATAATCGAAAAGTAACACGAGCGCAAGACGAGATCGGTACGCGTTATAATCTATTTTAACCCTAGAATTAAACCCTAAGTATAAAAGGGGTGTAAACCCTTGTTTCTTTCACATAACAGCCGCACACCACACACATTTGTGTGTGTGCATTTCCATTCGTTCAAACAATCGAGAGAAAGAAAGAGAGAGCAGCGGCCGGAGCTGGCCACCCCACGGCGGAGCCACGGCGGCGCACGGCGGCGGAGCAACCTGGCTACATCTACGAACTCATCTCCTCACGTTCTACAACCTTCACTTCTTCAGTTTTGGGTGAAATCGACTTTAAATGTGAGAAATGGGACGAGGAAGTACATGACGGCTAGGGTTTTCACCCTAACCGCCGGCAAAGATGAGTTCTGGTTGGTGTTATGGTCCAGTAACATGGTTAGACAGTGGAAAGAGAGCCAAAAGGTGACATGCAGTGGCGATAAGGGCTAGGGTTCCGTCGGAGATAACATGCAGTGGCGGCGGCGGCGGTTTTAGGGTTCCAGCTGATGCATTCAACACACTCAGTCGAAAAAGGTGATGGTGGCAGCTACCCGCGACGGTGAGGTCTCACAGAAGGCTGCCTACTGCGATTATACAAGCATTCCAGTCGGTCCTCTCTATGTAATCGGTAATAAAGGTAAGAATGGACATAACCAGCTCCGATCTATACTTGCATGTCGTTTTCGTGAAAGTTTATGTTAAGATGTGTGTTGGTGAAGGTTCTAGTGGTGGAAGCAGTTCCGGCAGGCCACCGGCGGTGGTGGTAGTGTTGTCAACAGTGGTGGTCGGAGATGGGAGGTGCAAGAGATTACGGTTTTGGAATAGAATGACGCCTCGGTCAACAAAAGTCAACACGAGTTGGACCAGTCAAACTCGGTCAGCCAAGCAAAATGATCGATTTTATTCGTTATTTAAAAACGATTTTAGAAACATGTTCGTGTTATGAAACATACGATCGGTTAATTAAATTGGATTGTACGCGCGAGATGAGCGAGTGGGAAGGTAAAAACACGCGCCATTATCTTTTAATATATGGTTTATATGTTTAAACTAATATATTAAAGTGGTTGAGCATTGGGTTAACTAGATAAAATATGGTTCATCATAATTAGTTAATAATAAAAATGTTAATAAAACCATAAAACGTGTGTGATTTATATTATACATTCGGAGTGACATTTGTAAATAATAATAGCCATGAAACGCAAAATGCTAATATATAAAGTGGAATTTAAATCATAACAACTTGTTCAATGTGTTAATAACAATACCTACATAATATGTATAAATAGTAATAAGCGTTTGAAATAGTTACTACAAGTCCAAATATGTAATATGGATACTTAGGAAATTTGTTACATTGTGCATAATATAACCTAGAAACTTAAATTGAATAAAATTTATGAATTGGGAACACAATGAATGTGCATGATACATATATTATATCATGTATGTATTAAATCATTAAATACACATACACATCTATAGAATAATATACAATAATAGTTTATGTAAGAATTACATGTTTATAGATATGATTTGTTCAATATGTTAACAATTGATTTTATCCATCTATAGGTAAACAGAAGGGTAAACTAGAATAGAATTTAATAAAATAAATGTGCATACCTACACTATATATATGTTAGTGTTAAATAATTTGAAATCTAACAAAGGTGTTTGACTTGATAATAATATGATTTTATACAAAGTAATCATATCATACTAATGTTCTATTTGATCACGAATTTGTTTGAATTCATATTATGACGATTTAAGTATTACTATTATTTTATCAACATTAACTGTATCACTTTCTACTCTATTAAGATTATTTAATATTTTACTATAATTTAGTTAGCATTATAAGAGTAATCATACTCGACTCATTAAATATTTGTAAATTCAATGTTTACAAATATAAAATTTACTAAAAACACGATTATTCATTCTAACATATGATATTATACTATTTCATATTTTTACTAATAATTAAAATTTGACAATAGAAGTGTTATTAATTTTGCTAGTGAAACTAGTTTTATTATTATTAAGATTATTATTATTATGTTTGATAATTGATTCATTTAAGAATGTTTACTTACATTTAAACATAGAAAATAAGAATACTTTAAACATTTTCTTATTCAATAATTATAATAATTACAATAGTTAGTATACTCAATGACTACAACATGTAAATATCTTAGATACTAATGCTAATTGCAACTATTTTGTAATGTATGAAATACCTATTAATTATCTCTAATACTATTATGTTAAGTGAATACATTATAATAATTATTTTATTGCTTTGTAATACCTTATGCATTACATAAATTTATATTATTAGTAAGACCCCGTGACTAGTAATACACTTAAACGATTTTATATCGATTGTCTCTCAAACTCTCAAACAAAGGTGACCCAACTTTAAAATATAAGACCATTAGTCTCAATAAAACTCAATTATCTTAAAAGACCATAAACACGCTAGTCACATAAGTAGCATACTAGTAGCTACACTAAACATCAAATAATACCAACATTTGCATATACATTTAGACATGCAAATATAAGGTAAGACTTCATTAGGTATGGTAATATAAAGAAACTTTAAACTAGTAAACTCTAAACACATTAACCCAAAGAGCTCAACCACAGTAAACAACCATAATGTATGAAACTACAACTTATACATGTATAGATGATTTCAATTAGGAACTTGCTTTGATGATACCTCTGAACATAGCACATCATGCATAGTGGCACAATGACATATTTGTACAGGAACAAAAGGAAGCCATTAAAGCAACCAGGTGAGTTCATGTGATCCCTTTTCTTTTTACTGTTTTGGGATACTGAAAGCATGCTCAATAAACTGTTTATAAATTATATTTATGTGATAATGAACGTCCGTTTCAAATGAAATTGCTTCCCCTAGACATTAAACATAATTTACAACCATTAACTCATAAGGAGAGCCGGTGAGTATATGGGTAGTACTACTTGGGGAATCCCCCACGCACAGTGGCCCGAAAAGGGTGGCCTTGTAAAAGTAAGGTTGAAACCCCACTGAGGTTAACATCAACCGTTGTGGCATATATTCTTTATGATACATGTGTGACCGAGAGCAGGAACGGGTCTCGGAATGGGAAGTTAAATTAGAATGACCATGTTGTGGGCTAACATTGTATGAGGCAAACGCCCGAGCATGGAGCAGGGTTGGTTGTATTGTTTTTGAATTATCACATGCTATTTATTATTGTGTCTGTATACTAAAACTCATGAGCTCACCAACTTTATAGTTGACGTATTTTAGCATGTCTTTCAGGTAGTTAGAAACAGGTATGACTCGGATACAAGGTTGCTTGAACAAGAACACTACATGGAAAACAAGAACTTGGCTTAAAGATTTATAAAGTGTGTTGATGCCTGGATGGACCCAAATAACTATAGAAAATCTCCCATTAGTTAAATCATATTTTAGACTTGTTGTAAACAAATTAGATACTTAGACTAAACCTTTGGTTGAATTGTAATATATTTATTTTGTCTTCCGCTACTTTGTGTTTTGAATCAATCGTTAGTCAAGCCCCTGGTTGGGTTGTGACAGGTTGGTATCAGAGCCAAAGGTTTTAGCGAATTAGGAACCTTAGGATAAGTTCCTAGACTTTAACCTGATAAATCTAGGGGCCTAAACATATAGAAACATGATACCAGTGAGACCATGAATACCCAGGCATATGAAGCACACGAATGGTTAAACTAGAACAATCATGTAAATCAAATTCAGGATTATGGGTGCACACATAATGGTGAATTTGAAGTTACATGGGAGGTTCTAAGACACACATAAAATAAAATTTAAACATAATGTTAATGTATATACGTATGAATACTTGTTATGATAATGACTATTGGAACAAATATTTGTTGACATTGGGAGTTGAGCTTAGGATTTAAGTCACAAGACGTCAACGATGATTTTATGGTATGTTATCTTTTCTTCGTTGATCATATTATAGTAGAAACGACATTCCTATATTTATTCATCTTCCTTTTGCCTTAAATCCAAATGGGAATCATACACTTTTCTTTGTTGTTGAGGTATGTTTGCTATGAATTTCAAATCCTTTTAAGGCGTTCAGGAATTTAATGTTTCTATCCTACAAACCTCCCAAAATTCTTGTAGTTCCTGAACAAACTCTGGCTTATAACCCCAGAAGTTTTGAGTTTGGCCATCAACTAGGTGTACTCCTCAACTAACTATAAGGTCACACGAGTGAGTGAAAAATCCCGAAGACCCAGGAGAATGCATGCGATGACATCAAAGTTATGTGACACACTCCACCTTAAAATTCAAATTATCATATATATTAACTTGAGAAACTCTTCGTTTCATCGTTTCTCATTTTAATATTAGGTTAGTCACCTTTAATAACCGACGACCATTTTTGTCTGTGATTACTATTTCTATTTAATAGTTCATCTTCGATCTCCAAACGTTCGTCAACAATTTATTCTGTTCGCGACTCTACTGAACACGCCTTTAACTAAACCATTCCCAATTCTTGATAGCTAAATTAGAAGTATTGGAATTGTTTGCTGTTGAGAGGAAATTCCTTAGTTCACACTACAGGAGTATAAACCTTCATTATGAAGTTCAGTTTACTCTAACAATTGAACTTTTGTTCCAGAAATGTTATTTCATAAGTAATCTGAATCATCATCGAAACTTTTTCCCTACCCAATCCAATCAATCGAACTCCTAATCCTAAACTAAATAACAACGTCATAGGCAAACAAGTTAGAAATCTCTAAAGGAGCTCCACCTAGGGAATATAATAGATGGAACATGAAGCTGCAGACCGAGAACATAATTAGAGAAGTTAGGTTGTCATGAGAAGAGGTATTTCCCCATGGATCATAAGAATGATCCAGATATTCTTTAGTAGCAAGGTAAAAGAGAAGACACGCAGCTCATTCAGTGTACGGCATATCGCAGGCTATAGATGGGATTGGGCTAAGCATCCTATTATTGCTTGAAGAAACTTCATTGGTTTGGCAAGCGGGACCTCCATACGCATTGATACATGACAATCAGTACCAGCTACCAAATGATAGCAAGGTGAAGGAAGGTAATTAACACCAAGAGGAAAAGACGATCTTCAAACCATTAGAATCGATGATTATCGGGAAAAAGAAGAAGTGAAAGATTAAATAGTGAAGGATTTAATCTTAGATTAGAAGATTTTATAGTGTCAATAAATGTTTTGAGAAGCATTGAAGACCAACTACAAGAAATAGTATTTGCATCATAGCATCAACGTGAATCTTATGAACATGTGTAATATGAAAGAGGAAATTGTTTAGTTGATAAGTGTTTACTAGTACATTTTACAGTCAAATATGTTTGGCAAGGACACTATCGTAATATATCGAAATGGTGGTGGGCTGGCGGCTGATCAGGCAGGTAGCCCGACTCTACGTATGCCCTATATATAAACTATGTTCGGTATATTGGGATAGTGTTATTGCAAAACGTTATGACAAGTAGTAGAACAATTAAAAACATTTAAACAAATTTTAACAACTACAATAATTCTCATGTTATACAACTTATGAATCCCAACAAGCTGAAGTCACGAGTAGTTACAAGGAAAACTCTAGTTGAATATTGACCACTCCATAGTAGAAGAATTGATCTCCCCTAAAATTTGGAGAGTTTGGGCACTTTGGAGATTTAGAACATTGGGTGAATCTACATCGGAATGCACTCGTACAAACGTAATTAAGAGATAGTGAATTGAATTAGCAAGAAGGACAACTAATCTAGATTGTCACCAGAGACAATAGTTTGACACCAGGATTAAGCAGTATGGAAGGACCGCAGTGAAGTAAAGTTGAAGGATTAACCTCAAGGAAGATAGAATGTATTAAAATGTAAGAAGAAAAGCTACAAGGAAGTAGCATACAGAGTTAAAAATCATTTGTGAAAAGTTAGCCTCAAAGAGTACGACTAGGGAAATCTCTGTCATATTCTGAGGATGAGCAGCGAAATCACGTTCGAGCCTAATGCCTCTTTTCATCAGTATAATACGTAGGGTAAATCAAATATGTCCACCAGGTGTATTCATGACTAAGAGATACGTCAGAAACCTTATTACAATACGGAAGTTGTAAGATATAAGTCATAGGATGAAGTAGAACGACTAGTAAAGGAGAAAGGGAATGAAACAGACGACCAATGCAATAACACAGTGAAGTTGTGATCATGTGCATAATGCGAAGAAAGAAACCTGGAACATTCTATCAAGTACGCAAAACAACAAAATGACTATTGTCTGACCTACTGCGAAGCCAACAACAATATATACTTCTGTATCTCATAACTTAATGTATCAACTACAAAGTGGATAAATAATAGACAATGTGTCAATGGAAAAGATAGTATAATATACGAAAGTCATATCCATTTGTTCGTCAAAAGTGGGTACATTCATGGAATTACTAATGAGGATCAATACCTTAATCTCTAAAAGCACCTAAATGATGATTTGGTTCAAGAAATCATCATTAGGATGATGCATGTCGAAAGGCTACTTTGAGTGACTTATTGAAAGTGGACAAATTATTATCATCCTAGAGTAATGGTATCCTCATCAGTTTCGTTTGTAACCATCATGTACGTCTTTTAAATACTCTATTCGTTTCTTTTACACTACCTTATACTAATAGTCTTCAAAAACTTCTTATATAACATTTATCTATTAGTAGCATTTGAAAGATCTACTCTTCGACTTTTCTTGGTGAGAACGAAAGCTTCCTTAAATCTCTTTATCTTTGAATTTTTATATTCCAAACCGGATAATCAGAAAGTTTGACATATTCAAACAAGATGATGCCCTCCTCCCGAATGATGATTTTTCCTTTGGTTATTAGTTTGAAAGACTTCGTATGGAGCTGTAATTGTAGTAAACCCTTGAAATAATCCTGATTAATATCCCAACACAAACGGTGAGTCAAAATCCTTTGCATATCTAAAGTTATAAATTCTAGTTGAAATTTAACCCATCTATCTCTGTTAACTCGTCCCTTGGAATTCTATAATAACCTTAATTCAGGGATTCTTCGTCAACCTCTCGAATTTATCCATGAAGCAGATAGACATCATCGCGATTAAACTCCTTAAGTCAAGATAACATCCTTAGTCTGAAGATTTCTCGGCACAAGTATTTCAATAAAATCCTTAGCTTCTTTTAGTTATGCCATCGTTATCTCATTGGAGCCTATTCTTTGCTATTCAAGGCTTATAGAATCAATAACTCCATTTGTATATAGTTAAGATATTAGTTGGATTCAACATAAGAAGTGATTGGGCCCTACTCATAATTACACTGACGATATGATCATAATTTTGTTTGTATCCTAACTAAACTACTTAAAATATATCGGTTACAACTTGGTCCTTGATAATCTATACGTTAGACTTCGTTTACTTGAAATGGTTACTTTCATTCTATTGGTTTTAGAAAACAAAGATATGTTTATCAATAAATAACTTTGTAGACTTAGATAAGAAATCATAAATGAATGGTGTAAAAGAAAGTAACCAAGAATACAAATTGATTTACATTATGTACAATTTTGTGCCAAATATCATGTATAAGTGAGATAATTACATTAATAACCTAGATGAGACATCAACTGAATAATGAGTATACTTGATTGCTATGTTCATGTTGAAGGAAACATTGTATTCAGATACATAATCAAGGAACTGTGAGCCTTGACACCTATTGGTTACATTCAGTATAAGATGAAACATTATGTTTGGAAACAAGATCAAAATGATCTGGTTTTGGAAACTATTGATGCATTGGATGCGTAATGAAACATGTGGGAAAAATAGAATGTAACTCAGTATCCTACGGAACACTTATAATGCAAATAAACTTTATTTATGTGAATTTTTATGTATGATAGCTTTATGAATGATTAAACTGTAATACATGTAGGCTAACATTTCTTGTTAGGCCTTACTGCTTATAATAATCAGAATCTGTGTTAACATCTTATGCAATAATAAGTAAAAGTGTATGCTTGTTAAGTTTAGGGGTAATCCCTTAGGATGAACTAGAACATAGTGATACTTAGTAACGATAAACCAAACTTAAGCTTTAAGAAAAGATGCATAAGAAATACCTACAACTATTCGAGCAATGCTAAACCATAGTAAACACTAATTTCGAGGACGAAATTCTTTTAAGTTGGGGTGACTGTAACAACTGTAAGAAATCCCAACGAACTTAAAAATTAAATTGTAATTAAATGATAAAGCCCAATAAACATCTAGGCCCAATAAGAAATTTAAGCCCTATAAGATTTTAAGGCCCAAATAGGCCGTTAAGAATTTTATGTATAAATCATGTCTGATAAATTTTAATCATTTATTTGAGCAAGAGCTTAATAAATTCCTTTGATAAATTAATTTATAATACTCTATCAATAATCGTAAGAAGCAAATGAAAAGAATCAGAGTTAAACAAGTTTAATGTAAAAATATATATCTCTATACTAATCAGAGGATTTATTTTGAGAAACATAGGTAATGTATATCATATAAACAAGAACTCTAATTGGGGCGTGAAAACTTTTAAGCCAGTCAAATTCGTCGTGTACGCAATATTAACACGTTTTAATTTAACTAAGAAAACGAACTAAATATAACGAAACGAAAACATTTTAATAATATTTTTAGGTTGTTTCGTTTATCTAATAAACCTTCGGATCAAGAATAATAATCGAAAAGTAACACGAGCGCAAGACGAGATCGGTACGCGTTATAATCTATTTTAACCCTAGAATTAAACCCTAAGTATAAAAGGGGTGTAAACCCTTGTTTCTTTCACATAACAGCCGCACACCACACACATTTGTGTGTGTGCATTTCCATTCGTTCAAACAATCGAGAGAAAGAAAGAGAGAGCAGCGGCCGGAGCTGGCCACCCCACGGCGGAGCCACGGCGGCGCACGGCGGCGGAGCAACCTGGCTACATCTACGAACTCATCTCCTCACGTTCTACAACCTTCACTTCTTCAGTTTTGGGTGAAATCGACTTTAAACGTGAGAAATGGGACGAGGAAGTACATGACGGCTAGGGTTTTCACCCTAACCGCCGGCAAAG
This sequence comes from Mikania micrantha, assembly GCA_009363875.1. NCBI lineage: Eukaryota > Viridiplantae > Streptophyta > Magnoliopsida > Asterales > Asteraceae > Mikania > Mikania micrantha. The sequence goes on from CM018692.1 coordinate 48,715,337, forward strand.
ATGAGTTCTGGTTGGTGTTATGGTCCAGTAACATGGTTAGACGGTGGAAAGAGAGCCAAAAGGTGACATGCAGTGGCGATAAGGGCTAGGGTTCCGTCGGAGATAACATGCAGTGGTGGCGGCGGCGGTTTTAGGGTTCCAGCTGATGCATTCAACACACTCAGTCGAAAAAGGTGATGGTGGCAGCTACCCGCGACGGTGAGGTCTCACAGAAGGCTGCCTACTGCGATTATACAAGCATTCCAGTCGGTCCTCTCTATGTAATCGGTAATAAAGGTAAGAATGGACATAACCAGCTCCGATCTATACTTGCATGTCGTTTTCGTGAAATTTTATGTTAAGATGTGTGTTGGTGAAGGTTCTAGTGGTGGAAGCAGTTCCGGCAGGCCACCGGCGGTGGTGGTAGTGTTGTCAACAGTGGTGGTCGGAGATGGGAGGTGCAAGAGATTACGGTTTTGGAATAGAATGACGCCTCGGTCAACAAAAGTCAACACGAGTTGGACCAGTCAAACTCGGTCAGCCATGCTTAAAAGCAAAATCAGAATGATCGATTTTATTCGTTATTTAAAAACGATTTTAGAAACATGTTCGTGTTATGAAACATACGATCGGTTAATTAAATTGGATTGTACGAGCAAGATGAGCGAGTGGGAAGGTAAAAACACGCGCCATTATCTTTTAATATATGGTTTATATGTTTAAACTAATATATTAAAGTGGTTGAGCATTGGGTTAACTAGATAAAATATGGTTCATCATAATTAGTTAATAATAAAAATGTTAATAAAACCATAAAACGTGTGTGATTTATATTATACATTCGGAGTGACATTTGTAAATAATAATAGCCATGAAACCCAAAATGCTAATATATAAAGTGGAATTTAAATCATAACAACTTGTTCAATGTGTTAATAACAATACCTACATAATATGTATAAATAGTAATAAGCGTTTGAAATAGTTATTACAAGTCCAAATATGTAATATGGATACTTAGGAAATTTGTTACATTGTGTATAATATAACCTAGAAACTTAAATTGAATAAAATTTATGAATTGGGAACACAATGAATGTGCATGATACATATATTATATCATGTATGTATTAAATCATTAAATACACATACACATCTATAGAATAATATACAATAATAGTTTATGTAAGAATTACATGTTTATAGATATGATTTGTTCAATATATTAACAATTGATTTTATACATCTATAGGTAAACAGAAGGGTAAACTAGAATAGAATTTAATAAAATAAATGTGCATACCTACATTATATATATGTTAGTGTTAAATAATTTGAAATCTAACAAAGGTGTTTGACTTGATAATAATATGATTTTATACAAAGTAATCATATCATACTAATGTTCTATTTGATCACGAATTTGTTTGAATTCATATTATGACGATTTAAGTATTACTATTATTTTATCAACATTAACTGTATCACTTTCTACTCTATTAAGATTATTTAATATTTTACTATAATTTAGTTAGCATTATAAGAGTAATCATACTCGACTCATTAAATATTTGTAAATTCAATGTTTACAAATATAAAATTTACTAAAAACACGATTATTCATTCTAACATATGATATTATACTATTTCATATTTTTACTAATAATTAAAATTTGACAATAGAAGTGTTATTAATTTTGCTAGTGAAACTAGTTTTATTGTTATTAAGATTATTATTATTATGTTTGATAATTGATTCATTTAAGAATGTTTACTTACATTTAAACATAGAAAATAAGAATACTTTAAACATTTTCTTATTCAATAATTATAATAATTACAATAGTTAGTATACTCAATGACTACAACATGTAAATATCTTAGACACTAATGCTAATTGCAACTATTTTGTAATGTATGAAATACCTATTAATTATCTCTAATACTATTATGTTAAGTGAATACATTATAATAATTATTTTATTGCTTTGTAATACCTTATGCATTACATAAATTTATATTATTAGTAAGACCCCGTGACTAGTAATACACTTAAACGATTTTATATCGATTGTCTCTCAAACTCTCAAACAAGGTGACCCAACTTTAAAATATAAGACCATTAGTCTCAATAAATCTCAATTATCTTAAAAGACCATAAACACGCTAGTCACATAAGTAGCATACTAGTAGCTACACTAAACATCAAATAATACCAACATTTGCATATACATTTAGACGTGCAAATATAAGGTAAGACTTCATTAGGTATGGTAATATAAAGAAACTTTAAACTAGTAAACTCTAAACACATTAACCCAAAGAGCTCAACCACAGTAAACAACCATAATGTATGAAACTACAACTTATACATGTATAGATGATTTCAATTAGGAACTTGCTTTGATGATACCTCTGGGAACATAGCACATCATGCATAGTGGCAGAATGACATATTTGTACAGGAACAAAAGGAAGCCATTAAAGCAACCAGGTGAGTTCATGTGATCCCTTTTCTTTTTACTGTTTTGGGATACTGAAAGCATGCTCAATAAACTGTTTATAAATTATATTTATGTGATAATGAACGTCCGTTTCAAATGAAATTGCTTCCCCTAGACATTAAACATAATTTACAACCATTAACTCATAAGGAGAGCCGGTGAGTATATGGGTAGTACTACTTGGGGAATCCCCCACGCACAGTGGCCCGAAAAGGGTGGCCTTGTAAAAGTAAGGTTGAAACCCCACTGAGGTTAACATCAACCGTTGTGGCATATATTCTTTATGATACATGTGTGACCGAGAGCAGGAACGGGTCTCGGAATGGGAAGTTAAATTAGAATGACCATGTTGTGGGCTAACATTGTATGAGGCAAACGCCCGAGCATGGAGCAGGGTTGGTTGTATTGTTTTTGAATTATCACATGCTATTTATTATTGTGTCTGTATACTAAAACTCATGAGCTCACCAACTTTATAGTTGACGTATTTTAGCATGTCTTTCAGGTAGTTAGAAACAGGTATGACTCGGATACAAGGTTGCTTGAACAAGAACACTACATGGAAAACAAGAACTTGGCTTAAAGATTTATAAAGTGTGTTGATGCCTGGATGGACCCAAATAACTATAGAAAATCTCCCATTAGTTAAATCATATTTTAGACTTGTTGTAAACAAATTAGATACTTAGACTAAACCTTTGGTTGAATTGTAATATATTTATTTTGTCTTCCGCTACTTTGTGTTTTGAATCAATCGTTAGTCAAGCCCCTGGTTTGGTTGTGACACCTTTTTCACCACATCATGTGCAAAAAAATGCTATACATTTCTTCGTAAGGTACTTGTGTGCTTTAGTGCATGACATCAGCTTAATACCTTTACTAGAAGTTTCCCCAAAAACTCTTAAAGTTTCACCCGAAGGCAAGGGAATACGAATATATTTCTCATGACAAAAAATTTCCGCTTTGTGGGTGGCTAACCAATCCATGCCTATGATAACATCAAAGCTACCAAGTTGCATAGGTATAAGATCAATTGGGAAAACATGATCATTTAAGTTCACCGTACATCCAATAATAACAGTGTCAATATCAATAGTATTACCATGAGCCACCTCTATGTTAAACGGCTTGTCTATCTTTGTACGTGTCATTCCAAGCATATACTCAAAATCATGTGAAACAAAACTCCTATCAGCACCAGAATCAAATAGAACAGATGCATAAGAGTTGTTAATCAGAAATGTACCATTGACCACATCCTGGTTGGCTTGAGCAGCTGGAGCATTTAGTTGAAACGCTCTGTCTCTTGCCACCATTTGATTGTTTCCCATCAGTCTTGGGCACTGGTTTCTGAAATGACCCACTTCACCACACTCATAACAGGCTCTTGCCTATACAGGTACCTGGCGAACGGGTACAACTTGAATTGGTTGATCATGCGGAGCTGGCAGTGCAAGCGGGGCAGTTTGCATCCTTTGTGCTTGCGGTGCACTCCGACAAACATTAGCAAAGTGACCATACTTGCCACGGTTGTTGCAGACGAGACATGGCAAGTTAGGTGCGTGATGATATCTTCAAGTATTACATTGCGGATTGGCTCCAAAATTCCCGATGTTGGAATTATTGGAGGACTGTTGAGTAACAGGAGTAGTAACAGCATAACTCCTAGTCTTCCGCTTTCTATTGCTGCTTTTGGATGAACTAGCTGCCTCAGTCTTGACTTCGGTTTTAGTTTCCTTTGCAGTAGTCTTCACTTCAATCTTCTTTGTTCCCTTTCTTGTGAGAGTTCCAGCCCTCACATGATTATCAGTCAGAGTTGCAGACAGGCGAATTGCAGCTTCCAGTGTGGTAGGGTTGCTACCATAGATAGTGTCTTGTATCTGCATGGGTAGATCGCCTATGTACTTCTTGATTGCTCTCTCCAATGGTGTCACCAGATGAGGTACCAGCAAACTATACTCATAAAAGTGAGAATTGTATATTACATTCTCACCACTGTCTTGCTTGAGTTCCCAGAACTCAGTTTCCAGTTTCCTCATCTCACTGTGAGGACAGAATTCAGTGGTCATCAGGTTCTTGACCTCAGTCCACGTTAGTGCTAGGGCTGCATCTACTCCCCTAGTTCGTTTTTCGTCATTCCACCAAGTCAGTGCTCTATTTTGAAAAACACTGGTGGCATAGCGCACCTTCAATTTTCTGGGCAGTCACTGTTGATGAAGGTGTTTTCAATTCTCTCAAACCACTGCAGCAGACTAGTGGCTTTCTCAGAACCCGTAAACTTTTGTGGATTACAGGAGTTGAAGTGTTTGAATGTGCAGACTGGTGGGTTTGCACCACCTCTGTTCTGATTGAGAGTCTGATTGGCTTGATTCAGTTGATTCACCAATCCAGTAATAAGCGTTGCTAACCCTTGTATGCTGGTGTCAGCATTATTGTTAGTGTCATCATGGTTCGTATCATCTCTGTTATGATGGCGAGGCTGCATGTTTCTGAAGATGTTAGAAACATGTTACTACCGTTTACAACGTAAGTCATACAAACTATGATCAGATGAGTTCATTTCAACAGTTATGGTTATATATAGGAACTATATTTTTCTCCTATCTGTCATTAAACTCATAACAAAGTAATAATTTCCTAATACTATACTAAAGCATCCTAGTTGGTCATATCTATTATTAACTATTTATTCCTAAGTTTCAAACATTTCCCACCCTATACTAACACTGACAACCTCCCGATGCAGTGCAACAAGCTTATATATAGGGCATACGTAGACTTGACCGCAGTCGCATCATCCGTTGTCCCACCACCGTTGCATTGCACCACGATTATGCCCTTGCTAGAATTTAGGGTATACATATGTTTCTCAAGTGATTCACTTCACAACCTTATCCTATAAGAGATAATTATGAGTGAAGTGTATTCCATTCTCTCTGACACCTAAGTTCGCGTAATGTCTAAGTTCACCTTAACATTAAGTTCACCTATTTTCTAAGTTCACCTAATGTCTAAGTTCACCTGACATTTAAGCTCCCCTAATGTCTAAGTTTACTATATATTCACATCTCATTATCAAGTGTTCATACCATCACTAAGTGTTAGTATCATCACTACGCATTCATCTTATCATCAATTGTCCATCTCCACACCAACCATTCAATTCATCACTAAGTGTTTGTATCATTCATTGATCCTATTCACCCCATGTGTCTAATAACTGTGTTCATAAGTGAGTTTATATGTGTTCATCAAATATGATCATCCCATAAGTCAATCTAAACCAAACTCAACCAACATTCCATCAACCAAAACTTTCCAACATTTCCTAATAATATCCTAAGTTCCTGACACTAACAAACCCCCAATATACTACAAATGGTATATGTATAGGGCATATGTAGGGGTAGGTCGCAACCGCCCCAGCCACCGCCCACCACCTTTGTAGTATACTATGAGTGTGTCCTTGTCTGGTGATCAAAGATCAAACAAGCAGTTTCCTAAGCAAGTAATTTCCTAAGCAGTTAATTTCCTAAGCAAATAATTTACCAAACGGGTAGTTCCCTTATTCTTCAATACTGACATCCACCTAATGTACCGTAAATGGTATATGTAAAGGGCATATGTAGAAGTCAGTCGCAACTGCTTCAGCCACCGTCCCACCACCTTTACGATACACCACGTGCATGTCCTTATCGAATCATTAGGGCACAAGTAATCATATAATCAGCAAATAACATATGCAATTCAGATATATAGCAGGAGTTCAGATAACATGTAATAAACACATAAGCATGAATCCTAAATATAATAACTAGTGTATGAAATAGTTTCATACTAAGGTGTCCTACGGCTATAGACTAGTTCAACCATTTGTAGTAACCTAATTCCCTATAACCCAGGCTTTGATACCAATCTGTAACACCCCGACCGATGGCGGAAACGTCGGGATGCCACGAGGGATGTGTAGATTGTTCATAAGCTCGTGGGCATCTAATTAAATCATCACTGTATCAATTAATCAACCAAATTAATTACATCAAAAATCATGTTCATCATGAGATAGTTACAACAATTACACAAAAGATTTTGCTAAACTATCTAAACTCTAGTCTTCAGAATTTTAGTTATTTTAGCTAAGTCCAAGACCCTAAGTGATGATGTCCAAAAGATGTAGAGCTACCCTGCTCTACTTACTTCTCTTCATTTCCTGAAACATGTAGAAAAATCAAGTGCCAACTACGAAGTAGTTGGTGAGTAATCATAAGTTTTATGTTTCAAAAATGTTCATAAAATATTTATGAAAGTTTATCATTTTCCGAGAAAATCCACATGTGCACCTGCGAGGTAATCCAACACTGCCAACACACAAACACAAACACAACAATCACATATATTCAACCAATCTCAACCAATCACAAATAAATCCATAATCAATAATCACCATAATCATCTCAATATAAGTTATCGCGGAGGACCTCAGTCAACTCAACAAACGATATTCCTATAAGTGTCAATACATGCACTGCGGAGGACCGTAGTCAACTCAACCAACAGTGAAATCACAGTGGAGGACCTTAGTCAACTCAATCAACGGTAATTCAATCATTGCGGAGGACCGAAGTCAACTCAACCAACAATGACTCACGGAATATGCAATCATCCGTATCAATCCATAATCAATAATAATTCAATAATCTGAATATCATATTGATAAACCAAGTGTCACCCATGTGTTATCAAAATAATATTTTAAATATTGGTATACATGTTCCACCTCCGAGTTTAAAAACAAAATGGTTTAAAAAGGAGGTTATGAGAACTCACCTGAATTCCTTAGAATCAGTGTTCTTGTAAAATGCGCGCTCACGTAAGAGAAATCAAAATCAACTCAACGATCTGTAATTATCGTGTATTTCATATTCATAAGTTTATGTATTTCATTTAAATTAAATGTCCATAATTGATTTCTTTAAATCGCTAAATGTGTCATTAACTTAGTTTATTTAATCTAAGTTATTATGATTTACAAAATATTTTTTAAGTATTCATCATTACAATATAATTTAGACTTGCTACTCTTAACTAATTGACAGTGATAATTATTTATGATGTCTTATGTGTGTCCCCATAGATATGTATATATAAAAGTGATAACCACTATCATACACCTATATACACATACATGCATACCTCATTTTATTGACCACCACAATCTAATTTATTTAGAATTGCCTTTTGTGCCTAAAATTTTCACTTAATTCATTTATATACAAGTGTTTTTCAATATATATATAACCCATAATTTCTAAAACTTGTATTTTAGAGGGAGAAAAGGTGGTGGTTTTCTAATCTTTATGCATGCAATGGGTGTACTTAGTCTCCTAGATTCGGAAAACCTTAGACTCAGTTCAAGTTGTGGTCCGGAACGAGTTCAGCCCAACGAACCCTTAGGTTCACTTGACCCCTCGGCTAACCACTTAGGTTCTCCCACATGAGGGGTTCGGCCAGGAAAGGCTTCGGCTGGCCAGGTTCGTCTATAGGAGGTTTGCGGTCAAATGGTTCGTGGCTCAGGTAGGTTTAGCTGAACAGATCTTGCAGCACAGGTTCGCCTAAACAAAAGGTGTGGCTGACGTGAAGGTTCGGCTGAAGGGTTCGCCACCTTAGAGTTTGTGGCAGTTTATAGGTTCGTGGCTAAGGAGGTTCGGCCACATGTACCTGGTTCGGCTGAAGGGTTCGCCACCTTAGGGTTGGTGTGGGTAAGAGGTTCGCTCCACCCTAGGTTCGGCCAGGCACCATGTGAAGGTTCGTCCAAGGGGTTTGGTGATGGCATGAGGTTCGCAGCCCAGGTTCATGACCATCTAGGTTCGTGACTCCCCTCTGGCAGCTGTCGAAGGTTCGGCTAACACCTCCCAGGTTCGGCCGACCTGGTTCCTGCGCGCCTCACCTACCCAGCATCATCTTCTTCGAATAACTTTTGTTGCAGGTGTGTTTCAAGGGTGTTCAAGTCTTTTACAAAGTTCGTTTTATAGTTCCCAATGTATAGAAATCGTTTATCTATAAGGTGCAAACTGGTTTGTTGTTAGTGTGAGAAATAGAAACAAAACTCGAGATTTACCTCTAAATGTTGACCAAACGTGAGATTTCTTTGTGGGTTTGTGTTCTCCTCGATCACGCGGTCGTTTAGGCACCAAGATCTCGTAAATCCGTTGACGAACGAGTGAGTTCCCTTAGAGAGAAGGTAGAGAGAGAGTGGGGTGGCGGGTTGGGTGTTTAGAGAGAGAAAGAGTGTGTAGAAATGAAAGAAGAAGAATCCTTCTTCTTCATTAATAAGCCGCGTATCCCCCTTGTGCTCGGTCTCGTTTATTTCGCGATAAACTTACTAAATGATCGTTTTTAATCGAAAAATATCTTTAAAATATAAAACATTTGAAATAATAGATTACGTTTTAAATAAATTGCTTTTAATTAGGTCATTTCGTAAAATGATTTCGTTTAATCTCGTTAAATAATTTATTTAATAAACCGATTTATTCGTATACGTCTTACGTTGTAATTCCTAATAAACGTTTTTAATTTCCATTTATTAATTTATTATCGTTAAATACTATTTTGTTATCTCGTCGAAACGCGTTACTTACGTACGTATTCGTAAAGATCGTCACCTTTCCGAATCCAACACTCGTATCGTATTTCAATTCGATTTAAGATTTATGGAATAGCGTTTCAGAATATTATTCTTAATAATTATATTCGTGCGAATCGTCACCAACGCAAATACATTATTAAGTTAATATTTCTGAATTAATATTCGCGTTTAAATTATAATCGTAACCTCACCATCGCGTAATTCTTTCCAATAAAGCTTTCGTTATTTTATTATCTTTAATATTATAAATCCCAATCCAAAACCCACTAAACCATATCACTGACACATCCATAACAGACCGGAATATGCTTATGTATAGGGCATACGTAGGAGTAGGTCGCAACCTATCCAGCCACCATCCCATCGCTATTTCGATAAACCATGACCATGTGTCCTTGACTATGTTTAGTAACCAAACCATAACAAACTCAGAAATCCTTTCCATTCCAAACCAAAACCTCGGATTCTCCTCACCAAAGCCTCAACACTGATATAATCATGATAAACCGTAGATGGCTTATGTATAGGGAATATGTAGAGGTCAGTCGCCACTGCCTCAGCCACCGTCCCACCACCTCTTCGATAGACCATGATTATATCCTTGCCTATCTTTGGTGATAGAATCCTATAATACTACCATTCCAAAACAACAACCCATAACATATGTTCCACTGCAATAAACTCTCTGGTTCTGTTTAGTTTTATTTCAACTAAACTCCCCATGGTTTGTGCTTATAACAATGTGTTCTCAATATGTATACCAATAATAGTAATAACATCCAATAATTCATAATCATTAACAATTATCATATCAGGTCTTAACAGTACAATCAAACATGTACAGACAACCTGAAATGGAGTGATGTTACACAAACAAACACAATGGCATCAAAACCTTAGACGTTTGTGAGAATATCAAATGAAAATGACAAGTAGATACCATTCTATGAATAATAAACTGACAATATATCCGTGTGGGTGACAATTCGCATGAATATATGTGTGGTTTAACGTTCTGAATGAACATCATATTCGTACGAGTGGCGATCTGTACGAATATGCGTTCTACGCTCCGACAACACGATATAATCAAACGTATTAGAAACTTTAAAAATAACAAAATGAGATATAAAATATTTATTAAGAATTTCAACCTAAAAAGTTATAACTAAAACCATTTTACAAAATTATTATATTTTAAAGTTACGATTTTGAAATAACGTGTTAAAACAAAAACGATTGAACCCGAACACATGTACATTAACATGAGCTATAAAAGTCCTAAATTCCCTCAATAATTTCTTCACCTACCAGCTTTTCGCTTCACTCCCTCTGGAATTTTCAGAGCGCTCTCTCTAAAAACACTTACTCAAACTTTCTCATTTCCCAACCTTTTTCAAATATTTTGCTACCAAAACAATCCTCTAGCCATCTACATTCAGAAAGTAGGAAGATTACATGCTCAAACAACTCAAAACAAGGTAGATCTAAGCTTGAACTTTCAGCTTTAAGTTTTTTATACCAACCCGACACAACATAAGGTCAAACCAGTTTTAAACATACACTCACCCAAAAATAACCAGGCTCGAACCTATGTCATCACTTGGATTAACCTGAAGAAAGATTTTGGAAACAAGTTCGAAACCCAGCTAGTTGAAGGAGATAGTATCGAAGTATGAAACTTTCATATTGTTAGGATTGAAACATTCAAGCCTTGTAGCTATTTCTTCGATACTAGCAGATTCGATGGGGGGGCAAATAGATCAAGTTTCCTTCGACACAGGTAGTGTTGATGGCCTCCAAGGAGAATGGACTAAGTCCCCATCGAAACTAAAAAGTTCGAAGCCCCTAGAATCGAAGCTAAGCAGCCATCGATTTTGCTAATGTCAAAGGAATTCTTTTGAAAAAACCTAAGTGTTGTGTCGACACTATTAGTTTCGACACTCCCCTTTTAGCCCAGGTCCTTCAATATTAGGACCAGCTACGAGGTTCAAGTGATAACAACTCAATATGGTTCAAATTTAACTTGCTATACAGCGAAAGGGCATAGATGAACTTAATGAGGAACAATGAACCCGTATGTGGTTTAGTTTGCTCCTAAGTGTCCATGGCTCATGGAACTTGGATAACCAAGATATTAACTTGGTTATAACTTTGTTATACAATGTATTACTTGATTACAAAGGTCAATAAACCAATCTAGTGGAGTTGTGAAACGTAAATAAAGGTTTTGCATGAATGCATGAGTATACATCTACCACCTTGCATGGCTAAGTATTCGGTGAGGGTTTGGATGCCATAACACATTTCCAACTTAAACTTATTTCATATTATTAAACACTAATCATGATACTAACCATGCATAATGGATGAGACAAACCTATGGTTTTCACACATGAACTAAAACAAATTGCACATGACACATTGGTAACAATCACTTATAGTTATGAATGCAAATTCATTAAAACACAGGGTTTGAATACAACCATCATACAACATAATGTGTGCGCATAACTTTGAACAAGTAAACAAACCAACGCAACAAATGGGTTCATTGCCTCTTTTTCCTAAGGTTTTGTTTATAAAACATCGAGGTTGAGAAGCATGTTAACTCTTTTAAATGTTTATGCTAATGAATAAGTCAATGCTTATGCCAATGTTTATGCAAAAATACTTTGTAATGCCAAAATACTTTGAACGACAAAATGCTTTGAAATGACAAACTACTTTAAAGGCTAAACTACTTTAAATTGCCAAAACTATATGACAATAAGATAACCATGTGTATAACAATAAGATAGAATTGTGTATGGCAATGAGATGGCAATTTATGTCTATAAATGGGTTATTAGTAAATCTGCCTGGACTATATCACTATAGACATGTGCTCAGATGGGATAACAATTCCTGCTACATTAGGTCCCTTTTAATTCGTATACCAATAAGTGGCAGAGGCCAAGCCGAAGGTAGCGTAATATTACCATAAGTTTGAAAAACTTCCAACGAATAGGTCGGTACGTTACTCGTATCTCCAAATTACAGAGTAACGGAGCTGGTATCGTATGACCGGCTAACAGGGCGGCAACAATCAAGTTTGGTATACGACCACCTTAGTGAAATAAAGGAGACAGAAAGCACTATTAAACCAAATGACGGCTGGGTAGTAGATTGGAAACACTTTGGTTTAAACTAGAGTAAATCGTCATGTCGTTCAGTTACAAACAGTTGTTGATTACACCAGATACTCATAAGACAATGATAAATAGTTAAGTGAGTTGACTGCCACTTTTATTTCAAAAGTGGGAGAACAATAAATTCACAAACTCTTAAGCATTATGAAAATCCAAGGGAGGGATAAGGTAAAGACTTAATGAGATCATGGGATTAAAACAGATTCTCATCTGCGAGGTGTTCACCATAACGGCATAACATATGTATGGTGTTACACATCGTTACATAATGACTAATTCTATATAACAATCATGTTGTGTGACTATGAAACTTGTAGAAAACATAGTGTGTGTGTGTGTGTGCGCGTGCGCGAAGTACCATTCTTAGTTTCCAATAAAGGCAGGGTCGTATCCTGTCAAGTGTGTGACGGGCTGGCTGCTCCACTCGATGGTACGTATGCCCTATACACAAGCATTACATTACTGAATGGGATGATGTTAGTTTTGAGGTCTAAGATGGGGAATATAGCAAAATTAAGACATAATAATACATTTACAAACATTTTCAAACTACGATACCGTATGAACTCACCAACCTAGTGTTGACTTGATTTTCTTGCATTCTTTCTCAAGTGATGGACATATCTAGTCACCAAGTTTTAGGATACATGCTAGGGTCCCAACTTAGAAGACCTAGTTGTTTCTGTTATGCATCTATTTTGATAACATCATATGAATCGTTTTTGTATATCTTGTATAGTTAGAAGATAGAATGGTTGCGATGATTCTTTTGATAGATTTTAAATGTTAAATTATTAAACTTGGACAAATGTAATTTAACTTTGTAATTCTAGTTAAATGTTAGTTTTCTCGTTATACATCATGTGCTATGAATAAAATTTGATCATCCCAATTACACTTCGCGCCCCTGTACTATTCCGCCCGACAGGAAAGTCAATCCAACCCATTGGCCTGGGGTTTGACACATGACCCAACACGTGTTCTATTCATTATTTGTCTCGTGTCAAACCATGACCCAACGCATGTCATGAGTCATGAAATGACCTGCTCATGAATCAAATTCTATTGTTCGTCTTTTCCAAAAAGAAGCATGCTCATTTTCTTGATACCCGTTCAAACAAACCCAAAAGAATCTATCAAACTAAGTTTGAATGCAACATCTATGATTTGACACACTTTTATAACTATAAGACTTAGAGAAGCATGATCAATCCATCATAGTTGATATTCTTTTGTGATCTCAAATTATCATGTTTTTTGGTTCATGCGTTAAATATGCGACATCCAAAATAGTAAGCAACTTTGTATTGATGCAAGTGTGCAAAGTGTGATACGGTCATGGTTTGTAAAAGGTTAGTTGTGTCCTTTTGAGCCCAACACTTCCTCATAAGCAAGGAAGTAATATGTACTTATATTAGCTTTTAAAACCTTTTTGAGGCTTCATTTTCTCATATAGAGAGTGAATAAAACGTCAAATCCTTTAAATTTAAAGAACCGAAACAAAATTTAATTCAAAACTGGTTTAAAATTTTCAAATAAGAACACCCACTTACAATAAAAAAAAAAAAAAAAAAAAAAGTCACGTTTTGGTTCTCTCTCCTTTTGCTATAAAGTTTCATGTGTAATTTAAAGTGGATTGGAAAATGGATTCTTTTGAAGTACTTACTGATAAAGAAAAAAGGGATTCCATTATCCCTTTGAGATTAAATAAATTTTGGCAATATTCGTTTTAGACATGTGCTCCTAAATAAAATCTAATTAGAGGCTATATTTATTATATGCTATAATACAGGTAAAGAATGACAAAATTATATATTTTTCAATTTAATTATATTATTACAAGAGTGTCATTTTTCAGTCGTTAAACTTTATAAAAGTATATTGTAGCTATTTTGTTTAACTGATTTAACACTTTTTTATATAACTAATGGTCTAATGTTAGATGTTTGTTGTATTTGATTATCAATTGGACTACGTTAATGAAATATTTAAAAAAAAAATACTAAGCAAGGAAAAAAGATGAGTTATTTGGTTATAAGCATCTCATTTGGATATGACATATATATTTGAGGGAATTCTCTCAATAAAAATCATCTTTAGGATAGAATACAGCAGTTTTCTCTATGGAAGCTTTATTTTAGTTACCCGGTTTGGAAAAGAGCAAGAAGCTCAAAATTGTTAAAATTTAATGTAAATATGGTATTATGAGTGACAAAGGCAGACCAAACAACATTTTTTAATCCATTACGTTCATATGATTATAAAAATATAATAATGTTACAAGAATAAATAAATTTTTATAGAGTGTGTTTTATGACGGTAATGTTGGGTTTTAAACATGCCTTATAAAATTATTTTGCAACGGAAGCTTGTTTTAACATGTTTAAATCTAAAACTTTAGAAACCAAAACCCACCAAGGATCCATATCTAGTTCTTGAAACTTAAATAAAATACAACCTTAGGGTGTTTAGAATCAACAACCTTTGTAGAGAAGTGGTAGCTACAAGAATAAGGATGGTATGAACACAAATGTCTTCACTCCAAGAGATGAACACACCAAGCAAGTTTCTCCAAGATGCTAGTCAATACCCAATGTCAAGAACACACTCTTTACTAACACTTATTTAGAGAATATTTTGTATGTAATGTAGAAATCCAACCACCTTTAAGAACCTAAACAAACTATTAGAGGTTAAAGTTTGCTTGTGTTCTTGGTGTGGTTTTCATTCAAAATTGCACTCTCCTTTTTCTTTGAAATTTTTGGCCGATTGATTCTTTTTGGTTCAAGAGAACCTAAGTATTTGAACTAATAAAATGGAATGGAATGAGTTGCCTTTTTTTAACAGTAAATCATGCCCCTCTAAATCCATGCAATCTCATTCTCCACAATTCAAGTCAAACAAGTAAAAGGGGCATGGTTCCCATGCCATGCTTTCTCCCAAAAAAAATCAAGAATATATATGGACTTGATTTCACATATTCCTTTGGGTAATAACATGCATTCTCAAAAGATTTATTTTATAAATCTATTAAAACATATTACATTTACCATGTAGTGTTACCAAGTAAAGATTACATATAATATTAATGTTTCATTATACATTATTATTTTACTTAATAATAATAATAATGTATTCTTGACGTAAGTTGGGTTATACACATTAAACCGAGTTTGAGTGTACATTTGGAATATTTGCTCAGTGTGTGACCTTTTGGGATATCAAATCAATAGTAACATTGTTACACGTTGTGTCTTAGGCATACAGGTCCAACAATCTCCCACTTGCATAAGATTCAACGCGCATCAGTGTAGACAGTGGTGGACGTCTAGCAACATCTCACTACCCCCAATGATACAATATTTACATCATCCTCAACACCCATTTAATTAAACCTTAAGTTTAATAACAATGGTGTATGGTAATATCGATCATCCTTCTGTAATAGATATCTAGTTGAACATGAGACATGGATTAACATCAATCTCATATGTTGTTCAACAATTATATTTCTCGTTCAAAATTCAACGTGATTAATATCAAATATAAGTTTGAGCATGGCCATGCTTTTAAATCAGCTTGAATCAACGAGGGGCCCAAAGATATCAACCTTGAAAAAGGTACAGATCCCTTATTGACTACATATGCCTATCACTACATTTTGCTTTGTTCCCAACGAAAACCCTTATTGTTGCCTGGTCAAAGAACAACGTTAGGCAGTATCAAAGAACAACCCATCATGCAATTAAGTCCCAATATGTATCTCAGGTCAAAGAATATAAAGACATTACCATTTTCAAAAACACTCAAGGCGTCGATCCATGAAGTTTCTTTGAACGCAGTCACGCCCAATATTTATCTCATAAATATTCGTGATCTTTGGTTCCTTTACTTAGCCAACCAATCAATCAACAATAGTCTTAATTCATAATTATTCCCATAATTATGACCGACTATGGGCATTTAAAATAACCTAGTTATTCATGGATTTAAACGTGCTAACATAGGACACAGTGATCATAAACCTAAGACATTATCAAAAGTCAAAGCAAATATAATGATACTGTTACATAGTCCAGAATTATCCAAGTAACAAAATACAAATCATATCCAATCACTAGACATACGAAGCCCTATAGAACTAGCATGCGACTCATGTTTCGCTTGAGGCATGGGCTTTGTGAATGGATCTGCTACATTCAAATCTGATTGTACTTTGCTGATGATGACATCTCCTCGTTCTACTATCTCTCGAATATAGTGAAATGTCCTCTGAATATACTTATTTCTGTGATGTAACCTTGGCTCTTTAGCTTGAGCAATAGCACCAGAGTTATCACAGAAAGTGTCACACCCCCAATTTCAACTAACGGAATCATACCGTTTGGGAACGTGACAAACCAGGATCTCAGATCATTAGACATAGCGAAGACCTCTATATGAATTTCAAAACATACGTTGGTCTTTAAAACATATCATTCAGAGTTTACAAAAAGTTGCGGAAGCGTTTCAAAACCAAATAACAGTTGATAAGTAAAACATTACAAATCAAAGTACTTAAATATTCAAATGTTCAAATTCAAATTCAAAGTGTTTATAATGCATGAGACTCTATCTTCCTAGTCCATGCCAGCTGTAACGCGCGCCTTAGCGTCCTGAGAAAACATGAAAATCAAGTCAACACAAAGGTTGGTGCATAACACAGGTTTTAAATAATCATAGTGTTCAAAACATCAGTTTGAATAATAAGTTGTAGATAACATAGTCACAAATGCACAGTCATGATAGCTAGTCATATAAACTATTTACATACGTGTTCGACACCGAAGCTGACTAGTTGCCATGCTATAGCATGTTTTCGCCTTGCCACTATTGTCTATCACAACAATAGTAAAAATTGTGTTTGGTCAGTCAAACACCTGCGTAGATCCCATCTACCAGGTGAGGTTTGTCAAACCTAATAGATCTATTTCCAACTACCACGCTTTGCATTACAGAAAACTAAACGGTTCGAGGTGTGTAAGGACTTTCAAGTTGATATGTTGTCACATAATGTAAACAGATAACTCATGCAAGTGATATGTATCTAAAAATAGTTTGTTGCACATGTTTTCTCCCCCAAAACAGTTTAAAATAAGAAAGGGGCCGTGTACGCACCTTTGATAATAGTAGAATGATCAAATACGTGTGAATTTGCGTAGAAATCCTCTATGAAGAATCTGTGATTTAAACAATAACCTACAGTTATTCGAAATATCGTTTTGTGCTTGAAATCACATACGTATCAACATACGTATGTTAGAGTGTGAGAATTATGCATACGGAAGTACGCGTGCCATTGAAATCGATTAAATAAAATCATATTTGATTTTATTCAATTTATCGTAATTATACGCGATTTCGTGTTCGGATTAAAATATGGATTTTATCATTTCAACACGTTCGTATTCTCGTTACGGTTCCAACGCAACTTGAACGGATCGAATCGGACTTAAAACGAATAAGTTATGCTCAAAATACAAAATTTATATTAAAACCTAAAAATATGGTTGGGCCGGGACTCGAACCCGCGACCCTCAACACCAAACACCCAGCATCTACCATCTCAGCCCGCTAGGGTTTCGCAATAACCATCCGGGATTAAATCTTTTAAACCCACATGAGTTGGTTTCCCCTTGTTCTTCTATAGCCGAAGCTTAAACCTCCAAATTGGTCCTCAATTCGAACCCGATCGAGTCCAAAATCTTAGGGTTTCTGTTATAATCACTTAATCGAATCTTTAGATGATCTTAATTCTAACAATTAACTATTGAAACTCAATTAATCGACTATAAACCGGTTCGAACCCAATTTCTTAAGTTTCCAACTTAAAATCGTTCAATCTGATAATGTGAGTCCACCAAATCATAGGGTTATCATTGTCAATCAATTTTCGAAACATTCTGTGCTAGTTAATATGATTAACAGACACCTTCTAATTGAAAATCCCATTTCGAACATAGTGATGAACCCTAGAGATCGAGACCTCCTAATTCGTTGTTTCTATATCCAATTAACCTAGGATTATCCTTTGTCGGAATCTTCTGAAACTATCCCCAACAATCAATTTCATTTTTAAACACATTGCATTCAAAATCCCCAAAACGTTTTCTTTATGAACCCTAATTATTGATCTTGTGAAATTCGAAATTAAAACTACAAATCATCATAGGTTTAAGCTTGATCGGTGTACTCTGAAACTATCTATATACATTAATTTGATTTCTAAACCGTTTTGATCAACGACCCCCAAAACCGATTTTTGATATGAACCCTTATACTTAAACTCTTATAATTCGATATTATCAATCGAAATTGATTTGGGTTAAACCTTATTCGGCATGTTTAGAAAGTGTAGGAATCAAGGATTACCTGAATTGATCTCGAATTGATGTCAGTCGACTATTGGGTGTTCTTCGGCCGTCCCTAAATCCAATTCGTGAAACCGAGTGCTATGAGATCGAATTGTTGAAGACAGAGACTCCTAATATCACCGATAAAGTGTTCTGTAAACTCAATTGTGATAGTCGAGATCGAATTGTGTGGTTTTGGTTTTGAATACCCACGACTTTAACATTTAGAAACGGTTTTTCAACATAAATTCGATGATTGATGCTCCATAACGTATAAGAACTATTAATCATCATTAATATGATGATTTAAGTTGATAATTTCGGTTTCCAATTGGTTTTAATGAAGAATTTCGACCCTTGCATTCTAACCCAACCGAATTTTGACTTGAAAAGTCAAAATTAAGGTTTTTACTTAGATATAAACACAATCATTGAAATTTTTGATATTTACAACATTATTGTGTTCGATTAAAACCCTTGAAATTTGTTTTATAAAAATTTCACAACTTATCGATTAACAAAGTTGAACCTAAAATTCCAAATTGTCACAAATTTGGTCCTTTAACTCCTTGTTGGGCTAACTTAACCCAATTGGGCTTCCCAAATACCATTGGGCCTCACTGGGCCTTCCTGGACCTACCTTGGCCTTCCCTGGACCTACTTTGTTTACATTGGGCCTTTTCTTGAACTTATTGGGCCTTACTGGGCCTCTCTTGACTTATTGGGCCTACATTGGCTCTGTTGGGCCTACATAGACTTCGTTGGGCCTAATTGATCTTGTTGAGTCTTCCTTGACCTTACTGGATCTTCTTTGGCTTTACTGGTCCTTCATTGGCCTTGTTGGGCCTTCATTGGCCTTGTTGGGCCTTCATTTGCCTTGTTGGGCCTACGGAGGTTAACAAGATTAACTTGAAAAGTCGGATTGTCACATCATCCCCTTGTTGAAGGAATTTTCGTCCCGAAAATTAGCAAGTGTTAAGAGTAGTTAGGAAACTACTTATGAGTTTAAATCGTACGTGTTAGTGTGATTTGATCATTCTGTGTGCTTGTGTGTACTCACACACAAAATCTAATGCTTGCATCATCACAACTCAATTGTGATTGTTCAATGTAACTGTTTTGCGTGTACACTAGTTAGTTCACCTAACTGTGACTGTTTGTGTTTGATCATACTGTGTTGTGTAATCTCACACATAGTGAGTGTCTGAAACTGTTTGTACTATGTAACCCTGCACATAGCAAAATGTATGTACTATGCAACCCCGCACATAGCAAAATATGTGTAACCAATCATGTATGTACTACCATAACATGTAACATATGAAATGTAGCACATAAAATATACAGAATGTAATGTAGCACAAATGTTTGTAACAAAATCAATTGAATAAAATGTTAGTGCTTACAGTTTGAGATTTGCAGTGTTGATGTGTGAAAGCATCACGTCATCCCCTTGTTGAAGGAAATTTCGTCCCGAAATTTAACGTGCGTTCTCAGTGTTAGCAGTAGCTGTCTTGAATAGATGAGGATATTTCTTCATCATTTGATCTTCCCGTTCCCATGTGAATTCAGGACCCCGTCTTGAATTCCATCGAACTTTGACTATCGGAATCTTGCTTTGCTTCAGTTGTTTGACCTCTCGGTCCATGATTTCAGCTGGTTCTTCAATGAATCGCAACTGTTCATCTACTTGTATTTCTTCCAACGGTACAATCAATGTCTCGTCAGAAAGACATTTCTTTAAGTTCGATACGTGAAAAACATCATGAACTCCACTGAGTTCATCCGGTAGTTTGAGTTGATACGCAACCGGACCAATCCTTTTCAGAATCTCAAAAGGTCCTACGTAACGTGGACTAAGCTTCCCGCGCTTGCCGAATCGTATCACACCTTTCCAAGGTGATACCTTTAGAAGAACTCGATCTCCTACTTGAAATTCCAACGGCTTGCGACGTTTGTCTGCATAACTCTTCTGTCGATCCCGAGCCGCTGCCATACGGTTCCGGATTTGAACTATCTTCTCTGTTGTTTCGTGCACCAGTTCAGGACCTGTTATCTGACTGTCACCAATTTCAGCCCAGCAAACTGGTGAACGACATTTGCGACCATACAAAGCTTCAAACGGTGCTGCTTGAATGCTTGTATGATAACTATTATTGTAAGAGAATTCCACCAACGGTAAATGATTCTCCCAGGTATCACCAAAATCAATTACACAAGCTCGTAACATATCCTCGAGCGTTTGAATCGTTCGTTCACTTTGACCGTCGGTCTGTGGGTGATAAGCGGTACTCATATCCAAGCGAGTCCCCAATGACTTATGAAGAGATTTCCAAAAATTGGAAGTAAACCGGGCATCCCGATCTGATATGATAGAGATTGGCACACCATGCCGTGCTACTACTTCCTTGATGTAAATGCGAGTCAATTTTTCCATCTTGTCAGTTTCTTTGATTTCCAAGAAGTGTGCAGATTTCGTTAATCGATCGACAATTACCCGTATCGTATCACAACCACTCGGTGTACGGGGTAACTTAGTAATGAAATCCATCGAAATCTGTTCCCACTTCCACATCGGTATCTCTGGTTGTTGCAGTAAACCAGATGGTTTCTGATATTCAACTTTGACTTTCGAACAAGTCAAACATTTGCTAACGTACTTAGCAATATCAGCTTTCATGTGAGGCCACCAATACAATGCCTTCAAGTCATGGTACATCTTGTCTGATCCCGGATGGACTGAATATCTTGACTTGTGTGCTTCGTCCATCACGAGTTCCCTTAAACCCCCATACAAAGGTATCCAAAGTCTATCAATGAAATAACGAATTCCATCAGACTTGACATCCAACTGTGTTTCCATCCCACGTAGAGATTCCTGTACCAAGTTTTCCGTTTTCAAAGCCTCGATCTGAGCACTGCGTACCTTGTCAGGTAAGTCAGTATGTATTGTCATCATAAGTGCACGAACCCGTCTTGTCGAAGTATCCTTTCTGCTTAAAGCATCAGCTACTACATTAGCCTTTCCCGGGTGATACTTAATCGCACACTCATAATCGTTCAACAACTCAACCCATCGTCGTTGCCTCATGTTAAGCTCCTTCTGATCAAAGATATGTTGCAAACTCTTATGATCAGTATAAATAGTACACTTAGTTCCATACAAGTAATGCCTCCAAATCTTCAAAGCAAAAACCACTGCTCCTAACTCCAAGTCATGAGTAGTGTAATTCTTTTCGTGTGTTCTTAGTTGTCTGGAAGCATAAGCGATCACTTTATCCCGTTGCATCAACACACATCCCAACCCTGTCCAGATGCGTCACAATATACTGCCAAGTCTTCCGTTCCTTCCGGTAAGGACAGAATCGGTGCGCTGCAAAGCTTCTGTTTCAATAACTGGAATGCAGCTTCCTGTTTATCCGTCCAGTTATACTTTGTTCCCTTGTGCGTCAGAGCTGTAAGTGGTTGAGCGATCTTTGAGAAACCCTCAATGAATCGTCGATAATAACCCGCCAAACCAAGGAATTGTCGTACCTCGGTAGGGGTCTTTGGCGCTTCCCAATTCTTAATCGCTTCAATCTTCGCTGGATCAACATGTATACCCTTTTCATTAACTATATGACCCAAGAACTGTACTTCTCGCATCCAGAAATCACATTTCGAGAACTTAGCATACAGTTGTTCTTGTTTCAATAACTCTAGCAGTAATCGAAGATGTTCAGCATGTTCCTCCTCAGACTTTGAATAGATGAGAATGTCATCGATGAAAACAATGACAAACTTATCAAGATAAGGTTTACAAACACGATTCATGAGATCCATGAATACGGCTGGAGCGTTTGTCAACCCAAATGGCATGACCAAGAACTCATAATGGCCATATCGTGTCCTGAATGCTGTCTTCGGAATATCTTCCTCCTGGACTCTTAGTTGATGATAACCTGACCTGAGATCAATCTTCGAGTAGTAACTCGAACCTTGCAATTGATCGAACAGATCGTCAATCCTGGGTAACGGATACCGGTTCTTGATAGTAAGCTTATTCAATTCCCGGTAATCGATACACATTCGGAAAGTTCCGTCCTTCTTCTTGACAAACAATACTGGAGCTCCCCACGGTGAAAAACTAGGTCGTATGAAACCCTTATCCAACAACTCTTGCAATTGTGTGGATAACTCTTACATTTCTGACGGTGCAAGTCGATAAGGCGCCCTAGCTATCGGTGCTGCGTCTGGTGTAAGATCGATTCGGAATTCCACCTGTCTGACAGGCGGTAATCCCGGCAAGTCTTCTGGAAATACCTCCGGAAACTCACAAACTACAGGTATATCTTCAAGCTTCCTCTCAGCTACCGGCTTTTCAGTTATAAGTGTTATAACTGCCGTATGACCTTTCCGCAGACATTTGTGTGCTTTCATACAAGATATGAGACGCAGTGGCGTACTGCTCTTCTCGCCTTGTACATATAATGTCTCTCCCTGCGGAAGAGGTATGCGAACAATCTTTTCATGGCATATATTTTCAGCCTGGTTTTTGGACAACCAGTCCATGCCAATGACTACATCAAAACTGCCTAAGGCAATAGGCATCAAATCAATCTCTAATGTCTGACCCATCAAATCAAGGATACATCCCTTATAAATGTTTTCTACTACAATCAACTTACCATCCGCTAACTCCACAGTATAGGGACTATCTAAGGCAGCGGGACTAACATCTAGTGACTTAGCAAGTGAACTAGATACAAAACTCCGATCGGCACCAGTGTCAAATAACATAGAGGCATAGTGATTATTTAAGAGGAACGTACCCGTAACAATGTTGGGATCCTCCCGCGCTTGACGTCCTCCTATCACAAACGCCCTGCCTCTAGCACCGTTGTTGTTGTTATTGTTGGTGCCATTTCCATTACCGTTGCCACCTCCATTACCATTACCATTGTTGTCCCCGCCTTTCTTAAGTTGTGGGCAATCTTTCTTAAAATGTCCCATTTTGCCACATTCAAAACACCCTTCTGAGCGTTGTTCTGGTTATTGTTCTGGTTGTTATGGTTGTTCTGCAGTTCTCCACGACAATTTAGCCGCATGCCCAATCTTGCCACACCTCTGGCACTTAGCTCTGTCACACTGGTTACCCGCATGATGATAACCACATTTGTTGCACTTGGGGTGCTTACCAATATAGCCCCCCGATGATGATGATTGCTGACCACTGTTGGAATTATGATAGGACTTGTTTGAGTCCTGTTTCCTGTTCTGATGTTGGTTGTTACCCTTGAAGTTGTTACTCTCCCACTTTCTCTTATGGTCTCCCACCTTGGTAGCAGATGTTCGCTTAGGCAGAGTCCCTTCAACACTGCTTGATCAGTAAGCTGATGTGCTAGACGAACAGCTTGTTGGATGGTGGTGGGATTTGCTGAAGTCACCAACCCTTGAATCTGAGGCACTAGTCCTCCAATGTATCTTTCAATCCACTTACTGGCTGGAGTAGCCATGTGTGGTAGCAGTCTGGCCAACTCGTGTGACCTGGTTGTGTATTCTTCAATGTTTGACCCCTCCATCTTGAGGTGCCAATATTCTTCTTCCAACTTCTGCATTTCACTGCGAGGACAGTACTCCTCTCGCAGTAAGGTTTTGAAATCATCCCAGGTTAAGGCATTTGCCTCACCCAATCCCAGAGTCTGAATATTCGAGTTCCACCAGGTTAATGCTGGACCCTCCAATGTTCCCGTAGCAAATTTCACCTTGCTTTCATTAGGGCAGTTGCACATTTCGAATACAGACTCAGCCTTTTCAATCCACCGAAGAGTCCAATGGCCCCCTCCGACCCTTTGAAATTGTGTGGTTTGCAGTCCAAAACATCTTGAACGTGCACTTGTGGTTAATCAATCAATCCCCAGCTGGACCCTGTGGCCCTGTGTTGTGAGTCTGAGCATACTGTGCGATTGCCTCTGCAACTCTGTTGTTGATTAGCTCATTGAGCTCAGCAACAATCATATGTACGTTTCCCTCAGCCATTAGGTTCCTAATTACAAGAAATGTTAGCGCATAATCAAAATCCAATTTTGACATGTGTAAGTGAAAACAACAAACACAACATGTAATATAATCAACACAGTTGTTGGAAACAAACAATAATTCTTCCATAAATAGAAACTTTCTTTGAGTACAATACTTTTGAAATGAAATACAAAATTCCCAACTACTAATGTAGGAACACAACCCGTTCCTAATAAGTTTAAACAAAACAGAAATAAAATAAGAAAACAATCAATCGTCCTCAACGGCGGATTCAGGATCGGACTCAGCAACTGGTGCTGGTTCCTCCCCTTCTCTCCTCATCCTCCTCCTCATTCTCAGAGGCCACAAATCCTCCAAGGCTTCTACTCTACCCTCCAAGATAAAAGCTCGTTCTCTGCAGCGTCGAGACGACCAATCATGTTCACCCATCTCATCCCGCATGTCATGAACTAGATGGGCAAGTTCATCTTGCCTCTCAATGGCATCCCATAACTCCTGAGATCTCTGTATAAGCTTGTCTTCTGTCTCATCCAAGTCCTCGCGCAACTTGGCGATCTCCTCCGCGTCCGTCCTTCGCCTCTTAGGCTCAGGAGCATCTAGTGCTGGTGGTGGGTGTGTGGAAGGTCCCTCAGCAGGAATCTGCTGAGTGCCCTCCTCAGGCTCCTCTTCCGGATCCTCATCCGGGTCCTCGTATGGATCCTCCTCTGGATCCTCGTCTGGATCCTCCTCCGGATCCTCCTCCGGATCTGAGTCATCCTGCTCATATGGTGGAGGTGATGGAATAAGTGGTGGTGGTGATAATGGTGGTGCCGGAACTATCGGCTCCTCGTCCTCGGAATCATCAATGACAATATAAGGTACCGATGATGATGCCATGCCTGTTACATAATACCATATGTAAGTGCAATGCGTAAGCAAACGAATTACATAATGTCATATGTAATTCTAAACAGTATGTGTAAACATGTGTGTC
This sequence comes from Mikania micrantha, assembly GCA_009363875.1. Classification (NCBI taxonomy): domain Eukaryota; kingdom Viridiplantae; phylum Streptophyta; class Magnoliopsida; order Asterales; family Asteraceae; genus Mikania; species Mikania micrantha. The sequence goes on from CM018692.1 coordinate 48,741,046, forward strand.
TAATGTCTAACAGTCATAGTCTAGGCCTACTAATGCAAACCTAGTTCGCTATAACCAATGTCTCTGATACCAATCTGTCACACCCCCAATTTCAACTAACGGAATCATACCGTTTGGGAACGTGACAAACCAGGATCTCAGATCATTAGACATAGCGAAGACCTCTATATGAATTTCAAAACATACGTTGGTCTTTAAAACATATCATTCAGAGTTTACAAAAAGTTGCGGAAGCGTTTCAAAACCAAATAACAGTTGATAAGTAAAACATTACAAATCAAAGTACTTAAATATTCAAATGTTAAAATTCAAATTCAAAGTGTTTATAATGCATGAGACTCTATCTTCCTAGTCCATGCCAGCTGTAACGCGCGCCTTAGCGTCCTGAGAAAACATGCAAATCAAGTCAACACAAAGGTTGGTGCATAACACAGGTTTTAAATAATCATAGTGTTCAAAACATCAGTTTGAATAATAAGTTGTAGATAACATAGTCACAAATGCACAGTCATGATAGCTAGTCATATAAACTATTTACATACGTGTTCGACACCGAAGCTGACTAGTTGCCATGCTATAGCATGTTTTCGCCTTGCCACTATTGTCTATCACAACAATAGTAAAAATTATGTTTGGTCAGTCAAACACCTGCGTAGATCCCATCTACCAGGTGAGGTTTGTCAAACCTAATAGATCTATTTCCAACTACCACGCTTTGCATTACAGCAAACTAAACGGTTCGAGGTGTGTAAGGACTTTCAAGTTGATATGTTGTCACATAATGTAAACAGATAACTCATGCAAGTGATATGTATCTAAAAATAGTTTGTTGCACATGTTTTCTCCCCCAAAACAGTTTAAAATAAGAAAGGGGCCGTGTACGCACCTTTGATAATAGTAGAATGATCAAATACGTGTGAATTTGCGTAGAAATCCTCTACGAAGAATCTGTGATTTAAACAATAACCTACAGTTATTCGAAATATCGTTTTGTGCTTGAAATCACATACGTATCAACATACGTATGTTAGAGTGTGAGAATTATGCATACGGAAGTACGCGTGCCATTGAAATCGATTAAATAAAATCATATTTGATTTTATTCAATTTATCGTAATTATACACGATTTCGTGTTCGGATTAAAATATGGATTTTATCATTTCAACACGTTCGTATTCTCGTTACGGTTCCAACGCAACTTGAACGGATCGAATCGGACTTAAAACGAATAAGTTATGCTCAAAATACAAAATTTATATTAAAACCTAAAAATATGGTTGGGCCGGGACTCGAACCCGCGACCCTCAACACCAAACACCCAGCATCTACCATCTCATCCCGCTAGGGTTTCGCAATAACCATCCGGGATTAAATCTTTTAAACCCACATGAGTTGGTTTCCCCTTGTTCTTCTATAGCCGAAGCTTAAACCTCCAAATTGGTCCCCAATTCGAACCCGATCGAGTCCAAAATCTTAGGGTTTCTGTTATAATCACTTAATCGAATCTTTAGATGATCTTAATTCTAACAATTAACTATTGAAACTCAATTAATCGACTATAAACCGGTTCGAACCCAATTTCTTAAGTTTCCAACTTAAAATCGTTCAATCTGATAATGTGAGTCCACCAAATCATACGGTTATCATTGTCAATCAATTTTCGAAACATTCTGTGCTAGTTAATTTGATTAACAGACACCTTCTAATTGAAAATCCCATTTCGAACATAGTGATGAACCCTAGAGATCGAGACCTCCTAATTCGTTGTTTCTATATCCAATTAACCTAGGATTATCCTTTGTCGGAATCTTCTGAAACTATCCCCAACAATCAATTTCATTTTTAAACACATTGCATTCAAAATCCCCAAAACGTTTTCTTTATGAACCCTAATTATTGATCTTGTGAAATTCGAAATTAAAACTACAAATCATCATAGGTTTAAGCTTGATCGGTGTACTCTGAAACTATCTATATACATTAATTTGATTTCTAAACCGTTTTGATCAACGACCCCCAAAACCGATTTTTGATATGAACCCTTATACTTAAACTCTTATAATTCGATATTATCAATCGAAATTGATTTGGGTTAAACCTTATTCGGCATGTTTAGAAAGTGTAGGAATCAAGGATTACCTGAATTGATCTCGAATTGATGTCAGTCGACTATTGGGTGTTCTTCGGCCGTCCCTAAATCCAATTCGTGAAACCGAGTGCTATGAGATCGAATTGTTGAAGACAGAGACTCCTAATATCACCGATAAAGTGTTCTGTAAACTCAATTGTGATAGTCGAGATCGAATTGTGTGGTTTTGGTTTTGAATACCCACGACTTTAACATTTAGAAACGGTTTTTCAACATAAATTCGATGATTGATGCTCCATAACGTATAAGAACTATTAATCATCATTAATATGATGATTTAAGTTGATAATTTCGGTTTCCAATTGGTTTTAATGAAGAATTTCGACCCTTGCATTCTAACCCAACCGAATTTTGACTTGAAAAGTCAAAATTAAGGTTTTTACTTAGATATAAACACAATCATTGAAATTTTTGATATTTACAACATTATTGTGTTCGATTAAAACCCTTGAAATTTGTTTTATAAAAATTTCACAACTTATCGATTAACAAAGTTGAACCTAAAATTCCAAATTGTCACAAATTTGGTCCTTTAACTCCTTGTTGGGCTAACTTAACCCAATTGGGCTTCCCAAATACCATTGGGCCTCACTGGGCCTTCTTGGACCTACCTTGGCCTTCCCTGGACCTACTTTGTTTACATTGGGCCTTTTCTTGAACTTATTGGGCCTTACTGGGCCTCTCTTGACTTATTGGGCCTACATTGGCTCTATTGGGCCTACATAGACTTCGTTGGGCCTAATTGATCTTGTTGAGTCTTCCTTGACCTTACTGGATCTTCTTTGGCTTTACTGGGCCTTCATTGGCCTTGTTGGGCCTTCATTGGCCTTGTTGGGCCTTCATTTGCCTTGTTGGGCCTACGGAGGTTAACAAGATTAACTTGAAAAGTCGGATTGTCACAGAAAGTCTCAATGGGTCTTTCAATGCTCGGCACCACCTTGAGATCAGTAATGAATTTCTTCATCCAGGCAGCCTCCTTTGCTGCCTCAGAGGCAGCAATGTATTCAGATTCAGTTATGGACTGTGCAACTACCTTTTGCTTAGAGCTTCTCCAGGTAACTGCTCCACCATTGAGGGTGAACACATATCCCGACTGTGATCGCGAATCATCACGATCAGTCTGGAAGCTTGCGTCTGTATAGCATCTCACACTCAACTCTTCCTCTACTCCTCCATATACCAAGAACATGTCCTTAATCCTCCGAAGATACTTTAGAATGTTCTTCACAGCTACCCAGTGTCTCTCTCCCAGGTTTTGTTGGTAACGACTTGTCATGCTTAGAGCGTACGATACATCCGGTCTAGTGCATAACATGGCGTACATAATAGACCCAATTGCTTAAGCATATGGTATCCCTTTCATCCTTTCAATCTCCTTATCCGAACTAGGACAATGAGATTTGTCAAGGATAGTGCCATGTGCCTGCCTTTCTTGGCATCTTGCATTGAGAAGCGTTTAACAACCTTATCAATGTATGCACTTTGACTTAAGCTAATGAGCTGCTTAGATATGTCCCTATAGATCTTAATTCCTAGAATGTATGCGGCTTCTCCCAAATCTTTCATTGCAAAACATTTACTCAACCAAGACTTAACATCTTTCAAGACTGGAAGGTGGTTTCCAATGAGTAAAATGTCATCAACATATAAGATTAGGAATACAACGGTGCTCCCACTAGTCTTCATGTAAACACACGGCTCATCTTCATTTTTGATAAATCCATATTCTATGATCTTCTCATCAAAATGAAGATTCCAGCTTCTGGATGCTCGCTTTAATCCATAAATGGATTTCTTGAGCTTGCATACTTTATCAGGATACTTGGGATCGACAAAACCTTCTGGTTGTACCATATAAACATCTTCATTCAGATGTCCATTAAGGAAAGCAGTTTTGACATCCATTTGCCATATCTCATAATCATGATAAGCAGCAATGGCAATTAATATCCTGATAGATTTAGTCATGGCTACAGGAGAGAAGGTTTCCTCATAATCAATTCCTTGAGTTTGAGTAAAACCTTTTGCAACTAGACGTGCCTTAAAAGTATGCACATTTCCGTCCATGTCGGTTTTCTTCTTCAAAATCCACTTGCTTCCGACAGCCTTGCTATTTGGAGGTAGATCAACCAAATCCCAGACTTGGTTGTCATACATGGACTGCATCTCTATGTCCATGGCTTTAAGCTATTTATCAGATTCTTTATCTGATGTAGCAGATTTATAGTTAGTCGGTTCGGATTGATCCACTAAAGATATATCATCAAATTTTTCAGGTTCGCGACGAATCCTTTCAGATCTGCGGACGTCATGAGTTACAATAGGTGCTTGAACTAAGAAAGGTTCAGGCTCAACCGTAATTTGTTGATCATTGGTTCTTACCTCAGGTCCAGCATTGTGTGAATCTTGAATTTCATCAAGATCAACATTATTTCCATCCATCCCCTTTGAAAGAAAATCTTCCTCCAAGAAGATTCCTCGTCGTGCAATGAAAACACTTTTGTCGGTGGGATGATAGAAATAATATGCTTTTTTTTCTTTAGGGTATCCGAGGAAAATTACCTTTTCGCCTCTAGGATCTAGCTTATTAGAGGTCTCACGTTTGACATAAGCCTCGCAACCCCATACCCTAAGATAAGATAAGTTTGGTTTTCTTCCATACCATAACTCATATGGAGTTTTATCCACCATCTTGGTTGGAACCATGTTGACTATGCGGGCAGCCTTTTCCAAGGCATAGCTCCAAAAAGAGTGAGGCAAGCTAGCACGACTCATCATAGATCGAACCATATCTAATAAAGTCCGATTTCTCCGTTCGGATACACCATTATGTTGTGGTGTTCCTGGCGGAGTGAGTTGAGAAATAATCCCACATTTATTGAGATGTTCATTATAGTCGTAGCTTAGATATTCACCACCTCGATCTGACCGAATGGCTTTTATCGTTTTACCAAGCTGATATTGTACTTCATTTTGAAACACTTTGAAAACTTCAAACGCTTCATGCTTATGTTTCAATAAGTAAACATAGCCATATCTACTGAAGTCATCAGTAAATGTAATGAAGTATCTCTCACCACTTCTTGACATTATTCTAAAAGGACCACATACATCAGTGTGTATAAGTTCTAATAGATCGGAAGCACGTCCGCCTATACCGGTGAAAGGTGCTTTGGTCATCTTTCCACAAAGACAAGATTCGCATATGTCAAAGGATTCCGATCCGGTGGGCTTTAAGATTCCATTGGTTTGGAGTTTTGACATACGCTTCTTGTTTATGTGTCCAAGTCGACAATGCGAAAGATAAGTTTGTTTTTAATCTTTTGGTATTGAGAGCATAAATAAAATTATCACTACATGAGCCATTAATATCAACTTCATAAAAAAATCATTATGAGGCCTAGCCTCAAAAACATAACATTAGATTTAAAAGTCAATATGTTCCCCTCATTGAAACCAAAAGTAAATCCTTACTCATACAGTCGAGCAGCTGAGATAATGTTCCTAGTTAATGAAGGTACATAACAAACATTATTTTATTTTAAATACATGCCAGATGGTAACAAAAGGGAGTATTCTCCAACGGCTTCAACCGCTACACGAGCTCCATTATCAACATGGAGCACCAACTGCCTCTCCCTCAGCTCTCTAGCCTTCTTTAACCCCTGCAAATCATTGCAAATATGAATAGCACACCCAGTATCAAATATCCAAGAGTTACTACTGAAAGCGTATAATTCTATTACAAATATACCTGAAGTCCCAACTCCAACAGGGTTCTTCTTCATTTCAGCCAGGTATTTTGGGCAATCCCTTTTCCAATGGTTAGGCTCCCCACAATGAAACCATTTGGGGTTCTTTGGAGCCTTTGTAGGGGCCTTGGCTGCTGGTTTTTGTTCTTGTTTCTTGAACTTTGCCACAGCCTTCCCTTTTCCACCAGGGGTCACCCAAGGTTTCTTGCCCTTTCCTTTGCCTTGTTTGCTTGGCTTCTTGACTTGACCCTCCCTTATCATGAGAACTAACTGAGGCTTGTTGGTAATGTTCTTCTCGGCAATCCTTAGCATGCCAAGCAATTCCGAGATAGACTTTTCAAAACCATTCATGTTGTAGTTCATTACAAGTTGGTTATATGACTTAGGAAGTGACCCTAGTATCATGATGATAGCTAGATCATTCTTAAGTGGTGAACCAAGCCTTTCCAATCGTTCTACATAGCCCTTCATTTTCATCACATGAAGGCCTACGGGAGTCCCCTCTTGCATCCGACAATTGACAAGAGAAATCATGGTGTCATAAATCTCTTGTCTAGCTTGTACTTCAAACATCAACTTCAGTTCCTCAATGATTTCGTATGCCTTTAGGTACTCCAAATCATGTTGCAGATTTGGTTCCATAGTGGCAAGCATAAGACAAGCAACAGTTTGAGCATCGTCAAAGTGTTTAGCCCACGCATCCCTAACTGCCTTGGTTGCGTTGGGTGCCGGTGCCTCTGGGATGGGTCCCTCAAGAACGTACATCTTCTTGTCTTGCGTAAGCACAATCCGAAGATTGCGATACCAATCCATGAAGTTTGTGCCGTTAAGTTTCTCACGATCTAAAATGGATCGTAAAGCGAAGGAGTTGTTTGCGGGAACGATTGCATTGTTTGTCGTTGTCATCTACAAAACAAAATTTAATTTTAATACTTTTAATATTTAAATCCTTTAATAATTAAGTACCCTTGTTTTATTATGAAAACCAATTAAAGGCAAAGATCCACATCACCCTTAGTTTCTTCTAATTGGCCTGATGCACTTTTCACAAGAATTAAGTTGATTGCTAGGTTTATAAACCAATTTGTCACAACCTGGGCCGGCGGAAACGGATCGTGTTTTCCCGTCGGGCGGATGGTTCCCGGGGCGCTATATCTTGAGTGATAATCAATTGATCAGATTGTTTACATAGCACATGATAATATAAATGAGAAATGCTAACACATCCATGATATAGAATTACAAGATTAAATCACAATGTATCGTTCATAATTTAATCAAGTAAATCTATCAAAAGAATCAATATAGCTATATCTTGTATATGTACAAGATATACAAAAGATGATTCATTGTTCTTGTCACCAAAAGCATGCAACACAAAATAAAGCTAGGTCTTCTAAAAGTCCACTAGCTTAATCCTTGCATATATGTATCTACACCTGTTCATCACCTGAGAAAACATGCATTTAAACAAAGTCAACACTAGGTTGGTGAGTTCATAAGTAAGTTAATTGAAAACCTTGATTCATTCACATGCACATTCACAATGTATATTATATTACTTGTATGACAATTGTTCACTTGTTCACCCAATGGCTTCTCAATAGTTATATTTACAAATAATATTTCATCCTAGTAGTGATGCTTATATATAGGGCATATGTAAGGGAACTAAGCCCTAGCCAACATCCCACCACATCACTACTAGAACTCCACACCACTTGCAATACAACTATTGATTTCCATTCCCAAATCCACATGTCCATATCGTTCTTGAATCACCTGTGATAACTTGTGTAGAATAATATAACGATGTAATTGTAGTTATCGAACCGAAGTTTAGATAACCATTATATGTTAAGGATATTAGATTTATCAAATCTGTTCCTTGTATTATTCTATGATTGTGGGGTTAACTGTTGTTACATTTTAAATATTAATAGTGTTAGTTAACCAATTGTAATTTGTTCTTGAACTATAGTGCATAGAGCCTAAAAGGAATCCATTGAAATCCTCACGTAATCAAATTTCAATGCATCCGATTTACCTCTACCACTTTGTAAACCCAGAGACCTCATCGAAACAGTTACTAGTAATATGACATGAGAATATACATTACTCAGTCTACTAGACAACCAGAAACTATGGATTAATTACTTATCACTGCAGATTAATATCACCATGTGTCGCTTTCCGATACCTGACTTGAGGTAGCCCTGTCACCGGTCATACGTTACCGGCCAATGAATCAATACGATCAACATACTAGCCCTACAAGCTAGAGGTTTGTCAAACCTATGGTACCACTATGCTATCGTGGTTTAGTCTCGTCAAACTAACTGGTCAGCGAATTATAGGGGCTTACATGATCAACTTGAACTAGTGGCACATGATTGAAGTGATATAATACAACAGGTCAATAGCAACTAAATGTAATTGCGTTCATCCGTGTTATTGTTCTCAATGTCATATGTTCTCCGTGTTATTAACAAGGTTAAATAAGAACTTGTCTTATTACATTATGTTAATTATTTGAGTGAATGATGTTGTTATCATGAAGTTACATTATCATGATTATCATTCTTTGTTCCATGTTCTCTTGTAATATGTGTTGAGTTGTAAAGCTAAGTGTTTAAAGGACTTGTCCTAATACACTTACTTAACTCTTGTATCGAATGTTTTTACAAAGATATATAGTATCTTTAAAACATTCATATGCTTTCATGTGATTGTTCCAATGATTGTTTATGTAAGAATAACTAAGTGTTATAAGATGAGATCTTACAACTATGTCATTCTAATGCATTGATAAACTAGTAAGATATATTATTTAGTTCATCTGATTATCCCTGTCATATAAGGATCACACAAGCATCTATACAATGATAAGCGATAATAAACAATTAAGTATTATCTAAATCAAAGTATAAATAACATGTTAAGCAAAACTTTTAAATAAATAAAAGTAAACATGTTTCTCAGCCCCGAGAGTTTAAAATCAATTAAGATTAAAGTAAAAGGGGCATATGAACTCACCTTGTTGTTGTAGGGTTGACTTAGCTTAAAAGAAAGAATGCACGCGCTCTTTGTTGTTCTTGTACTAATTTTCACATTCCTGTATTGATTTCACGTTGTATTTGACTCATAAGTATAAATCATTTTGATTTTGTGCGCTTGTAGGTGTTATCCCTAACTTTGTTTGTCACCTCTTGGTCTCAATCACCATTCGGCCTCATTTAGTTAGTGTAAACCTTCTAACACTTATCCCACTAGGTCTAAGTTATCTTATTTAGTCATTGATTTTAAGTTGTCATTTAATTAATTATAATGACATGAAAGTTCTAAGTATAAACTTAGATTTGTATCTTAAGTGTTATGAACTTTGTCTCATCATTACCCCATTTGTTTCATAATTGTGTTAACCTTCTCGTAATATGCTAGTACCCACAACATGTATATCATCCTTTATCACTTGCTTCATTGTGTGATTAACAATTAAACGTTGTGGGTTAAGTGTTGCGCCGCATCTAAGTAAATGGGCCCTATATTTGTATTGGGCCAAATGGAGTTGAATATGGTCCATAGGTGTGTGCTATTGGGTCGGTTGTAAGGAGTGGGTTGCCTTAACCCATATTAGGCTGATTTTAGGTGTAAATGAGACTAAACCAATTATATTGGATCCAACTTGTTGATGTGGGTTGAATAAAGGTTGGGCCTTGGGCTGGTGGACATAGGCTGCGAATTAGTGTGCTGGGCCGATACACATGAATTTGGGCCACATTAAATTGAGATGGGCTGGATAATAACGTCTGGGTTGGGTGATGATCTGTGGGCCGGCTAGTATACTATCGTGACTATTGGGCTTGGGACACATTCTGAGTGGCTGCAGTGAAGGTGTGTATCTCGATTATTTGAAACACGATCAACTCATCAGTGAACCTTGAGGGTTTTAAAGGTTCACCTCCAGTGGGTATGCATGGTTCGTTGAGTGTTTGACAGAGGGTTCGTGGTCATGAGGGCTCGCCTACAATTGGTTAGGCAGTGGGTTCGTCATCATGCTGAGGGGTTCGTTGCACATGGGGTCACTAGGTTCGGTTAAGGTTGGCTAAGAAGGTTAGTAGCATGCAACAGGTTCGGTCAAGTCATAACCAGGGTTCGGCACCTATGGGTTTGCCACCCACGAACTAGTTCGACTGGGTTAGTGCTACTCAGCGTTCGACGGCCATGCAGTAGGGTTCGGGGATGAGGAACAAGCTTCGTGAGAGTCCTAGGGTTCGTGTCAAATTAGGTTCGCCTCCTGCTGGTTCGGTGATCCAGAGTTCGTGACAGCCACAGGTTCGGCTTTTGAAATGCGAGGTTCGCCCGACCATACTCATCACCACAGATTCGTCGGTCTGATGGAAGGTTCGTGGTGGTGTATAGGAGTAGGAAGAAGGTTTGCTGCACTGATGGTTCGACTAGAACCCAGCAACTCGCGAACCTGCAAGGTGCCATCGTTATCATTGAACCTCGGTTGTTGCAGGGCTGCTCCCATCTTGGGGATGAGCCAGGAAGGCTATCGAAGTTGTATGATGCGAAGGATAAGGTGGTGGACCAGCTAAGTGAGTGTGTATCAAAACCCGTGTGAAAACCCTAATTTTCGTTACTTTTCTTGAGTCATACCTCGATTTTCAGTGGCTAAAACACCAGGTCCCTTGTACTTCTAGGTAGAGGAGGTTGAGAGCTATGTGTGGGTTCAAGAATCACTCAAATCCATTGAGAAATGAGCAAGATATGGGGTTTTGAAGGTTGAAGATGGTGGTAATTGGTGGTGGCCGGAAATTGAGCTAGAGAGAGTGGGAAGTGATAAAATGAAGAAATAAGGTTCATTTAGGGTTTTTATATCACGTGTGATGTTCGGGTTCGTTTCGGTTGCTCGGTTCGTGATTTCGTCACGTATCCGGAAATTTTACGCGTATTTAATTGTAATAAATAAAAGAAGATAATTTTAATTAATTGATGAGTTTCAAAATTGAAAAATGTTATTTATTTTATTTTATTAAATTACTTTTGTTCGTGTCGTGTTTTCGTTTTCGTTTCGTCGGATCGCGTCACCATCGCACGTATTCGTATTAATCGTCATTCGAACGAACACGACGATGGTTTTGCTTTCCGACTTTTGTTTTCTACGTCTCAGTCATCATTTCAGAACGTTAAACTCACAGGTATGTTTGTGTGAATCATCACCCATGCAAACACACTGTCAGTTCGTTATTCTGAAACGACGCTGCAATTTATGTTTGAATTGTGTTTCCTCACTGTCGGACTCAACTAAACTCCCTGATATCACATTGTTTCCACATTGAATTGTCGGCCATCTGATTCCTGTCATCTATGGATATCAGATCGCAACCGATTTGTTTTTGTCATTCACTTGAACATCGTTGTTTCTCATGTTTAGTTGTGTTAACTGTACTTACGTTTTCACTTAAATACACACAACTAATTTCTAGATTGAGTGTTGTACTTACAGTATTTAAGTTTACACAAAAATACATACAACTGTTTCTTGTAAATCTGAATTCTGTTAGCCCAAATACTGTGTTTACACATGAAATCACACGTAGTTACTGTTGAAAGCACACGCACCGTACGGACTTGCCGGCCGGTCTGGTACTAGTTGTCACAGTCTCGCCTTGTTATAGAAATTTCGTCCCGAAATTTAAGCATAAAGGTCGGGCTTACTTCTCGAACAGGTGGGGATACTTTGTCTTCATGTTATCCTCGCGCTCCCAGGTAAATTCTGGTTCACGCTTGGAGTTCCATCGAACCTTTACAATAGGGATACGGCTTCGTTTCAGTCTCTTGACTTCACGTTCCATACTCTCTACAGGCTCTTCGATGAAATGTAATTGCTCGTCAACTTGTATATCCTCCAATGGTATGATCAATGATTTGTCTGCTAAGCACCTCTTGAGATTTGATACATGAAACACATCGTGTACTCTGCTGAGTTCATCAGGGAGTCTGAGTCTGTATGCCACAGGACCTATGCGTTGAGTATTCTCAAACCGTCCAACATACCTAGGTGCTAGCTTGCCTTTAGCCTCAAATCGAACTACGCCTTTCCACGGGGACACTTTCATCAAATCGAACTACGCCTTTCCATGGGGACACTTTCAACATGACTCGGTCACACACATCGAATTCCAAAGGCTTGCGCCGTTTGTCTACGTAACTCTTTTGCCGGCTACGTGTTGCTTGTAATCGTTGTTGTATCTGGGCTATATTATCAGTAATTTCCTGAATAAGTTCAGGCCCAGTAATCCTGTTGTCTCCCACTTCGGTCCAACAGATTGGAGACCGACATTTTCTACCATAGAGTGCTTCAAACAGAGCACATCCAATGTTGCTGTGGTAGCTGTTGTTGTAGGAGAACTCAATGAGAGGTAGGTGTGTGTCCCAACTTCCACCGAAGTCTAGGATGCATGTTCTCAACATATCCTCTAGGGTTTGAATGGTGCGCTCGCTTTTTCCATCCGTTTATGGATGATAAGCAGTGCTCAAGTTAACACTTGTCCCTAAGGATTGTTGCAATGATTGCCAGAACCACGAAGTAAATCGACTGTCCCGGTCTGAAATAATAGACAGTGGCACCCCGTGCCTCACGACTATTTCATCAATGTGTAGTCTCGCTATTTTCTCCATCTTGTATGTCTCTCTGATTGGCAAGAAATGTCCGGACTTGGTCAATCTATCAATGATGACCCACATCGAATCGTGTCCGCTGGAAGTGCGGGGTAGCTTGGTAATGAAATCCATAGCTATTCGTTCCCACTTCCATTGTGGTATCTCCGGCTGTTCTAGCAAACCCGAAGGTTTCTGGTGTTCTGCTTTGACCTTGGCACATGTAATACATTTGCCAACATAAATGGCAATGTCTTTCTTCATACCCGGCCACAAATAAAATGACCTAAGATCTTGGTACATCTTATCGACACCAGGATGAACTGAATAACGTGTCTTGTGTGCCTCGTCAAGTATGAGTGTTCGAAGTTCATCTACTGCTGGAATCCAAACACGATCCAGATAATAGATAACTCCATCCTGTTTTGTCTTGAAGTGTTTCTCGGCTCCACCATCGAGCTCGCGTTTCAGATTGTCTCTTGCCACTGACTCTTGTTGCGCTTGTAGAATGTGATCTCTCAGACTTGTTTGCACAATCATTCCCATCGCGCGAACGCGTAAGGGTTTGACTCTTTCCTTTCAGCTCAAAGCATCTGAAACAGTGTTTGCCTCGCCCGGATGGTATTTGATCACACAATCGTAATCGTTCAGAAGCTCAACCCAACGTCTCTGTCTCATGTTAAGCTCCTTCTGATCAAATATGTGCTGTAAACTCTTGTGATCTGTGAAGATAGAGCATTTGGTACCATAAAGGTAGTGTCTCCAAATCTTTAAAGCAAATACAACAGCTCCCAGTTCCAAGTCATGTTCGTGTAATTCTTCTCGTGTATCTTCAGCTGTCGTGAGGCATAAGCAATGACTTTGTCTCGTTGCATCAAAACACATTCGAGTCCCTGATGGGAAGCATCACAGTAAACTACAAAGTCATCATTGCCTTCTGGGAGTGTTAAGATTGGAGCATTGCACAATATTTGTTTCAGTGTCTGAAATGCCTCTTCTTGTTTCTGAGTCCACACAAAAGGTTCAGACTTCTGTGTGAGCTTGGTGAGGGGCAAGGCTATCTTAGAGAAATTCGAAATGAATCTCCTGTAATAACTTGCCAGTCCCAAAAATGATCGAATCTCTGTTGGTGTTGTAGGCACATCCCAGTTCTTGATTGCCTCAATCTTGGCAGGATCCACATGAATACCATTACTGTTAATCACGTGACCCAAGAACTGAACTTCTTTTAACCAGAATTCACACTTGGAGAATTTGGCATAGAGTTTTTCCTACTTTAGGAGTTCCAAGACTGTCCTGAGGTGTTGCTCATGTTCCTTCTCGTTCTTTGAATGAATCAATATATCATCAATGAAAACGATAACGAACTGATCTAGGTACGGCTTGCACACCCGGTTCATCAAATCCATGAACCCAGCCAGTGTGTTCGTCAATCCGAACAGCATCACCATGAACTCGTAGTGACCATATCGGGTACGAAAGGCCGTCTTTGGTATGTCTTCCTCTTGAATCCGGAGCTGATGAAAGCCTGATCTCAGGTCTATCTTTGAAAAGTACTGTGCTCCCTGTAATTGATCAAACAAGTCATCAATCCTCATTAACGGGTACCGATTCTTGATGGTGAGTTTGTTGAGTTCTCCGTAATTAATACACATCCTGAAAGTTCCATCCTTCTTTTTAACGAAAAAGAACCGGAGCTCCCCACAGGGAAATGCTCGGTCGGATGAATCTTTTATCGAGTAGCTCCTGTAATTGATTGGACAACTCCTGCATTTCTGATGGTGCAAGTCTATAGGGAGACTTAGCTACAGGAGTCGCTCCCGGAATCAAATCAATTCGGAACTGCACTGATCTCTCGGGTGGCAGTCCCGGTAAATCATCCGGAAACACTTCCGCATAGTCTCTCACTACTGGTACATCTTGAATTTTGGTTGCCTTCATGCACCATATCATCATGACATGACGTTTCACTTGATCTCCTTGAATCTCAAGAATTTGATCGTTCTCCTTTTAAATGTAGGTATTAACTATACTAAATTCTATTATATAAGTGGCACCTAATTAATCTATAGTTAATCTTAGTTATCTTACTAATTACCTATAATATATAATTTTAACATCCTACATAATTTAAACATATATGATAAAAAGGACATACCCTCAAAGTCATCCGACTCCGCGTGTACATCTGGTGCTGGTAGAGCGAGTAGTTCCTCAGTGGTGGTTGATGCGGTTGGAACCGTTGAAGTGGTTGGAGGCTTCCTCCTGGAGTAGTCTCTTGCGGAATGTCCAAGTATTCCGCAGGTGTAGCAGTGGTGATTGCGTTGAAAGGAAGTAGATGTACTTGCTCTCTGGTTCTGATTCTATGTTGGAAGATTTCGGCATTCCTAAATCAGTTGTCCCTTCTTCCCACAGTTCAGACAATACCTACATAGTTTGTTCCCGGCATGATGAAAGCCACACTTGTTACACTTGGGATAATCACCAATGTATTGATGAGGATTTGGTGTCGTTGAGGTTTTGCAATAAGCAGCCCAGTGTCCTGTCCTTCCACAACGGGTACACTGTCGACATATGCCATAGTGATGATGTTGACAGAATTGACAGAAAGGGGCCGTCCCCTCATAATTTTCATTACCCTTTTTAGACAAGTCCGGCATGACTTGACTGATCGGGATGGCCTTGGTGTAGTTCATAGGTCTCTTCTGCTTTTTAGCAGGATGATGCTTGTGTTTCTTGCGGGTGTCACTCTCCGCAGGTTATTTTCCTTTGGTGGTGACAGATGGAAAACTCCTAGCATACTCTTCACTGCTCCTGATTCTATTGATGATCTTAGGAATGATTGCAACCAACTGCTCAGTGATCAAGGTTGCAAGTGCAGCAGTCGCTGGTTCCACCTCAAGTGGGGGAGGATGAGGTGGTGATGGTGGTTGTCCTTGTGACATGTCAATCCTAACCCAAAAATCATCGGTTAGTATTTACGCTCAAATGATATAACGTATGCAAGTAATCCAGTGTCCTATATTTTTCTACACGAGGGTCCCTAGGTTATAGTCTAGGCCAAACCGTTTGAAACAAGATGACCTATATTTCTCTATAACCATGGCTCTAATACCAATCTGTCACACCCCGGGCCGGCGGAAATGGATCATGTTTTCCCGTCGGGCGGAAGGTTCCTGGGACGATATCTTGAGTGATAATCAATTGATCATATTGTTTACATAGCACATGATAATATTAATGAGAAATGCTAACACATCCATGATATAGAATTACAAGATTAAATCGCAATGTATCGTTCATAATTTAATCGAGTAAATCTATCAAAAGAATCAATATAGTTATATCTTGTATATGTACAAGATATACAAAAGATGATTCATTGTTCTTGTCACCAAAAGCATGCAACACAAAATAAAGCTAGGTCTTCTAAAAGTCCACTAGCTTAATCCTTGCATTTATGTATCTACACCTGTTCATCACCTGAGAAAACATGCATTTAAACAAAGTCAACACTAGGTGGGTGAGTTCATAAGTAAGTTAATTGAAAACCTTGATTCATTCACATGCACATTCACAATGTATATTATGTTACTTGTATGACAATTGTTCACTTGTTCACCCAATGGCTTCTTAATAGTTATATTTACAAATAATATTTCATCCTAGTAGTGATGCTTATATATAGGGCATATGTAAGGGAACTAAGCCCTAGCCAACATCCCACCACATCACTACTAGAACTCCACACCACTTGCAATACAACTATTGATTTCCATTCCCAAATCCACATGTCCATATCGTTCTTGAATCACCTGTGATAACTTTTATAGAATACTATAATGATGTAATTGTAGTTATCGAACCGAAGTTTAGATAACCATTATATGTTAAGGATATTAGATTTATCAAATCTGTTCCTTGAATTATTCTATGATTGTGGGGTTAACTGTTGTTACACTTTTAAATATTAATAGTGTTAGTTAAGTAATTGTGATTTGTTCTTGAACTATAGTGCATAGAGCCTAAAAGGAATCCATTGAAATCCTCACGTAATCATATTTCAATGCATCCGATTTACCTCTACCATTTTGTAAACCCAGAGACCTCATCGAAACAATTACTAGTAATATGACATGAGAATATACATTACTCAGTCTACTAGACAACCAGAAACGATGGATTAATTACTTATCACTACAGATTAATATCACCATGTGTCGCTTTCCGATACCTGACTTGAGGTAGCCCTGTCACCGGTCATACGTTACCGGCCAATGAATCAATACGATCAACATACTAGCCCTACAAGCTAGAGGTTTGTCAAACCTATGGTACCACTATGCTATCGTCGGTTTAGTCACGTCAAACTAACTGGTCAGCGAATTATAGGGGCTTACATGATCAACTTGAACTAGTGGCACATGATTGAAGTGATATAATACAACAGGTCAATAGTAACTAATTGTAATTGCGTTCATCCGTGTTATTGTTCTCAATGTCATATGTTCTCCGTGTTATTAACAAGGTTAAATAAGAACTTGTCTTATTACATTATGTTAATTATTTGAGTGAATGATGTTGTTATCATGAAGTTACATTATCATGATTATCATTCTTTGTTCCATGTTCTCTTGTAATATGTGTTGAGTTGTAAAGCTAAGTGTTTAAAGGACTTGTCCTAATACACTTACTTAACTCTTGTATCGAATGTTTTTACAAAGATATATAGTATCTTTATAACATTCATATGCTTTCATGTGATTGTTCCAATGATTGTTTATGTAAGAATAACTAAGTGTTATAAGATGAGATCTTACAACTATGTCATTCTAATGCATTGATAAACTAATAAGATATATTATTTAGGTCATCTGATTATCCCTGTCATATAAGGATCACACAAGCACGCAAACAATGATAAGCGATAATAAACAATTAAGTATTATCTAAATCAAAGGATAAATAACATGTTAAGCAAAACTTTTAAATAAATAAAAGTAAACATGTTTCTCAGCCCCGAGAGTTTAAAATCAATTAAGATTAAAGTAAAAGGGGCATATGAACTCACCTTGTTGTTGTAGGGTTGACTTAGCTTAAAAGAAAGAATGCACGCGCTCATTTCACGTTGTATTTGACTCATAAGTATAAATCATTTTGATTTTGTGCTCGTGTAGGTGTTATCCCTAAGTTTGTTTGTCACCTCTTGGTCTCAATCTCCATTCGGCCTCATTTAGTTAGTGTAAACCTTCTAACACTTATCCCACTAGGTCTAAGTTATCTTATTTAGTCATTGATTTTAAGTTGTCATTTAATTAATTATAATGACATGAAAGTTCTAAGAATAAACTTAGATTTGTATCTTAAGTGTTATGAACTTTGTCTCATCATTACCCCATTTGTTTCATAATTGTGTTAACCTTCTCGTAATATGCTAGTACCCACAACATGTATATCATCCTTTATCACTTGCTTCATTGTGTGATTAACAATTAAACCTTGTGGGTTAAGTGTTGGGCCGCATCTAAGTAAATGGGCCCAATATTTGTAATGGGCCAAATGGAGTTGAATATGGTCCATAGGTGTGTGCTATTGGGTCGGTTGTAGGGAGTGGGCTGCCTTAACCAATATTAGGCCGATTTCAGGTGTAAATGAGACTAAACCAATTATATTGGATCCAACTCGTTGATGTGGGTTGAATAAAGGTTGGGCCTTGGCCCGGTGGACATAGGCTGCGAATTAGTGTGCTGGGCCGATACTCATGAATTTGGGCCACATTAAATTGAGATGGGCTGGATAATAACGTCTGGGCTGGGTGATGATCTGTTGGCAGACTACTATACTATCGTGACTGTTGGGCTTGGGACACATTCTAAGTGGATGCAGTGAAGGTGTGTATCTCGGTTATTTGAAACACGATCAACTCATCAGCGAACCTTGAGGGTTTTAAAGGTTCGCCTCCAGTGGGTATGCATGGTTCGTCGAGTGTTTGTCAGAGGGTTTGTGGTCATGAGGGCTCGCCTACAATTGGTTCGGCAGTGGGTTCGTCATCATGCTGAGGGGTTCGTTGCACATGGGGTCACTAGGAACAGTTAAGGTTGGCCAAGAAGGTTAGTAGCATGCAACAGGTTCGACCAAGTCATAACCAGGGTTCGGCACCTATGGGTTCGCCACCCACGAACTAGTTCGGCTGGGTTAGTGCTACTCAGGGTTCGCCGGCCATGCAGTAGGGTTCGGGGATTAGGAACAAGCTTCGTGAGAGTCCTAGGGTTTGTGTCAAATTAGGTTCGCCTCCTGCTGGTTCGGTGATCCAGAGTTTGTGACAGCCACATGTTCGGCTCTTGAAATGCGAGGTTCGCCCGACCATACTCATCACCACAGATTCGCCGGTATAATGGAAGGTTCGTGGTGGTGTATAGGAGTAGGAAGAAGGTTCGCTGCACTGATTGTTCAACAAGAACCCAGCAACTCGCGAACCTGTAAGGTGCCATCGTTATCATTGAACCTCGGTTGTTGCAGGACTGCTCCCATCTTGGGGATGAACCAGGAAGGCTATCGAAGTTGTATGATGCGAAGGATAAGGTGGTGGACCGGCTAAGTAAGTGTGTATCAAAACCCGTGTGAATACCCTAATTTTCGTTACTTTTCTTGAGTCATACCTCGATTTTCAATGGCTAAAACTCCAGATCCCTTGTACTTCTAGGTAGAGGAGGTTGAGAGCTACGCGTGGGTTCAAGAATCACTCAAATCCATTGAGAAATGAGCAAGATATGGGGTTTTGAAGGTTGAAGATGGTGGTAGTTGGTGGTGGCCGGAAATTGAGCTAGAGAGAGAGTGGGAAGTGATAAAATGAAGAAATAAGGTTCATTTAGGGTTTTTATATCACGTGTGATGTTCGGGTTCGTTTCGGTTGCTCGGTTCGTGATTTCGTCGCGTATCCGGAAATTTTACGCGTATTTAATTGTAATAAATAAAAGAACATAATTTTAATTAATTGATGAGTTTCAAAATTGTAAAATGTTTTTTATTTTATTTTTTAAATTATTTTTGTTCGTGTCGTGTTTTCGTTTTCGTTTCGTCGGATCGCGTCACCATCGCGCGTATTCGTTCTAATCGTCATTCGAACGAACACGACGATGGTTTTGCTTTCCGACTTTTGTTTTCTACGTATCAGTCATCATTTCAGAACGTTAAACTCACAGATATGTTTGTGTGAATCGACACCCACGCAAACACACTGTCAGTTCGTTAATTCTGAAACGACACTGCAATTTATGTTTGAATTGTGTTTCCTCACTGTCGGACTCAACTAAACACCCTGATATGACATTGTTTCCACATTGAATTTTCGGCCATCTGATTCCTGTCATCTATGGATATCAGATCGCAACCGATTTGTTTTTGTCATTCACTTGAACATCGTTGTTTCTCATGTTTAGTTGTGTGAACTGTACTTAGGTTTTCACTTAAATGCACACAACTAATGTCTAAATTGAGTGTTGTACTTACAGTATTTATGTTTATAGAAAAATACATACAACTGTTTCTTGTAAATCTGAATTCTGTTAGTACAAATACTGTGTTTATACATGAAATCACACGTAGTTACTGTTGAAAGCACACGCACCGTACGGACTTACCGGCCGGTCTGGTACTAGTTGTCACACAATTGATTCCTTGCAACTCTTAGACTTTTGGGATTCATTAACATTTATGTTTATATTGGCACGCTTAATCCCATTCATGCCAACCCTCACTTTGTGAATGGCCTGCGCACTTATCGCAAAGTCGAGTTATAAGTCGTCCTACTTTAGAAACGTTGATGTCCGACCCAAGACTCTCGGAAATCGACACACCACCTTACACCATTACAAAATAATCTAAGTACTTGGCCTAGTGCTTTCATCATTAGAAAATTTAGTAATGCCGTAAGTGTTCTAAATGGGATGGCATGGACTTATGTTTTAGAAAAATGGGTATATTTCGTTTTTAATGTAAATGGCTTTTACAAAACGTTTTATGTAACAAAATCTTGCATGCTTTTGAGATCGTTACATTTTGAAATAAAACCTAGTTTTATTTATCGGCCTTACGTTTTAATTTTCAATGATCGCGACGATTCATTTTAATATCCTAGATATTAATATGTTGTAATTAAACACGTTGAACCATTTTAGCTATTAATAAAACTTATATTATTAGCCATTGAGTTTTATAAAATAAAGTCCTTATTATTTTATCTTCTTAAACTCAAATTTTATGAAACTTAAAATATATAAGTTTAGTTTCTCACAAGTCTTCAAACTTGTTTAAAATATTTTGTGTTAGAGTTTATAAGATGACACTTTATCAAACTCTTTACTTGCATTTTTATCTTGTTAAAATGGTTGGTAATAGTTTAAAATCCTAGATTTTTGAACACAACCACACATACAAGTAAAAATATATATATGCAAAGCCAAGCCAAAGTATGGAGTTTTGTGAGCCACACAAAATCACCATAAGGTCTAGGGACAAAATTTGTATAATCTTGAACTAGAACTCCCACTAGCTTCAAGATCCATATCTTGTCATCTTATTAGACTCCTTTGTTGCACCATCTTTTGGACACCATCTTCCTAGCCTTCAACATTACATTTGAAATAAAATACAAACTAATCTATAATTTACATCTGGAAAGTAAATAGATTGCAAGACTTGAAAAATAAATTATTACATGCCCAAATAAAAGAATATTACAACCATATTGAACATCCAACACAAACAATCACAAGGTCATGGCTAGCTTTGCATACCCAACACAAAATATATAATCTTGACATTTTTAGCAACTTATTACCTACTTACATGCATGGTGCAAGTTGGTGACATAAAACTAAAAATTGTTGCTACCATATATTATTTTTCTTACTTGAAAAATAATATGTTTTTGGTTTAATAATTTTAAAACCAAAATATGTCTAAAATTTCAAGAACATACATAAGTTGCTCTAGATACCAATTGTTGGGTTTTAAACATGCCTTATAAAATTATTTTGCAACGGAAGCTTGTTTTAACATGTTTAAATCTAAAACTTTAGAAACCAAAACCCACCAAGGATCCATATGTAGTTCTTGAAACTTAAATAAAATACAACCATAGGGTGTTTAGAATCAACAACCTTTGTAGAGAAGTGGTAGCTACAAGAATAAGGATGGTATGAACACAAATGTCTTCACTCCAAGAGATGAACACAACAAGCAAGTTTCTCCAAGATGCTAGTCAATACCCAATGTCAAGAACACACTCTTTACTAACACTTATTTAGAGAATATTTTGTATGTAATGTAGAAATCCAACCACCTTTAAGAACCTAAACAAACTATTAGAGGTTAAAGTTTACTTGTGTTCTTGATGTGGTTTTCATTCAAAATTGCACCCTCCTTTTTCTTTGAAATTTTTGGCCGATTGATTCTTTTTGGTTCAAGAGAACCTAAGTATTTGAACTAATAAAATGGAACGGAATGAGTTGCCTTTTTTTTTAACAGTAAATCATGCCCCTCCAAATCCATGCAATCTCATTCTCCACAATTCAAGTCAAACAAGTAAAAGGGGCATGGTTCCCATGCCATGCTTTCTGCCAAAAAAATCAAGAATATATATGGACTTGATTTCACATATTCCTTTGGGTAATAACATGCATTCTCAAAATATTTATTATATAAATCTATTAAAACATATTACATATACCATGTATTGTTACCAAGTAAACATTACATATAATATTAATGTTTCATTATACATTATTATTTTACTTAATAATAATAATAATAATAATAATAATAATAATAATAATAATAATAATAATAATAATAATAATAATAATAATGTATTCTTGACGTAAGTTGGGTTATACACATTAAACCGAGTTTGAGTGTACATTTGGAATATTTGCTCAGTGTGTAACCTTTTGGGATATCATATCAATAGTAACATTGTTACACGTTGTGCCTTAGGCATACAGGTCCAACAGGTAACTAAAAAGACAATTTAGGTGATTTTTGACCCATTTATATCACATGTGATAAGAACAAAACAAATTTAAAATGGGTCAACAAGTTAAGCCTTATAATCCTACTTTTTTTAATAATTTTTTAAGTGTCATCTTAGCTATCTTGGTATAACTGGATAGAGTAGACGATAATTTTGAATAAACATTGATGGATAAAAAAGTTGCTAGGTCAGCGTAAATAAATTATTACTTTGTTATATTGTTATGCAATGGTAGTTGTCTTTCAATAAATTGACCGAAAAAAGCTCAAATTAAAATGATCTTTGAAAGCATATCAATATCAAATTGATTCGATTTATGGATGGAATCAGGTATGCAGTATTTACAGACAAAAGTATTCAGTTACTGGAGAAAAATCAATATACTTATAATGTCGAATCAGGATCAACTAAGACAGAAATAAAGCAATGGGTCGAACTCTTCTTTGGTGTCAAGGTAATCGCGATGAATAGTCATCGACTTCGGGGAAAGGCTAGAAGAATGGGACCCATTATGGGAAAGACAATGCATTACAAACGTCTGATCATTACGCTTCAACCGGGTTATTATATTCCACCTCTTAAAAAGAAATGAACTTAAATCACAATACTTAATAGCATGGCGATACATTTATACAATACTTCTACCCCGAGCACACGTAATAGAACCGTAGACAGTCAAGTGAAATCCAATCCACAAAATAATTTGATACATGGACAGCATCAATGTGGTAAAGGTCGTAATGGCAGAGAAATCATTACAGCAGGGCATAGATGGAGAGGCTTATTGTACTAAGAATTATTGTTTAAATCTGTAAAACGACTCAGGATGCAAGATACATGTTTAGCTAGATATATCCTTGGCCCCTTTATATCTAATTGTACATGTATCTTATTGTAAATCAATTTTATAATGCTTAACTTTAAATTTAGTTTTGGTTATTTATTCATAAATCTAAAGAAAACGTGTGATCTATATTAACCATTCATAAAAAAATGGATTAAATAAATAAAAATTAACTTTAAATGTGAATTATTTTAAATGACATATTTTTTGAGGATTTAAAGTAAGTAACTAAAAATAAGTTAAAGGTTTAACTCTTTAAAGTTATGTTATTAAAAGATACAGCTCCCTATCTAATTATACTGACACTCATTATACTGTAAATCTACTTTCTATATGCGACATAAGGTGTCTTTTTGAGCTACTAACCAAGTAGGTTCAAGGGGCCACGTAGGGCAGCGCTCCTGGCGGGGTCCAAGAGACATAAGCCCTAGTGATGGTCCTGCTGAAGTTACCCTCCAAAACCAATCGCCATTAACTAGCGTGCGGTTGGTTGTGTGACGCTCCCATTCTTGAGACACGTCACTTAACGGATACACGCACAAGGTTAGTCAGAGACATTAATGTACAACAGAAATAAAAACCTTATTTATTAGCCAAATGTTTATACATACATTCTTTTATTACATGACAACTATTTATTTACATCCAAACATAAGTGTTAGTTGTTCTCTCATGGGTACGTACATGCCTGATGCCTCTGTTCATTCATTTTCTTTACATCTATTGCTAGATGTCTCACCAGAAACTAATGTGCATACTCGAAAAGGGTAGCTGGTGAATTCTATGTTTTGAAAATACTTTTATATGTTCATTATCATGTCAGCTTGATTCAAAAGCATTTCTTAAGACATTTTAACATAACATATGCATTCATCATCCATAAACAGGTTTATAATAAGGACATCATCTTATCATTCAAAGAACTATTTCTTTAATTGGGCAGGTTCACTCACATGCTAGTCTATCGTCAGCTCCCCAGTTGTACAAACCATACCATCTTTCCATAACAAGAAGACTCAAAACCATCCTCCCATAATTCGGAAGACACATAGATACAGACATTAAAAATACCATCTCATTGGGATCGAAATCCTCATATCGCCTCCATCCCATATATCGAGACACATTCACCCTATGTGACACATCGTATTTTCCAGGTCAGCATTTACTTTATTTTAATAATAATTTATATTATTATTACTTACGTGGCACAACAGTCCAAACATGAACAACAAAGCGACAATTCGAGGAATTATCGGAACACGCACAAGCGTGTCTTGTCTAACAGAAGATGGTGAAATAAACAAACAACAATTAAATTGAACTATAATGAAGCTTTATGAGAACTTAGAATAAGTTAAAGAACGACAATAAGTCAATAAACGATGATCGTAAACGCAAAATAATCAAAAAAAGAGCTTACACAACAAAATTGGGCCAATTACGCTCATCCAGACCACCAGGCGGTACGCCAAGGGACAAGACATGGGCCAAGACGATACGCCAAGAACGAGGCGCTACGCCTGGTATGCTACATCCACATGGGCCGGTGCACGTGGACTAACCAGACGACAATTGGATCCAGGCGGTACGCCTAGCACCATGGTGGCTCGCTAGGCGGTACGCTTGGAAGTCGTAGATAGCAGAACTACTACAAAACTCAACCTATCTCGTTTCTAATCATTTCCACCCTATATCTCGACTGAATCACTCCCATCTCGAGCCAGAAAATCTATTACTCCATCATTATCACCAGAAACCATCATTTTGAAGCATCGGAATCCATTGTTGAGCTCCATTGAACTAAAGAGGAGGAAGGAAGCTTGGAGAAGCCATCTACGACCACCACCAAGCTTGTATCTACTAGAGACCATCATCCAGAGGTTTTTAGATGTTGTGGAGCTGCAATCTCATTGTTCTCGAAGCTCTTGAAGGTAGTTTCATGGTTACTCATGCACAAAACTCACCAAAACACACACATGCAAGCTTGAATCACACATGCAAAAACTTGAATGGCACATGCACGAAATTTTAATGATACGGACCTGTGATTTTAGTATTTTGCTACTGATTTGGTGTTATGAGGACCATCCATGATGATAATGATGAGTTGTAATGGTCATTTATTGAAATGTGCTATAAATGATGACTTTTGTTTACATGCATGTATGATCCATGATGTTCTAAGTAATTTTGAGTATTTAAATATGATTTTTTTGATGATATTTGAAGTTATCTACATGGTCCATTGAGGTAGTTATGGTAAAAAATGTTAAAGTTGTGAATATTTCTATAAATAGTAACTTTAATATCACAAGATCTTGTTAAATGGTAAAATGTGTACGTGCATGCATTTTAATATGATGATTTGTGAGTAAAATGATGATATTTAGTATATGGGTTACTTAATATGCATGTTAGAAGTGAATGGGATAATTGTTACTATAAATAGTAACTTTATTATGACAAGTTGATGCTTGATGATGATTAGGTATGAAAAGTGTGTGTAAATGGTTACATGGATCTAATATGATGATATTAGGTACGCTTGATTTATTAAAATTATTGAAACGAGTATATTTGTTGCATGTTTCTATAAATAGAAACTTTGGGCTAGCAAACTTGTTCATAAATGTAGATTTGGTCATGTTTAAGTTATAATGATAATGTTGAGAGTCTTGTGACCATGTTAGAAAGGATTAATGATAAGTAGAATAACGATATATGTAAAATTTTTGTAAATTGTAGCTTTTAAAATAGAAATGTGATTATATGACAATATGTGACTAAATGCTATTTAATAACATGATCATGTAGGATAAACGAGCATGCTAGAATGAATAAAAAGTGATTTTGTGTGAAAATTTCTTAAAATATAAAATTTCGTAAATTGGAAACTTACTATAAATAATATATTATCCCCCGAATGCAACTTACGTGCTACACATACCACCCGACACTAAAAACACGTTGAACGATCACATAAACTAAACACGTCACCAACGGGTCGTTAAGTCAAACACAGTCAACACGACCTACACAACAACTTAGAATTGTTTGAACACAAACGAGGTCTAGTGAGACCAACACGAACATGAACACGAACATAACCGTGAACACGAACATACAACACCTACGTGTTATAGGTAACCGATAAGGGCAAACAACTAGCCACTTACACAACAACAACTGCTGAACTCAGGTGAGTTTACAGCCCCACTTTTACTTTTAACTGTTTTGTTAAACTCTTGGGGTGAGAATACTATGCAGCTATTTTAGATGTATGACTGGTATGTTGTAACGAACTTTTTGAGTGTAACTATATCGCAACAAAATCCTCACATACCCTTACCGTTAGTTGTGTAACAAACGAGTCGTTATTGCGTAGTACTACTGGGTCTGACTAGCCCTAGTCGACAACAGCTGTGACTGGAGGTCACGAGGAGTGTAATATCGATATGATGCTGGGTTTCGCGATAACCTGGGGAGGCAACATAACAGTTGAGTTTCGGTAAGATGAACTCACACCCTCAGGATCTTTGATCCAACAAACTTAACATACCCAGCATATATATGTTTACTGCTTTTAAACTACTTAAACCTGTAAACTCTCCAGCTTTATGTTGACACGTTTTAGCATGTATTCTTTAGTAACTGAACGCACAACGCTAGGATGCACTTGGAGTAGGACCAAGGAAGAGTTTTGCATGCATTCTACGCCTTCATTCTATACATTTTATGAAGTTGTACTTTTATAACAATGTGGTGTCTTAGACAACTTATTTCCGCTGCTACACTTATTGTAACTTAAATTAGTTATCAAAAACTGTTTGTTTTCAAATTCGTATAGAGTCGTTCTATATGACTGAGAGCTTTGATCCTGGCCACGTCACACCCGGCGTCTTGGCACCGCACGTGGGAATTTGGGGGTGTGACACCCTCCTATACCAGGAGTTGACAATATAGCTTTGTTACGTACAAACATTAGCCACTTCAAAACATCTTTTCTTAAAACATCTTTTCACTGAAACATTTTTACTAAAACATTTATTTTATCACACAAAACATTTATCCGTGAATTGGATTAACATGCATTTATATAATAAAGGTGTGGTTTATAAGCATGAATTAACGGTTAGTTTCTCATCAGCTCTGATTACGATACAATTACATTGATATGACCGAGCTTATATATAGGGTATATGTAGAGCATAATTCCCAACCACCAACCCACTACTCTTTCAATTCATGGAAGTTTATCTACATCAAAACATATGATAATCCCAACAATATCATGGGCCCAACTCACAAAGCATGAGATGGCTCGTTATGCATAACTTTCTTTGCTAGGGATAGGATATCCTATAATTATTTATCATATTTACTTTCTATACGTTATATAGTGTTTAGCTCATATCATAATTCAGGAAGTTCCATAAATTTATTTTTACTTATTCTAAAGTAATAATTCAATATATTCCCAAACAAATTTACAACGATTTATGGAGATAACTACAACTTAATCTTATGCATAAACCTTACCCGAACATCACATCGTTTAATCATTCTGATCGTCCTGAATACTCCTCATACTTACATAAACTTGTATTACTTCAAAGGGTTATTAGAGGAGTGTTTATGTTGAGAGAAAAGAGTGGTATTGGAATGGTTTACGTAGAAAATGAATTTTCGACAACTGTTTATTGGAACTGGCACGCAAATCGATACCACTGCATCACCGGACATGTGGCACCTCCTAGGGACATGTGGCAACATTATATGACACATGGCATGTCAGAATGACATGTGGCATGGGGTTTTGACACTTGTCAGGGTGACTAGACATGTTTTTGTTTGCGCGTGTAGTGCCTAGAACTTGTTTTCGTGATATAATCTTCATACGAACTCCATTTTGCATGTCGTTTTCTCCCACGTCCAAGTTTCTTCTTCCTATTTCTAACCATATGTATCGCACCTCCTAATGATGAAATGATTATAGGGCTCATTATATGAATAGCATTCAAAATTCGGTTTGTCGTAACTTTCACTTTGAGCATCGTTTGCCAATTCTTCTTACGCACATTTTCAACATTGTTTTATCATATTCGTAAACTAATTCTATTAAACCTTAAATATGTTTCATGGGTAATGTGATCATGGTTTAAAGCTTCTTTTCTTTATTATGGGATTCTTACGTAGCTATCATAACTTATCATTTTCATATAATCATCTTAACAAAATACTGGAAGTACGTTCATTATCATCGTTAATTACAAAGGACCATAACTTAGAAAATTTGCGGTGTTACAAATCTACCCCTCTTAATGAGGTTTTAACCCCGAAACCTATTACATAGAAAACAGTAGAGGATAATGCTTCCTCATTTCATCTTCTATTTCCCATGTAGATTCTGATATTTTCGATGCTAACATTGTATTTTAACTTAATGTACTGTCTTATTTCTGAATCTCTTTTTTTTCGATCTAATATTGAGATTGGTTCTACCAAGTAATTGAATTGATCGTTAATTTCTACATCTTGTAATTTCACATTTGTTGAGTCATTCGCTTAACACTTCCGAAAGTTTGAAACATGGAACATCGGATGAATCCCACTCAATTCTTCTAGAAGTTCCAATCTATATGCAACATTTCCATCACGTGCTAAAATTTTGAATGGTCTGATATACCTTGAGTAAAACATAATCATCAACTTGAAATTCAATTGGCTTACTCTGTTTGTTTGCGAATGATTTCTGACGATCTTGTGTCGTTTTCATGTGTTCCTTGATACGTTTCAAACTTTAGACACAGATCGAACAACATCCAAATTTCCTATGTCCATTTAGTTGACATCGCCCCAGCATACTAGTGTATGTCATCGTCTCCCGAACAATGTTTCATAAGGCGGCATGCCAATACTAGCATGAGAGTTATTATTATAGGAGAACTCTACCATTCCAAGGTGAGCATCCCAACAACCACAATAATCAATTATGCAAGCACATAACATATCCTCAAGAGTTTGAGTCATTAGTTCACATTGGCAATCTGTTTGAAGATGATATGTCATGCTGATCAATAACTTTGTTCCCATTTGATAGTGAAACTCTTTCCAGAATAAAGATCTGAATTTTGTCTCGATTAGACACAATTGATAATGGAACACCATGCTTAGTCATGATTTCATTTATGAATAACTCTGCCAATCGTTCAGAAGTATAACTTTCGTTTATCGAAAGAAAGTGAGCACTCTTTGTTAATCAATCAACTATCACCCAGATGGAATCATGCCCTTTAGTTGTTCTTGGTAGCGTTCTGATGAAATCCATCATGTTATGTTCCCACTTCCACTAAGGAATTTCCAAAGGTTGTATTCTACGTTATTGTCTTTGGGCACAAGTGAGACACCGGTTCACATATTACATTACATTAAATTTCATTCCCGACCACCAATAATGCTTACGAAGATCTTGATAAATCTTTTTGGCACAAGGATGAATTGAATAACGTGACTTGTGTGCTTCACCTAATATGTTAGATCGGAAGTTACCAAGTTGTGGCACCCACATATGACCATTTCTGGTTTTTATACCGAAATCATTCTCTTCAAGTAACTTTACTTAGCCATATATCATTTCTTCTTTCATATTATCCTCCTTAATTTCTTCAATATGGGTCCTCTTAAGTTGGGTTAAGAAGTCAGGTGTTATGATCAGTTGACAAGACTTCACCCTAATTAAGGAATGCTCATTCTTTCAACTTAGAGCATTAGCCACAACGTTGGATTTCCCAGAGTGATATAAGATTTCACAATCATAGTCCTTTATCAACTCAAGCCATCTTTGTCGGCGCATAATTAAATCCTTTTGCTCAAAGAAGTATACAAGACTTTTGTGGTCAGAATATATCGTGCATTTGACACCTAATAAGTAGTGTCTCTGTATCTTCAAAGCAAATACTATTGCTGGCAATTCTAAATCATGTGTGGGACAATTTGCCTAATGTAACACCAGTGCCGGAAGCGTTACCGGAACAGTGATCTCTACAGTAACTTGCACAGTAACGTAGGTACACACTACATGAAACTATGTATATGCTATTGACACTTGATGCTTGATACTAAACTATTATGCTATTGTTCTGAAATCTGATTTAAACCTCATGGTTTAACAGTCAGAAACACATCAGACAACACTGAACAGATACACAAATGCTTGATTTGATGCTATTATGTATAAACGTATGTGAGGATAAACAGAACAAAACCATAACGGTTGTTACAGAATGCTAAACCGACGAATTATTCGTATAGGTGACGATCTGTATGAATAAATCTGAAAGTTTAATGTCCTGAAACAATGACTTAAAAGTAGAAAACAAGAATCAGAAAGTGAAACCGACGTAGTGTTCGTTCGGGTGACGATTCGAACGAATACGCGCGAAGGCGACACGTTCTGACGTAACGAAAGCAAACGACGAAACGAACGATAAAAATTTAAGAAAAGTTAATTTAAAACATTTACTAGGAATAACCACCTTTAAAATAATTCAAATAAACTCTTTTTATTTAAATTACAAAACACGCGCGTAGCGTGCCGGAAACGCAACGAAAACGAGAACCGAGCAACCAAAACGAGCCCGAACACCCACGGGGTATATAAACCCTAAATGAAACCATTTTCTTCATTTATTACATCTCATCTCTCTCTGGATATCAAAACCGTCTCCTCTCTCTCTCTCTCTAGAAGTTCAAGGCTTCAAATCACCATGACTCCTTCAATTCTTGGTGAAATCTTGTGTTTTTGTTCGACCCATCAACCTCTAACCGGTTCAAAGCTTAACCCTTTCAAGACTGCACCGTCGGAGAACCTTCCATTGTGTAACACTGACCATGGGAACAACTTGGGGCTGCTGGGTTCGATGATGATGAAGATGGTGAACCAGGGTTCGCGTATGGCTTGCAGTGGCCAAAGTTGCCGAACCCACGTGCACATAGGACGACCCTTGCAGCCGCGAACCATCCTCTCGGCTTAACCTTATCATCATTAGACGAACCAGAAGCAACAGCCGAACCAGTACCACATGCCGAACCTCCTGCTGGCCACGCTGGGATCACAAACCTCTCTATTTAGCCGAACCCTGCTCACGAACCCATCAAGCAAGGCAAACCTACCTAGCCACAAACCTAGCAAAGCCGAACCAACTTGGCAGCGAACCTTCCCTTCCATGCACTCCCTTCAGTTTCCGAACCATGCCAAGCCATGAACCCTGGCCGAACCATGCCAAGCCACGAACCTCGGCCGAACCATGCAACACCACGAACCCTAAGGTTCGCTGGGCTGAACCGAGTCTCATGCGGCCACCATCTTGAGTCAGTTGGGCAAGAAGGCCACTTTCCCTTGTTGGGCCTTAGACACTAGCTTGAATGACACAGTTGGCCCAGCAACAAACCTTCGGCCCATACCACACCTACGGCCAATGCGGTTCAACTGGCCCAATATACTTAATCGGCCCAGCGATTTGTGAATTGGCCCAACAACATTATCTACTCGGCCTACTTAACTTATACGACCCAAATTATTCTTCGGCCCAATTAGGATTCGGTCCACATGATGCAAAGGATCGCATAACACACTAGAACTACAAATAAGGAGCACATGCATAGATATTTGGTACAAACTTTAATTACTATAAAGGTGACATAAAGTGGTGATGCTACACTCACAAAACCTAAAACCTAAATGGATGCAAAGATAATTGCATAGTTATGGGCTAACTATATAATAAACTACTCTATCTAATAAGAGCAAAATGGGAAGTTTATCTCTAAAGCTAATTTAAACACTTAAGTATAATTACAAAGATCCACATAATACAAGTAAATAGCATAACATTTAAAGGTCTTGAAATTTCAAGAATGCATTAGGGCCGAAGGATGACCGAGACTCACAAGTGTTAGCCAACTTTAGGGCTAACACTTACACACATACACATCAGATATAGATTATATTTATAAGTTACAAACCACGTGAAATCAATACAGGATCTTGAAAACAACAACCAATACTACAAAGAGAGCGCACATTCTAGTTAAGCTAAGTCAACCACTTCAAATACAAGGTGAGTTCATTTGTCCCTTTTCAAACATATTTGTTTTTACCTCGGGACTGAGAAGCGTGTTATACATTTTAAACAATTATTGAAATGTTTATTAAATGCTTTTACATTTTTTCAAGATGCTTATACTGATGTTTAAGCATGTAACTCTTGTTTTGGAAGCTAGGGACTAAGACTTAAACTATATGCTTGATGCTTATGCTATAAACTAAATGCTTAAACTATATGCTCGATGCTTATGCTATAAACTCTATGCTCAAACTATATGCTAATACTTGAAGCTAAATGCCCAAAGCTATGATTGTATGCTAAATGCTAAGCTAGTATCTATTAATGGGATACATAATTGCTAAACATTGCTAGAGCAAAGCTTGTACCCATGCATTAAGATACGTTAATGCTAAACTATGCGAATGCTAAGCTATATCTGTATATGAGATACGTAATTGCCAAACGTTGCTAAAGAAAGGCTTGTATCTGCATATATGAGATATGTGAATGCTAAACTATGTGTGTGCACAGCTTGTGTCTATATATGAGATACGTAATTGCCAAACATTGCTAGAGCAAGGCTTGTATCTGCATATAATTGCCAAACATTGCTAGAGCAAGGCTTGTATCTGCATATATGAGATACGTAAACGCTAAACTATTCAGATGCTAAGCTTAAACCAATTAATGAGATACGTAATAGCTAAACTATGCTAGAGCAAAGCTTGTATCTTTTCGTGGGCTACGTAAACGCGAAACTATGCTAGAGAAAAGCTTGTACCCATGCATGAGATTGGTGAAAGCTAAACTATGATTTGTGAAACAATTGTGTTTATACAACTTACTCTAAAGCTAATCTACATGAACGCTATAAACTTGTAAACTTTTAAACAGTACACTAAATCTATGATGAAGACCGGATTGAATGGTAGGTAAAATGCTTAACTATCATTAACAACAATGTCATATGTGGTTTAGTATGTGGTGGGATGGCGTCTGGGCGGGGTGTAGGCTCGACCCTTTCGTATGCCCTATATATAAGCATACCGAATTGGAAATTACATGTGATGTGAATGAGAATAAGGTTGTTACCAAAAGAGGTTTGCTAAATCTATTTTAAACTTTTAAACTAAATGCACTCACCAACCATTGTGTTGACTTTGTTTTCTTACATGCTTACTCAGGTGATGCACAGGTTTAAGCTAAGGCTCAGGATTTCATGCTAGGATGCCCAGATAGAGGACCTAGTAGACTTTTGGAAAGCACATATTTTGTTATTGACGCGAGTAACTTTTGATATCTTGTACAAAAACAAGATAGAAACATTTGATTCTTTTGATAGATTTACTTAGTTAAATTACCGAACATTGATATTTTATTATAACTTTGTAATCCTAGTTTAATGCTTTATTGTGCTTTCGTTATTCTCAATGTTGATGCTATGTAAACAATCTGATCATCACGATTATCACTCACGATATCACGCCCCGAGAACCTTCCGCCCGGCGGGGAAGTCGATCCGTCCCGCCGGCTCGGGGTGTGACAGATTGGTATCAGAGCTCAAGGTTATAGAGAATAGTAGGTCATTTACTAAAACGGTTTGGCCTAGAGTATAACTTAGGGACCCTCATGTAGAGAACATAGGATCTAAGTTTGCATTGTGTCTTCTGCATTCGATCACTGCACTAACCAATATCTTTTGGTTACGATCAGAATGCCGCCCAGAAATTGCCGACTCCGCAAGCCTCAGCACCTCATTCATCAACTCCTACACCACCTGATTCACCACTACCGCCACCACCTCCTCCTCCACTTAACCCACCTCCGGGTTCGAGTACGAATTAGATACTCGATCCTGCTACTGTTGCTTTGGCAACACTTCTTAGCAGCCAATTGACGAACCAACTGAAGGATGTCATCCCTTAGATGATTAATAGGATCCAAGGCCACGGAAACAACTCTGGCCACACTACTGGGGAAGCCAGTGGAAACACTGGCACTACTTTGGACTGCTCTTACAAGTCATTTGTAGGATGCAAGCCACCAAGCTTTACTGGTGTCGAAGGAGCTGTTGGACTGATCCAATGGCTAGAGAAA
The DNA here is from genome assembly GCA_009363875.1 of Mikania micrantha. NCBI lineage: Eukaryota > Viridiplantae > Streptophyta > Magnoliopsida > Asterales > Asteraceae > Mikania > Mikania micrantha. The sequence goes on from CM018692.1 coordinate 48,775,698, forward strand.
ATGGAGAATACCCTGGACATAAGCAGTTGTCCGGAACATCACAAGGTTCAATATGCTGCTGGGTCTTTCAGCAAACGAGCCTTAACGTGGTGGAACTCCCAGATCAGATCAAGAGGCAAATATGAAGCACTGGCAATGCCTTGGGCAGATTTCAAAATCCTTTTGAGGAACGAATTCTGCCCGAAGCACGAACTACAGAAGATTGAGTGGAAACTCTCAAACCATGTGATGAAAGGAGCTGATCACATGACTTTCACCACACGCTATCATGAGCTGGTAGCTTTGGTGCCAGAGATGGTGCCAGCACTGGAAAAGCTGATAGACAGATATGTAGTAGGGTTACCTTCCTGCATTCAAAGCATTGTACTGGCTACAAACCCTGTTACTCTGGAGTCAGCCACCTCTCTCTCAGCTAAACTCACTAGTGTGATGGTGAAGTCAGGAGTTTTGAAAGATGACACGAGGAAAGCTAAGAAAGAATCGACAAAGAAACCCGAGCACCACCAAAAGAAAAGGCAAAAGGTCGTCAAAAACTATGCGATGGCCGCTCCTCTAAGACAAGCTCCTGCAGTACCTGCTAATGCTGCACCCAAGAACTATGTAGGAGTGCATCCTCAGTGTACTCACTACAAGTATCATCATCCTGCTACAGCGCAGTGTAGGAAGTGCACGAATGTGGTAGATTTGGCCACTGGGTTACACAGTACCGCACTCCTGCAACACAAGCTACTAACAATGCTGCTAGAGCATTACCTCCACCACCACCCCCAGGCAACAACAACCACAACAGAGGATGCTATAACCATGGAGAAGTGGGTCACTTCTCCAGAGACTGCCCAAAGAGAGTGCAACAAGGAGCAAAAGCACCTCGTGGACTAGCTTTTGTTAACAAAGCCAACGCAGTGCGCCAAGACCTTAATGTGGTCACTGTTACATTTATTTTACATGACTCTTATGCATCTATTATGTTTAACACTGGTGCAGACCAGAGTTTTATTTCATCTGATTTTGCACGTCAACTTAATCTTACTGAGGAAACTTTAGACTCCCCTTACATTATCGAAGTAGCAAATGGGACACAAATCACAGTTAGCACTATACTTAGAAACTGCCCACTTACACTCACTGATCACACATTTACCATCGACCTACTACCGATGGAGTTGGGCAGTTTCGACATCATTGTTGGGATGGATTGGCTATCTCTCAATAGAGTGGAAGTCATCTGTTCTGAAAAGCTACTTTGGATTCCATTGGCGAATGATCGTGTATTGGAAGTTCGTGGGGATCAAGCAAAGAGTAGTGTCAAAATCATATCTTGCATAAAAGCGTGTAAGTGTCTACAGAAGAAATGCGTAGCTTTCTTGGCTCACGTGGTGGAAAAGGAGAAAGACAAGAAAACGATACAAGACATACCGGTAGTAAAGGAATACCCTGAAGGGTTTCCTGAAGACCTACCCGGTTTGCCACCTGTGTGACCGGTGGAGTTTCATATTGATTTGATTCCTGGGGCAACACCTGTTGCTAAATCTCCTTACAGGTTAGCACCTTCAGAGATGCAGGAATTGTCGAACCAACTGCAGGAGCTACTCGACAAAGGTTTCATCCGACTGAGCTACTCACCTTGGGGAGCTCCGGTTTTTTTCGTGAAGAAATAGGATGGATCCTTTCATATGTGCATAGATTATAGGGAGCTAAAAAAACTAACATCAAGAATCGGTATCCATTACCGAGGATTGATGATTTGTTTGACCAACTGCTAGGAGCACAGTACTTTTGGAAGATTGATTTGAGGTCCGGATACCATCAACTCAGAGTTCAAGACGAAGACATACCAAAGACGGCGTTTCGTACCAGATACGGGCATTATGAGTTTATGGTGATGCCTTTTGGGTTGACGAATGCACCCGCGGTTTTCATGGATCTCATGAACCGAGTGTGTAAGCCGTACTTAGATCAATCTGTCATTGTTTTCATTGATGACATAATGATCTATTCCAAAATCAAAATAGAGCACGAACAACATCTTAGAATGATCTTGGAACTGTTGAAGGAAGAGAAACTCTATGCCATATTCTCTAAGTGTGAATTTTGGTTAAAAGAGGTTCAATTTCTGGGTCATGTAGTCAACAGCGAAGGAATACATGTAGACCCTGCCAAGATTGAAGCTATAAAGAACTGGGATACTCTGAAGAAACCGACGGAGATACGTTCCTTTCTAGGCTTAGCAGGTTATTATAGAAGGTTTATCTCAAACTTTTCTAAGATAGCCCTGCCACTCACCAAGTTGACACAGAAAAGCGAGCCGTTTGTTAAGGAACAGAAGCAAGAAGATGCCTTTCAGACTTTGAAGCAAAAGCTATGTGATGCTCCAATCTTATCTCTCCCAGACGGTTGTGATGACTTTGTTGTGTACTGTGATGCATATCATCAGGGACTTGGCTGTGTACTGATGTAACAAGACAAAGTTATCGCGTATGCTTCGAGACAACTGAAGATTCATGAGATGAACTACACTACTCATGATCTGGAACTGGGAGCAGTGGTATTCGCATTAAAGATTTGGAGACATTACTTATATGGCACCAAGTGTACCATATTAACTGATCACAAGAGTCTGCAACACATATTCGATCAGAAGGAACTCAACATGTGATAGCGACGTTGGGTAGAACTTCTGAATGATTACGATTGCGTGATCAAGTACCATCCGGGCAAGGCAAACGTTGTAGCGGATGCCTTGAGTCGGAAGGAACAGGTCAGACCCTTGCGCGTCAGAGCAATGGGGATGACTGTGCAGACAAGCTTACACGACAACATTATTCAAGCACAACAAGAGCCTGTGGAACGAGGAAACTTAAAGGAAGAACTAGATTGTGGGGCAGAAAAGCAATTTGAAACAAAGCCTGATGGAATTATCTACCACAAGGATCGTGTATGGATTCCTGCAGTGGATAAATTGAGAAAACTTATCTTTGATGAAGCACACAATACCAAGTACTCTGTGCATCCCGATGCTGATAAAATGTACCAAGACTTACGGGCATTTTATTGGTGGCTGGGTATGAAGAAAGAAATAGCTGAATACATTAGTCGATGCCTTACGTGTGCCAAAGTGAAGGCAGAACACCAGAACCCGTCAGGTTTACTGGAACAGCCTGAAATTCCACTTTGGAAGTGGGAACAGATAGCTATGGACTTTGTTACGAAGCTACCCTGCACTTCTAGTGGACATGACACTATTTGTGTTATCATTGACCGATTAACCAAATCTGCTCATTTCTTGCCAATGCGAGAAACTTACATGATGGACAAACTGGCAAAACTCTACATCAACGAGATAGTGGTATGCCATGGTGTGCCATTGTCTATCATCTCAGATCGTGATAGCAGATTTATGTCGAGGTTCTGGAAATCTTGCAGAAATCTCTGGGGACACACTTAAACCTGAGTACAGCTTACCATCCACAAATGTATGGTCAGAGCGAACGTACTATACAGACCCTGGAGGACATGTTGAGAACTTGTGTTCTAGACTTCGGTGGGAATTGGGATTCTCATTTGCCACTGATCGAATTCTCCTACAACAACAGTTGTGCACCGTTCGAGGCTCTCTATGGTCGAATTCTCCTACAAACAAAATTGCTCAGATAAAACAAAGACTACAAGCAACCCGAAGCAGACAAAAGAGCTATGCTGACAAACGACGCAAGCCGTTGGAATTCCAAGTGGGAGACCGCGTCATGCTAAAGGTATCCCCATGGAAAGGCATAGTCCGTTTTGCAAAGAAAGGAAAACTAGCACCACGATACGTGGGACCGTTCGAAATCATTGAACGTATTGGTCCTGTGGCATATAAACTAAGGTTATCTGATGAACTTAGTGGTGTACATGACGTGTTTCACGTCTCAAACTTGAAGAAATGCCTTGCTGACGAATCACTCGTCATACCAATTGAAGAAATTTAATTGGACGAACATTTGCACTTTATTGAAGAACCTTTGGAGATTATGGATCGCAAGGTTAAACAACTGAGGCGAAGCCGTATTCCGATAGTCAAGGTTCGTTGGAACTCAAAGCGCGGACCTGAGTTTACTTGGGAACGCGAAGATCACATGAAGCACAAGTATCCCCAGCTGTTTACAAAAGAAGCCGTACCGAATAATGATTCTTAAACTTCGGGACGAAATTTCTTTAACAAGGAGAGACTGTAACACTAGTGCCGGAAGCGTTACCGGAACAGTGATCTCTACAGTAACTTGCACAGTAACGCAGGTACACACTACGTGAAACAATGTATATGCTATTGACACTTGATGCTTGACACTAAACTATTATGCTATTGTTCTGAAATCTGATTTAAACCTCATGGTTTAACAGTCAGAAACACATCAGACAACACTGAACAGATACACAGATGCTTGATTTGATGCTATTATGTATAAACCTATGCGAGGATAAACAGAACAAAACCATAACGGTTGTTGTTACAGAATGCTAAACCGACGAATTATTCGTATAGGTGACGATCTGTATGAATAAATATGAAAGTTTAATGTCCTGAAACAATGACTTAAAAGTAGAAAACAAGAATCTGAAAGTGAAACCAACGTAGTATTCGTTCGGGTGACGTTTGAACGAATACGCGCGAAGGCGACACGTTCTGACGAAACGAAAACAAACGACGAAACGAACGATAATAATTTAAGAAAAGTTATTTAAAACATTTACTAGGAATAACCACCTTTAAAATAATTCAAATAAACTCTTTATATTTAAATTACAAAACACGCGCGTAGCTTGCCGGAAACGCGACTAAAACGAGAACCGAGCAACCGAAAGGAGCCCGAACACCCACGGGGTATATAAACCCTAAATGAAACCATTTTCTTCATTTATTACATCTCATCTCTCTCTAGCTATCAAAACCGTCTCCTCTCTCTCTAGAAGTTCAAGGCTTCAAATCACCATAACTCCTTCAATTCTTGGTGAAATCTTGTGTTTTTGGTGTCCACACGAAGCTCTCAACACCCTCTACAGAGAAGTACAAGAGATCTGAAGTTTTGTCCACTGAAAATCGAGGTATGAGCAAAAGAAATCGATGAAAATTTGGGTTTTCTAGGCTTTTGTTCGACCCATCAACCTTTAACCGGTTCAAAGCTTAACCCTTTCAAGACCGCACCCTTGGAGAACCTTCCATTGTGTAACACTGACCATAGGAACAGCTTGGGGCTGCTGGGTTCGATGATGATGAAGATGGTGAACCAGGGTTCGCGTATGGCCTACAGTGGCCGAAGTTGCCGAACCTACATGTACATGGGACGAACCTTGCAGCTGCGAACCATCCTCTCGGCCGAACATTTTCATCATCAGCCGAACAAGTAGCAACAGCCAAACCAGTACCACATGCTGAACCTCCTGCTGGCCAAGCTGGGATCACGAACCTCTCTACTTAGCCGAACCCTGCTCACGAACCCATCATGCATGGCGAAGCTACCTAGCCACGAACCTAGCAAAGCCGAACCAACTTGGCAGCGAACCTTCCCTTCCATGCACTCCCTTCAGTTGCCGAACCATGCCAAGCCACGAACCCTGGCTGAACCATGCCAAGCCACGAACCTCGGCCGAACCATGCAACACCACGAACCCTAAGGTTCGCTGGCTGAACCGTGTCGCATGCGGCCACCATCTTGAGTCAGTTGGGCCAGAAGGCCACTTTCCCTTGTTGGGCCTTAGACACTAGCTTGAATGACACAGTTGGCCCAGCAACAAACCTTCGGCTCATACCACACTTACGGCCCATGCGGTTCAACTGGCCCAATATACTTAATCGGCCCAGGGATTTGTGAATTGGCCCAACAACATTATCTACTCAGCCTACTTAACTTATACGACCCAAATTATTCTTCGGCCCAATTAGGATTCGGTCCACATGATGTAAAAGATCACATAACACACTAGAACTACAAATAAGGAGCACATGCATGGATATTTGGTACAAACTTTAATTACTATAAATGTGACTTAAAGTGGTGATGCTACACTCACAAAAACCTAAAACCTAAATGGATGCAAAGATAATTGCATAGTTATGGGCTAACTATATAATAAACTACTCTATCTAACAAGAGAAAAATGGGAAGTTTATCTTTAAAGCTAATTTAAACACTTAAGTATAATTACAAAGATCCACATAATACAAGTAAATAGAATAACACTTAAAGGTCTTGAAATTTCAAGAGTGAATTAGGGCCGAAGGATGACCGAGACTCACAAGTGTTAGCCAACTTTAGGGCTAACACTTACACACATACACATCGGATATAGATTATATTTATAAGTTACAAACCACGTGAAATCAATACAGGATCTTGATAACAACAACCAATACTACAAAGAGAGCATGCATTCTAGTTAAGCTAAGTCAACCACTTCAAACACAAAGTGAGTTCATTTGTCCCTTTTCAAACATATTTGTTTTTACCTCGGGACTGAGAAGCATGTTATATATTTTAAACAATTATTGAATTGTTTATTAAATGCTTTTACACGTGTTCATGATGCTTATACTGATGTTTAAGCATGTAACTCTTTTTCTGGAAGCTAGGGACTAATACTTAAACTATATGCTTGATGCTTATGCTATAAACTAAATGCTTAAACTATATGCTCGATGCTTATGCTATAAACTCTATGCTCAAACTATATGCTAATATTTGAAGCTAAATGCCCAAAGCTATGATTGTATGCTAAATACTAAGCTAGTATCTATTCATGGGATACGTAATGGCTAAACATTGCTAGAGCAAAGATTCTACCCTTGCATTGAGATACGTGAAAGCTAGACTATGCGAATGCAAAGCTTTATCTATATATGAGATACGTAATTGCCAAACATTGCTAGAGCAAGGCTTGTATCTGCATATATGAGATATGTGAATGATAAACTATGTGTGTGCACAGCTTGCGTCTATATATGAGATACGTAATTGCCAAACATTGCTAGAGCAAGGCTTGTATCTGCATATATGAGATACGTAAACTCTAAACTATTCGGATGCTAAGCTTAAACCAATTCATGAGATACGTAATGGCTAAACTATACTAGAGCAAAGCTTGTATCTTTTTGTGGGCTACGTAAATGCTAAACTATGCTAGAGCTAAGCTTGTACCCATGCATGATATTGGTGAAAGCTAAACTATGATTTGTGAAACAATTGTGTTTGTACAACTTACTCTAAAGCTAATCTACATGAATGCTATAAACTTGTAAACTTTTAAACAGTACACTAAAGCTATGATGAAGACCGGATTGAATGGTAGGTAAAATGCTTAATTATGATTAACAACAATGTCATCTGTGGTTTAGTATGTGGTGGGATGGCTTCTGGGCGGGTTGTAGGCTCGACCCTTTCGTATGCCCTATATATAAGCATACCAAATTGGATATTACATGCGATGTTAATGAGATTAACGTTGTTACCGAAAGAGATTTGCTAAAGCTATTTTCAACTTTTAAACTAAATGAGCTCACCAACCATTGTGTTGACTTTGTTTTATTACATGCTTACTCAGGTGATGCACAAGTTTAAGCTAAGGCTCAGGATTTCATGCTAGGATGCCCAGATAGAGGACCTAGTATAATTTTGGAAAGCACATATTTTGTTATTGACGCGAGTCACTTTTGATATCTTGTACAGAAACAAGATAGAAACATTTGATTCTTTTGATAGGTTTACTTTGTTAAATTACCGAACATTGATATTGTAATTTAACTTTGTAATCCTAGTTTAATGATTTATTGTGCTTTAGTTATTCTCAATGTTGATGCTATGTAAACAAACTGATCATCACGATTATCACTCACGATATCACGCCCCGAGAACCTTCTGCCCGGCGGGGAAGTCGATCCGTCCCGCCGGCTTAAGGTGTGACACCTAATGAGGTTTTAATTGTCTTGAAGCATAAGCGACAACTTTACCTCTTGCATTAGTACTCATCCCAAACCAAGATATGAAGCATCTAAATATACTATCCAATCTTCATTTCCTTCTAGAAATGTTAACACTGGAGCTTGTGTCAATCTCTTCTTTAACTCATCGAACGCACTTTGTTGCTCCGCTCCCTACACAATTTTGGCATCTTTCTTGGTGAGCTTGGTTAATGGCATCACTATCTTAGAAAAGTCTTGAATGAAAATTCAATAATATCCTACTATCAGTTGGAGTATTAGGCGGGTTCCATTTCATCATTGTCTCCACTTTCAAAGGATCAACAAGAATTCCATCGGCATTTATAACATTGTGCCAACCAGTTACCGAGCTACCATTAGTCTAAAATTCAAGGGTGTACACGAAAACAGCGTAGAAGAATGTGTTACAAGAGTGACGATAACAACAATAAACAACAAATCAACCAAAAGGATAATTCCTAAGACAGTTGAGAAAAATCCATTGAATCACACAAGCATGAATCAGAAGAAATGACAAACACCTAGTGTGGGAAAACAATGAACACAAATCTGAATGGATAACATTTGGAGTATCGATCTAACGAGATATCCGCATGGGTGACTGTCACACCCCCAAATTCCCACTCGTGGTGTCAGTCCATGTGGGTGTGACGTGGCCAGGATCACAGCTCATGGTCATATAGAACGACTCTATATGAGTTACACAATCACATAGGTATGTGAAATAACATAGTTTCATTCAATATGCAGCGGAAAGTGTTTTAACATCATAAGATAAATAAGTTGCAGCGGAAAGTAAATTGTTTAACAGACACTACATTGATCAAATTGTTTTAAAACTACATTAAATGCACACAACGCCTAAGACATGAGTCTATATGAAAGCCAGACTCCTTAGCGTGTTCTTGTGCGTGTCCTTGCGTGTGCTCCATCAATTACCTAAGAATACATGCAGAAAGTGTCAACTAAAAAGTTGGTGAGTTCACAGGTTTAGACAGACACAAATAGTAAACAGATATATACTGGGTATGTTAAGTTTAGTTGTTGGATACTACGATCCGTGGAGTGTGTCATGTCATCTTACCGAAACTCGACTGTTTCCGTTTGCCTCCGCGGGTCATCGCAGAACCCGACATCAACATCGATATTACACTCGTTATGACCTCCAGTCAACGTTGTTGCCGAGTGGGGCTAGTCACACCCAGTAGTACTACGTAATAACGACTCGTTTGTCATACAATTGACGGTAAGGATAAGTGAGGACTTTATGCGATAAAAGTTACACTCGAAAATAGTTTCACAACATAGCAGTCATATACCTAAAACAGTTGCATAGTAATCTCACCCCAATAGTTTAGCAAAACAGTTAAAGAGTAAAAGTGGGGCTGTAAACTCACCTGAGTTTGTGTAACGCATTTGCTCAAAAGAGTTCGTGTAGCTCGCCGGCTACTAGTCACCTATATCACATAGGTACTATGAGTTCGTGTTTGCGTACAAGTGGGCCTCACAGGACCGTGTTCGTGTTCAACAACACCAGGTTGTTAAGTGGGTCGTGTTGACCATGTTTGACCATGTTGACCGTGTTTGCACAATAAGCATATTTCATCAAGTTTAACAACCAATATCATCTAATATCATTATCTTAGTCCTAGATAGTCATTAACACATATTCATTACCACAAATATGTCATCATTTATAACCCTTGCAAATAAAGTTACAATATTTAGTAACTTATGAATTATTACATACGAATCATCCTCTTAATACATTAACCTATCAATATCATCATATTACCATCAAATAAGCATGTTAGACCCAAAACATTATCATACTCGTCATCTAACAGCAAGCTCATGATAAAAAGTTACTATATTTAGTAACATTCATAAGAATCATGTCTTAAACAATTCTAATCATCAATAATCATTCTATTAGTTTCTAAACATCATTTTAAGCATAAACCTTAGATCTAACCATATGCATAATGTCATTTCATCAAAAATGCACAATTTGTAACATTAAAGTTTCCATTATTAGTAACATTGCTAATAATCATACTCTTGGCCTCAACAATCATTCTAGGCCTTTCAAATCATAACAAATCTCATAACTAACAACATCTCAATATCAAATATCATGTAAATGAGCTTAGATCATACATGTATGTAGTCAAAATTACCTATTTCATAGTAAAATCAACAAATAGTCATTAAATCTTAATAATATAATTATAGATCATCATCATATCACCAAATCAGTAATAACACATTCAATAATAGATCTACAACATCAAAAATTCGTGGGTTGAGTGGTGATGGTGATGCATGTGGGTATTTCCCCTTGCATGTGTGATTCTAAGTGCTAAAACTCAAAATAGTGATAGGAGTCTACCTCCTAAGGACTTAGATAGTCGAGATGAAGTTCGAGCAGGCTTTGAGAGCTCCTGAACGTGGCTGTGACCTCGTGGCTGGATTTGCACAAGTCTTGGATTGCACAAGATGATCACCCCTAGCTTCCTTACACTCTAACTCTTCAATGAAGCTTCAATCTTGCTTCCTTGCAGGTGAAATGGTGGCTCACAGACGGAGAGGATGGTGTTTGGTCGCTTACAATTCGAGAAATGGATTAAGAGTTCGGCATAAATGATTTGGTCTTGGTTAAATAAAGATTTTGCGTGTTGGGGTCGTCGCGTACCGCGACAAATGGCCAAAAGCAATCCCGCGTACCGCGAAGATTAAAATAATCATTCTGTTCCCGAAACACGCTGCGTACCGTGGTGGTGGAAGATGATCGGTCGTCGCGTACCGCGATGGTTTTCGGAGAGTTCAAATTCTCCCGCCCAGGCTTCGCGTACCGCGAAGGCCCAGTTAGGTGCCCATCGCGTACCGCGATGGGTCTCGGTTGAGCCCAATAAGCCCAATTTCATTGTTTTGAACCGAATCTTTCGTATTTCTTGAATACAATCATCATTTCTCGACACATAAGTGTTGTTCTACTAACTTAGGTTCTCTGGAACCTAATTGTGCAGTGTAAGTGTACTGTGGTTCGATCCGTTCACCAACGTTCGTCATTCAAGACACGTGCGAGTTTCGTGCGATAATTCCTCGAATCATTGGTGTGTTTGGTCCGTTGTGCCACGTGTCACACTAAATGCAATTATTCTAGTGCCACGTATGAAATAATAATACACATTATTATTAAAATAAAATAAATGCTGACCTGGAATTTGCGAGGTGTCACATCATCCCCTAGTTAATAGGAATTTCGTCCCGAAATTCAGTTCGTGTTGCCGGTGTTAGTCTGGTCGGAGAATAAGTGAGGGTATTTCTTTTTCATCTGGTCCTCCCATTCCTAGGTGTATTCTGGTCCTCGTCGTGAGTTCCATCGAACTTTCACTATCGGTATCTTACTGAGTTTCAACTTCTTGAGTTCCCGGTCCATGATTTCCACCGGTTCCTCAGCGAAGTGGAGTTGCTTATCAATCTGGATTTCCTCCAAAGGGATCGCGAGCGTTTCGTCCGATAGACATTTCTTGAGATTTGAGACGTGAAACACGTTGTGTACACTACTCAATTCTTGCGGTAGCTGTAGTTCGTAGGCCACGGGGCCTATCCGTTTAGTGATCTCGAATGGTCCGATATAACGAGGATTTAACTTTCCCCGCTTCCCGAATCGAATCACTCCCTTCCAAGGCGAGACTTTAAGGAGTACTCGGTCTCCCATTTGGAATTCCAAAGGTTTGCGCCTCTTGTCAGCATAGCTCTTTTGTCGGTCTCGAGCTGCCGCCATTCTGTTACGTATTTGCACGATCTTTTCAGTTGTTTCGTGCACTAGTTCGGGTCTGGTCAATTGGCTTTCACCAACTTCCGCCCAACAGAGTGGTGATCTGCACTTACGTCCGTAAAGTGCTTCAAACGGTGCAGCTCCAATGCTGGTGTGATAGCTGTTATTATATGAGAACTCTACCAAAGGTAGGTGAGTCTCCCAGCTGTTACCGAAGTCAATCACACATGCTCGAAGCATGTCTTCCAATGTCTGGATGGTTCGTTCACTCTGACCATCCGTTTGTGGGTGATAAGCAGTGCTCATATCCAATCTTGTCCCAAGTGCCTTGTGTAAGGACTTCCAAAAATGTGCCATGAAACGACTGTCTCGGTCAGATATTATAGAGATTGGGACTCCGTGTCTGGATACGACTTCTTTCAAGTAGACTCTGGTTAGCTTCTCCAGTTTGTCGGTTTCCTTAATCGGTAAGAAGTGTGCCGATTTCGTGAGTCGGTCTACGATAACCCAGATGGTATCGCAACCACTTGCTGTCTTTGGCAGCTTGGTGATAAAATCCATGGAAATCTGTTCCCATTTCCATACTGGAATTTCCGGTTGTTGGAGTAACCCTGACGGTTTCTGATATTCGACCTTAACCTTGGAGCAAGTCAGGCACTTACTCACATAGGTCGCGATCTCTGATTTCATGTTAGGCCACCAGTAAGTTGCCTTTAAGTCGTGGTACATCTTGTCGGAACCTGGATGTACTGAGTATCGACTCTTGTGAGCTTCATCCATCACTACTTCTCTCAATCCTCCGTAGCGTGGAATCCAAATCCGATCCATCAGATAGTAAGCTCCGTCATCCTTCTGTTTCATTTGTTTATCCATACCCCGCATAGCTTCGAGGGTAAGGTTTTCCTTTTTCAGAGCTTCCTGTTGTGCAATACGGATTTGATTGGGTAGTTCAGAGTGAATGGTAAGCTGTAGTGCACGTACGCGTTTAGTTGTTTCCTTCCGGCTCTGTGCGTCGGCTACTACATTAGCCTTCCCAAGGTGGTACTTGATTGCACAGTCATAATCACCTATCAGCTCGACCCATCTGCGTTGTCTCATGTTTAGCTCCTTTTGGTCGAAAATGTGATGTAGGCTCTTATGATCAGTGAATATAGTGCACTTAGTGCCGTATAGATAGTGTCGCCAGATCTTCAATGCGAACACTACGGCTCCCAGTTCCAATTCATGAGTCGTGTAGTTCTTTTCGTGCACTTTCAATTGTCGTGACGCATAAGCTATAACCTTCTCGTGTTACATCAGCACACAACCGAGTCCTTGCTTCGATGCGTCGCAATAAACTACAAAGTCTTCGCACCCGTCCGATAGCGATAGAATTGGTGCACTGCACAATTTCTGCTTCAACAAGTCGAAAGCAGCTTCTTGTTTCTCTCCCCATTCGAATTTCTTGTCTTTGTGCGTAAGGGAAGTCAATGATTGTGCGATCTTCGAGAATCCCTCAATAAATCGCCTGTAGTACCCGGCCAATCCCAGAAACTGTCACACCTCAGTCGGAGTCTTAGGTGCAGTCCAGTTCTTGATGGCCTCGATCTTGGCTGGATCTACGTGTATTCCTTTTGCGTTTACTATGTGTCCAAGAAATTGAACTTCGCGAATCCAAAAATCGAATTTGGAAAACTTCGCGTATAGTTGTTCCCCCTTCAGTAGTTCCAAGACACGCCTTAAGTGGTCGGCATGTTCTTCTTGGGTCTTGGAGTATATCATGGTATCATCTATGAACACGATTACGAATTTGTCCAGATACGGTTTACACACCCGATTCATGAGATCCATGAATACTGCCGGCACGTTAGTCAACCCGAAAGGCATGACTAGGAACTCGTAATGTCCGTACCGTGTTCTGAAGGTTGTCTTTGGTATGTCTTCCTCTTGTATTCTAAGTTGATGGTAGCCGGATCTTAAATCGATCTTCGAATAATAACTTGACCCTCGCAACTAGTCGGACAGGTCGTCTGTTCGAGGTAGAGGGTATCGGTTCTTGATAGTTACCTTGTTCAGTTCCCGGTAGTATATACACATACGGAACGAATAGTCTTTCTTTTTCACGAACAGGACCGGTGCTCCCCAAGGTGAGAAGCTTGGTCGGATAAATCCATTATCTAACAACTCTTGCAATTGATTAGATAGTTCCTGCATTTCAGTAGGAGCCAATCGATATGGTGCCTTGGCTATCGGTGCTGCTCCTGTTGTCAGATCTATCTGAAACTCCACTTGCCGTGCTGGTGGTAATCCCGGTAGATCTTCAGGAAAGACTTCCGGATAGTCGCGAACAACTGCGATGTCCTCGATCTTCCGTTCCTTCTTTGGTTGTTCGGTGATAAGAGCTAGGATAGCCGTGTATCCTTTCTTCAGATATTTGTTTGCCTTCATGCAAGACATAATGTTTAACGATATTCCACGTCATTCCCCTTGGATTGAGATCTGCTCCCCATTTGGCAACGTAACTCGTACAATCTTCTCGTTGCACACGATCTCAGCGTGGTTTGTAGATAGCCAATCCATTCCAATCACCACGTCGAAACTCCCGAGAGCTACTGGCATCAGGTCGATCACCAGTTGATGGTCTGCTAGCGTTAGAACACACCCTTTGATGATATGCTGCGTTTCAATCAGCTTGCCGTCTGCTAACTCTACGGTGTACTTATAGTCTAGTGGTGTTGGTGCCATATTAACTAGTTTACTAAATTCACTAGAGATGAAACTCCTATCGGCACCGGTATCAAATAATATACTAGCGTAGACATTATTTAAAAGAAACGTACCGGTGACAACATTGGGGTCATCTTTTGCTTCTCCTGACCCGATCACAAATGCCCTGCCTCGTGCCGGATTCCCGCCGGCGTTCTTGTTCTGCGGGCAATCTCTGCGCATATGCCCCGGCTTCCCGCAGGTGAAGCACCCCTTTAAGGTATCAGTCTTGTTGTTGTTGGGGTTAAGGTTTGATCGGCATTCCTTGGCCAGATGTCCGTTCTTTCCACAGTTAGTACATCGTACTCTCCGGCATGGGCTGTGATGATGATATGAGCAGTTGTTACATTTGGGGTTGTTGCCACGATATCCTCCTTTGTCCTGATTGTTTGGTTGAGTGACAGTGAAAACCTTTACAGGTGCTGGCCGGTGCTGGGTTGGTTGTTGCGGTAAGAAGGTACGGTTATTGTTGGGTTCCCACTTACGCTTGGGTTCTTGGGGTTTCAGATGTTCACCCCTCTTAGGCAGTTTCCCTTGGGCTACCGCCTGGTCAGTCAACTTGTGTGCCAAGCGAATCAGTGGTTGGATGGTGGTGTGATCGGATGCAGTCACTGTGCTCTGGATTTGTTCCCGCAATCCACTAATGAATTGCTCAATCTTCTTGTACTCCGGCGTCACCATTGCCGGGCACAGTTTGCACAGTTCATGAAATCGAGTACAATACTTCTCGATCTCGGATCCCACCATCTTATGTACCCAAAATTCTTCCTCAAGCTTCCTGATCTCGTCACGAGGACAATATTCCTCATGCAGCATCCTGGTGAAGTTCTCCCAAGGAATAGAGTTGGCGGTCTCCAGTCCAAGAGTCTGTACATGGGTGTTCCACCATGTGAGGGCTGGTCCCTCCAGTGTTCCTGTAGCATATTTCACTCGGTTTTCCTCCGAGCATTCTGACATAGAGAAGACTGACTCCAGCTTCTCGATCCAGCGGAGCAGTCCCACTGCCCCTTCGGTACCCTGAAACTTGTGAGGGTGGCAGCTCAGAAAAGCTTTAAACGAGCATCCCTTTGCTGCGCTCCCTTGGGATCCTGTGCATCGGAGTTCAGCGTAAAGTGTTAATGTCGGTGTTGCCTATGCTAAGTTAATCAGGTTAGGTAGATGTCAGTACCGTTGTTAGTGCCGCTAGTTTCACTAGCTAGTCGGTTGGCTTCGTACTCCGTGAGTACTTTGTTGACCCTTCGTTCAACCATCATATTGATCCTTGCCTTCTCGGCCTTACGCTTGAGATTTCGTGCATTAGATCCCCTTCCCGACATGATTCTATATGGAAGGGTTAGATTGTTAGTCGACATATGTCAGAGTGTTAGTCAAAAGTTAGATAAGATGTCATGTCAGAGGTCAAGTTAGACATCATATCAGAGATTGTGTTAGCAATAGTCATAACAATACAACAGATAATAATAAAGCATAATTCTCATTAATATCAAATTTTTGAAGTACAATAATTTTTAAAGGAAAGCACAATATAGGTTCTTCGAGCACATCCCACTCGTCTAGGCCAAAATAAGAAAAATACAAAATAAAATAGTCCACTAATCTGAGTCCATGGAGACATGTGAAACATCACTAACAGCGCCTCCATCATCATCATCCTCCTCAGGATCCTCATTGGGATCCTCATCAAAATCCCCTTCTTCGAGGTCCTCGGCCTCGAACTGCGGTTCGTCGTCCTCGACTGGTGGCTCCTTGATGAACTGCGCCGCCCATGCATTGAGCATGGCGTCGCTAGCTTGGACCATCGCCTGGGTCTCAGCTATGTCTGTTCGGTTCACAGTGATGCATCCGTCATGCTCTTTCATGATGTCCACCATCTGTCCATGCTGTGTCATTAGCTGGGACACCTGGAGATGTAGGGTCTCCACCTGTTCTTCCAATCAGTCGTTTCGCTCCTCCAAGCGGTCGTTTCGCCTTTCCATGCGATCGTTCTTCTCGCGAAGAACACGAACCTCATCAGATAGATCGGCGTTCCTCCTAAGCTCTCGCCGCGTAACGGCAACGTGAGCTGCGAAAGTTCTCTCCATCGGCATCCCAAGTGCCGGTAGTTGCGGGCCTGCAGAGGTGTCGCCCTTGTGTCGCAGTGGAGGTACCCGCTCTCCCAATACCCAATCCTGTAGGATGTTAGGTAGCCATCCCCACTATCGCTCCCGAGCCAACATCTGTGTCGCCTCTCCATCTCGGCGTCCACTTGTGCTACGATGTCGTCAATCCTACGTCGACTCTCCTACGTCAGGTCGTCACTCGCTGGGCGTTTGCCCGGGTTCCTGTTAGCGTTGTTGTTGGCCATTCCTGTAATGTCTCAAGTTAGTAAACAACAGTTCAATAATAATAGTAATATCAGTGTGCAAGTTGTAAGTGTAGTGTCTAGTGTAGAGCAGTGGCTATAGTCTAAGTTCACTATATGCAAACCTAGTTCCCTATAACCAAGGCTCTGATACCAGTCTGTCACACCCCCAAATTCCCACTCGTGGTGTCAGTCGACGTGGGTGTGACGTGCCCAGGATCACAGCTCATGGTCATATAGAACGACTCTATATGAGTTACACAATCACACAGGTATGTAAAATAACATAGTTTCATTCAATATGCAGCGGAAAGTGTTTTAACATCATAAGATAAATAAGTTGCAGCGGAAAGTAAATTGTTTAACAGACACTACATTGATCAAATTGTTTTAAAACTACATTAAATGCACAAAACGCCTAAGACATGAGTCTATATGAAAGCCGGACTCCTTAGCGTGTTCTTGTGCGTGTCCTTGCGTGTGCTCCATCAATTACCTGAGAATACATGCGGAAAGTGTCAACTAAAAAGTTGGTGAGTTCACAGGTTTAGACAGACACAAATAGTAAACAAATATACACTGGGTATGTTAAGTTTAGTTGTTGGATACTACGATCCGTGGAGTGTGTCATGTCATCTTACCGAAAATCGACTGTTTCCGTTTACCTCCGCGGGTCATCGCAAAACCCGACATCAACATCGATATTACACTCGTTATGACCTCCAGTCAACGTTGTTGCCGAGTGGGGCTAGTCAAACCCAGCAGTACTACGTAATAACGACTCGTTTGTCATACAATTGACGGTAAGGATAAGTGAGGACTTTATGCGATAAAAGTTACACTAGAAAATAGTTTCACAACATACGAGTCATATACCTAAAACAGTTGCATAGTAATCTCACCCCAATAGTTTAGCAAAACAGTTAAAGAGTAAAAGTGGGGCTGTAAACTCACCTGAGTTTGTGTAATGTGTTTGCTCAAAAGAGTTCGTGTAGCTCGCCGGCTAGTAGTCACCTATATCACATAGGTACTATGAGTTCGTGTTTGCGTACATGTGGGCCTCACAGGACCGTGTTCGTGTTCAACAACACCAGGTTGTTAAGTGGGTCGTGTTGACCATGTTTGACCGTGTTGACCGTGTTTGACCTAACGACCCGTTGGTGACGGTTTGGATCACGTGTTCGTGTAATTGTGAGGTTTAGTGTCGTGTGGAGTGTACGGATACCAAAAATCATTCCCATGAGGAAACTTACTATTTATAGTAAGTTCCTATTTTAGGAAAGTTTCCACATTAGGCAGGTCATGCATTAAATCACATTCCATTTATTCTAACATGCACATTTATCCTAAGTGAGCATGTTATCACATAGCACATAGTTACACATAGCCGGTTTAGCATAGTTTGCGCGTAAAAGTTTCTAAAATTAGAAAGTTTGTACAATAAGCATATTTCATCAAGTTTAACAACCAATATCATCTAATATCATTATCTTAGTCCTAGATAGTCATTAACACATATTCATTACCACAAATATGTCATCATTTATAACCCTTGCAAATAAAGTTACAATATTTAGTAACTTATGAATTATTACATACGAATCATCCTCTTAACACATTAACCTATCAATATCATCATATTACCATCAAATAAGCATGTTAGACCCAAAACATTATCATACTCATCATCTAATAGCAAGCTCATGATAAAAAGTTACTATATTTAGTAACATTCATAAGAATCATGTCTTAAACAATTCTAATCATCAATAATCATTCTATTAGTTTCTAAACATCATTTTAAGCATAAACCTTAGATCTAACCATATGCATAATGTCATTTCATCAAAAATGCACAATATGTAACATTAAAGTTTCCATTATTAGCAACATTGCTAATAATCATACTCTTGGCCTCAACAATCATACTAGGCTTTTCAAATCATAACAAATCTCATAACTAACAACATCTCAATATCAAATATCATGTAAATGAGCTTAGATCATACATGCATGTAGTCAAAAGTACCTATTTCATAGTAAAATCAACAAATAGTCATTAAATCTTAATAATATCATTATAGATCATCATCATATCACCAAATCAGTAATAACACATTCAATAATAGATCTACAACATCAAAAATTCGTGGGTTGAGTGGTGATGGTGATGCATGTGGGTATTTCCCCTTGCATGTGTGATTCTAAGTGCTAAAACTCAAAATAGTGATAGGAGTCTACCTCCTAAGGACTTAGATAGTCGAGATGAAGTTCGAGCAGGCTTTGAGAGCTCCTGAACGTGGCTGTGACCTCGTGGCTGGATTTGCACAAGTCTTGGATTGCACAAGATGATCACCCCTAGCTTCCTTGCACTCTAACTCTTCAATGAAGCTTCAATCTTGCTTCCTTGCAGGTGAAATGGTGGCTCACAGACGGAGAGGATGGTGTTTGGTCGCTTACAATTCGAGAAATGGGTTAAGAGTTCGGCAGAAATGATTTGGTCTTGGTTAAATAAAGATTTTGCGTGTTGGGGTCGTCGCGTACCGCGACAAATGGCCAAAAGCAATCCCGCGTACCGCGGAGATTAAAATAATCATTCTGTTCCCGAAACACGCCGCGTACCGTGGTGGTGGAAGATGATCGGTCGTCGCGTACCGCGATGGTTTTCGGAGAGTTCAAATTCTCCCGCCCAGACTTCGCGTACCGCGAAGGCCCAGTTAGGTGCCCATCGCGTACCGCGATGGGTCTCGGTTGAGCCCAATAAGCCCAATTTCATTGTTTTGAACCGAATCTTTCGTATTTCTTGAATACAATCATCATTTCTCGACACATAAGTGTTGTTCTACTAACTTAGGTTCTCCGGAACCTAATTGTGCAGTGTGAGTGTACTGTGGTTCGATCCGTTCACCAACGTTCGTCATTGAAGACACGTGCGAGTTTCGTGCGATAATTCCTCGAATCATCGGTGTGTTTGGTCTGTTGTGCCACGTGTCACACTAAATGCAATTATTCTAGTGCCACGTATGAAATAATAATACACATTATTATTAAAATAAAATAAATGTTGACCTGGAATTTGCGAGGTGTCACAGTGACGATCTACACGGATATGCTGTTAGATTTTGATACACTAAATGATATCTTTACTGTATAAAACAACGTCAGCAGTGAAGGCGAACGTTGTTTTTGTGTGGGTGACGATTCGTGCAAATACTGAAGTGAGTCTTACAATGCTGATATAAATTAGTAATGATTTTAATAAAATTTCACTAAAATAACTAAATAAACAATCAAAATTTTAGCACACACACTCATTCGTAAGAATGGACCCTCATTCGTACGAATAAACACAATAGGTGAAGCTTTTGGACCACAGAGTCATTCGGCCGAATAGGAGTCATTCGTACGAATGACTGATTCGTGCAACTTCACGTGTATAAAAGAAACACTTATGTTTTTCAATTTTCCTCAAACTCTCTCAACCGAAAACCCTTTCGCCCCTCTCGACTTTTCGCCCATTTCCACACGAAGTCGGACAATTTCAATGTCCAAATCATGCGTATTTCAACCCCAACAGCTCCATTTCAAGATTTCAACCATTTTCAAGCCATTTCGGTCAAATACGAGCTCCACAATGAGTATTAGCATCGATCATTTGCACCAAATCACTCAAAAATGCTTTACCAGCAATTTTGACCATAAAAACACCATAAACAACCACAGATTTCAAAAATGGAGTTCTTGGTGAATCTGCAGGCGAATGAGTCGTACGAAGGACTCATTCGTACGAATGAGATGCCTTATTCGCTGAGAAAAGTCACCAGAATGAACCTATGGACGAATGAGCAACCACATGAATGAAATGGACTCATTCTCATGGGACCATCATACGAATGAAGACCATTCGCACGAATGGATCACCAGAATGAGAGTATGCATTCGCATCATTCCATACGTGTGAATGAAGTTCATTCGCACGAATACGCCATTCGCACCAAGGGGAGCCCAAAAATGGCTTAAGTGTTGAAAGTCCTGTCGTACACCATTCGTATCGATAGAACTGGACCTTAGACCAGATTATAAATGTAATCAAAATAAAACAGATGAAAACACATTTCCCAAAATCACATCAAGACACAGAACATACAACCATCCAACACTTAACTAATTACTAAATAATTTATAACACAGGATTCAAACTGAGAGAACATACTGAGTGAGTGCATTGAAGACCCATAACCCTAGGTGAGTTCATAGACCCCTTTTTCTTGAACTTATTTCCTACCAAATCATTTGGGGCTGAGAACATGAACCCTCTTATCAAATGATAATCGAATAAGAGTTATTTTCAAATAATTCAAATGAAAGATTAACCCTCAACCTCTTATTCGAATAAGTACATTTTCAATCATTTTTACTGAGCGTTCATCGCATCATCAATGTTTTTCAAACTCTAACAAAATTTTCATGGAGTTGGGACACAGCTAGAGGGAAGTGTCCGTTAATCATGACAGTTCGAGGCTTTGTGCCCAACCAAGAGGAGAAGGGACACGACTTGAGAGCTGATGTTAAACAACCAAATAAAACAAACAACATATCTATATGGTATCTGTCTAGGGTAATTCACTAGATCATGTGTCCATAGAACATACACATCAAGAATTCACTAAGGAATTCTTAAGTAAGTCCCTTATAGAGTCACTTACCATTAGATGACGTTGGTCAACCGACGATAACGTAGATGGTCCCATAGGTCTAATCAACCTCCAGCGCCGAGGCTGGTACGTTACAAACATACATACACAGAACAACTACTCGGATCAGTTCCATGGGAACTGATCAACAAGGGCATATGAGTTAGGTTTGGTAAATGATCACATGGGTGATATTATAAATAGACCACACTAATAACAATGTCGAGTTTTCAATACAAACAAATGTTCAAGACCTGGTCTTGAATGATTTTCAAACGAGTACATGACAAACAATGTTAATCTACAAGAAAGGAGTGTAAACTTTGTAGTTTTCAAATAAACAAAACAAAACAATTTTGCTATAACAGGAGACAAAGCATACACTTCTTTCTCAAGGCATTTATTTTTCCACAAACATCCGTCGTGTCGTGTCAAATAGAGGTATAGAAGTGACGAGGTCTGATTTCCATTAAAGACATCCTCGTGGATTGCCGAAGGGGTTGTGGGCTGGAGGCTGAGTTTCAACTCTTCGTATGCCCTATACATAAACTACCTTTAATGATTTGTGATGGTGTCTGTAATGAGGTTCAGATTTAAACACTTGATTATCCATTCGTGATTTCAACACCATTTACACACCATTTTCAAAACCTTTGTAAATGGAAAGAGTTTTCTTCAAACCTTTTTCTAAGTCTAATATTTTAAAATTTGCGTGAACTCACCAACCTAGTGTTGACCGATTTTATATGTTCTCAGAACTTGTGAAAGCAGGATGACTTTTAGAGAGAGAAAGATAGGATCTCTTAGAGGAACCTACAACTCCTTCAAGGAATCTTACCATGCCTCATCAACTACCAGATCCAAGACTTTCTCTTTTGCAAGCAATTTTTGTGAGACATCTGGGTCACGTCCCAGATGTCCAAGTCAAGTTATAATAGAATTAAATTATAAAATAGTTGTAATTTAGTTTTATTTTATCAGTGTATTTTAGTATTTCTCATATCATCATGTGCAATGTAACAATCTGATCACTTCGACTCAATCACGCCTTGGGACTTTTCCGCCAGACGGGTTATCGATCTAGCCCGCTGGCCCGGGATGTGACAAACATGAATCAGGAATTGCACTTCCCTGAGCCAAAATGCTTACTTGGAAACTTTTGCATATAGTTTTTTCCCTTTGTAGAGTTTCAAGAACTTCCCTTAGATGGCGTGCATGATCTCCTTCATTTTTCGAATAAATGAGAAAATCATAAATAGAGAAAATCATAGAAAGATCCAGCATCGGTCGACATACCCATTTCATAAGGTCCATGAATGTAACCGGTGCGTTAGTCAAAACGAATGACATTACTAAGAACTTGTTATGCCCATATCTCGTTCGAAATGTTGTTTTGAATGTCTTTTTCTCGAACTTTTAATTGATGATATCTAGAGCGTAAATTGATTTTAGAGAACCATCTAGCTCCTTGAAGCTGGTCAAACAAATCATCTTTTCGTGGAAATGGACACTTGTTCTTCACAGTTTTCTTGTTTAGTTCCCTATAATCGATGCACATGAGCGCATATTGTCGTCTTTCTTTTTTCCGAACAGTACTGGTGCACCCTAATATGAGGTACTTGGTTTTATAAAACCTTTATCAAGTAGGTCTTCCAGTTGTGTCATCATCTCCTTCATTTCAGACGGGGGAAGCCGATCAGGCTTCTTGGCAATTGGCTATGCTCCTATACCAAATCAATTCTGAATTCAACTTCTCTATGAGGTGGAATACCTAATAGGTCTTCTGGAAAGACATCTGAAAACTGAGAAACCACTAGAACATCTTCAATCGCATTTGGCATGATCTTAGTATTCACTACATGTGAAAGGTAAGCCACGCAACCATGATTAATCAACTTTTCTGCTCTCATCATCGAAATAATTGTCACCATCGACTACACACGATCACCATAGACAAGGATCTTGCTTCCATCTGGTGCATGCATACATACCATTCTCTTCTTGCACTCTATATGGGCTTCACTTTCAGAAAGCCAATCCATTCCTAGTACCATGTCGAATCCTTCTACGGTTAAGGGAAATAAGGTGACTGGTATTTTGTGACCTTGCAATTCTATACTACAACCTTAAATATTATTTAAAATCTTAACATTTCTACCTATAGCAGTCTCTACTTGAATAGGTTTCTCTAATTTCATCATAAGTTTCTTTAAAATATTACAAAATTTATGTGAAACAAAACTAGCGCTAGAACCGAACCAAATAAACAGTAGCAGGCACGTTGTTCACAAGAAATGTACCTATTACTACATTGGGTTCTCTCTGTGCCTCCTCCACTATTATTGCAAAAGCCTTTCCTCGAGTCTTAGGTGGTTGTCCATGTCTTGCAGGGACCATCTAATGTGGTTCCGGATTCTTAATCAGTTTAGTAGTTGGTCCGAGTATGTCTAGCTTCCTCACAAGCAAAGCATGTTATTGACTTTCTTCTTTCTGGACATTCGGTTGATTAGTTTCCAGTCTTTCCGGAATTATAGCACGTAACTCCTATGTTTTCTTTCGGACAATCCTGAATAAAATGATCTCATCTTCCACATCTATAGCACCTGTTTGACCCCTGTCTACAGTCACACCATGAGTTTTCCCACATTTCTTGCAACTATTATTCTTTACTCTAGTTTTATGCTCTTTCTTCAATCTACCTTCATTCTTCCTTCTAGCTTCATTAAACTCTCTCCACTTTCTCTTCACACCTTTCGGCCTACCACCTTCTCCGTATTCTTCATCATACATACCCGCATTAATTTCCACAGCAGACTAAAATGTTTTCGTACCAAGTGGCTTGATTAGCTTTCTATTTCCTGATGGCAACCCTTTAACATACCTTCTAATTATCTTTTCGTCAGCATTCAACAGATCAGGGACCAATTGAGACATTTCATTATACTTTGTTGTATAATCCCTATGTGTCATATTCCATGCCTCCAATATCATAACATTACTTTCCATCTTGTTCAGCTCATTTTGGGAACATAATTGTTATAACACCAACTTCTTCAGGTCTTCCCATTTCGTAGCCGTCACTACTTGAGCTCCTCGAGCATGTTTGATTGTTCCCCACCGGTATAACTCTTCAGACACAAATGAATGGGCATCAAACTTAGCTGCCTAGTCTTCTCTATATTTGCTAATTTCAATCACAGCCTCCATTTCATGAATCCATTGGAAAGTGGAAATTGTGCCTTTCCGTCCATCAAAGATTTACCATAGCATGATGATCCAAATCACTTCTCATCATGCTCATAGCACTTGAACCCACTTTGACCGGCATCAAGCAACACATATTGGCACTATTATCTCTTATCATTATCCCAAGAGTCTTAGTTTAAGTCTAGGTTCCGACTAAGGCACCTAAATATCTTAAACCAAGGCTCTGATACACACTTGTAACGCCCCAATTCTTGAGACACATCACTTAATGGATTTACTCATATGCACAAGGTTAATCATAGACATTAATGTATAACGTAAAAACACTTATTTATTAACCAAATGTTCCTGCATAAATTCTATTATTACATAACAACTACTTATTTACATCCAAACACAAGTGCCAGTTGTTCCCTCTTGGATACATGCATGATACATGTGTTCATTCCTTTCCTTTACCTCTATTGCTAGAGGTATCACCAGGATGTGCATAATCATAAAGGTCAGCTTATCCTGGTGAATTTTAAGTTTTGAAAATACTTCATATGCTCATTATCATGTCAGCCTTATTCAAAAGGAATTCTTAAAGCATTATAACATAACATATGAATTCATAATCTATGAACAGATTTATAATAAGTGCATCATCTTATCATACAAAGCATTATCTCACTAATTGGGCATGCTCACCCACATGTTGGTCGGTCGTCACCTCCCCATTTGTAGAACCCATATCATCTTTCCATAACAGGAAAGACTAATAACCATCCTTCCACAATTGAGAAGACACATACATACAGGCAGTAAAATACCATCTCATTGGGATCGAAATCCCCATATCGCCTCCATCCCGTATATCGAGGCACATTCACCCTCCTATACCAGGAGTTTATAGTATATCTTTTTTACATACAAACATTAGCCACTTATTTAAATTCTGTTCAAAACATCTTTTCTTAAAATGTCTTGTCATTGAAACATTTTTACTGAAACATTTATTTTATCCCACAAAACGTTTATTCATAATCATTGGTTAGTTTCTCATCAGCTCTGAGTACGATACGCTTCCATTGATTTGACCAAGCTTATATACAGGGTATATGTTATTTAATAATGCCCTACCACCATTCAACTGATGGAAGTTTATCTTCATTAAAACATATGATAACCCCAACACTATCATTACCTACACCCCCTCTCCACTATTAGTTTAATCACATAATTGGCCCTACTCATTTCAAAATACCATATTACCTATCAAAATCATATTTACATAACTTGATTGTTCCTAGCTTCAACAAATTTTTTTGTAACAAAACTTTAATAGTCAATCATACAAAACTTTAACAAACATTTCAAATGTATTTATCATGCATACACATCAGCCTTAAAACGCTAAAACAATAAAAAAGGGCTCATAGAACTCACCTTAACATAGTTATGCATAACCATCTAACTTTCTTTGTGATCCTTCACTTTCTCAAGTTCTCAATGACATCCTATAAACAATGATATCCAAAAATAATTATAATCTTAATCATATAGTGTAAACCCCATTTTATTTCAAGGTTTTTAAACGGGTAACACAACGACTACGTTCTGGTTATCTCCAATACGAGTGTTTAGCTCATATCATAATCCAGGAAGTTCCATAAACTTAATTTTTAGTTATATAAAGTAATAATCACTTGAATATATCCCTAGACAAATTAATGATGATATATAGAGATAACTAAAACTTAATCTAATGCATAAACCTTACCCGAACAACACCTCGTTTAATCGTTCTGAACGTCCCGATCATTCTTCTCATACTTACGTAAACTTGTATTACTTCAAAGGGTGCTTAGAGGAGTGTTTATGTTGAGAGAAAAAGAGGTATTTGGATGGTTTACGTGGAAAATGAACTTTCGAAGACTATTCATACGAACTGTCACGCAAAACGAGGTAACCACATCGCGACACATCGTCGGGCATGTGGCATGAGGTTTTGACACGTGTCAGGGTGACTAGACATGTTCCCGTTTATGCGCATAGTGTCCAGCAGTTGTTTTCGCGATAACCGCTTTATACGAACTCTGTTTTGCGTGCACTTTTCGCCAACGTTCATGATTTTTCCTCCTTTTTCTAACCATATATACCACACGTCTTATGGATGCAATGATTATAGGGTTCATCTTATGATTAGCTTTCAAAATTCAGTTTGTTGTAAGTTTTATTAGGAGCATTATTTGCGAATCCTGCTTGCACTCATTTTCAACATTGTTTTATCATCTTCATAAACTAATGCTATTAAACTTTAAATATGTTTCATGAATAATGTGACCATGGTTTAAGCTTAGTTTCCTTATTATGGCATTATTACGTAGGTATCATAACTTGTTATTTTCATATAATCATCTTAACAAAATAGTGGAAGTATGTTCGTTATCATCGTTAATTATAAAGGATCATAACATTGAAAATTTGTGTTACAGGTTGATTGGTGTTAATAACACAAAAACTTAATTCACATAAAATCTCTCTTGAAAATCATATCACAAATGATTTTTATCGGACAGTGATTTCATAAATGATCCGATATATTTTCAAGGATTTATGAACGAATTTATCCTACAGACACTATATGCTTTACATAGGTGTGTTTTTCAGTCGCGCTAGTCATGAGCAACTCTGTATCATAACTCGTTAAACGATCGAATGCATTCAAACAAATTCAAGATGAGTTCATTCCAGACTTTGCTAGATAAACGAGATCAAAACACATGTATTTTTTCTATGTTTTATATGCATAATGATGGAAATACAATATTTAGTTGTATATATGCTACATTTAATTAAAAAACATAAATATAAAATATTAAAAAAATGTTGTTTATTTGTATAATATACACATATGTAACTCATATTTACCTTATATTATTTCCTACTGTAAATTTCAAATAACAATTATTTTGACGGCTTTTATATAGTTAGTTATAAAATTAGAAAAACACATGTTGAGTCTGTTGTTGACAAATCATAGAAAAGATATATAGTCTGTTTATTGTGATAACATGCAAGAAAATTGACTGTTAATTATCTCGAGCAAACATTTGGTGCATTGGTAAGAGGCTCACACTTCTTATTGAAGGTTGTGGGTTCAATTCCTATTGTTGTCAAAATTTTGTGAGACATGGCAATGGCGCACGCCCCGTGCTATCACCCAGCTTTGTGTCCAAGCCATAAGGATTTTACAAGGCAAGGTTAAAGCTTCATGTCCGGTTTTTCCCTGGATGGCTCGTTGAGGAGTCTTCGACTCCAACTAATGTCCCCGTCAGGAGGGTTGGGTGGAGCCTCCGCTGCAATTATATCATTAGTGTAAGGCTGAGGTTTCGATACTTAGTCGTTGCACTATGAGGCAATGATCTTACAATTGCATCAACAACCGTTCTACAAAGAATTATCTCGAGCAAACATTGTTTGACTTGCGCAAATCTCGAGTTTTTAGACGTAAATAAAGATTATCATGTTGTATGATAATAGAAGAGAGAGAAGCAGTGGTTTAGTATTCGTTGGGACTTAATTGCTAGCATTGTACGAGGAGTAGTACGAGTAGATTAAGGTAAACACCACATTGTCCTTTTAAATGAGAGCTTTGGGGTTTAATTGTCCTTTTTAAATACAATTGTTTAAAAATAAGTAAAGGTACCATATATACTTACAATAAAATAGTATATAAAACACCGTATCCACATCAATTAGCTAGGGGAGGATTACACTTCAAGTGTACATCTCAAGATATAAATTAATCAAATATTTTTTTAATCTTTAATATGCATATGTGTAGAAATGAATAAATCGAACTATATGATACGAAAAATAATAAGTTGAATATTATTTTTTTTTCATATGCTAGATTGAATCAAGACTGTAATTAGCTCATGTGCTCATGTAACATGTAAAACTTTTTCAACTAATGTAAAATTGATTAATGTATTGTAATATTTTTAACATAATATCTTGTTACTAGCTCATATAATTAAGTATAATGTTAAATTATTAATGATCTTAATTGGCTTCTAAATGATTAAGATAAATGGACATCATTCGCTCATATGTGTTTTCGTGTTTTATTCTATCATTATTTAATGCTAATCAAATATGATATACATTTTATGAGGTTAATATATACAAACTAGGCTATTACCCATTGTTAATATGGGCTTTTGAACTTCACATGGCTCAACAGTTTAGCTTCCAGCTTCTGAAGTTCGTTCTTTAGGCAGAACTCACGTCGAAATAACACTTTGAAGTCGGCCCACGGCATAGCGAACGCCTCATCTCTTCCTCGAGCACGTAGTTTTGAATTCCACGAAGTCAAAGCTCGCTTGTTAAAGGAGCCTACAGCATAGCGAACTTTATGGTGCTCGAGACAACTACTAATGTCTAATGTAGTTTCAATTTTCTCGATTCACTAGATCAAACGGACTGCACCTTCAGTCCCATGAAAGCTTGGTGGTTTGCATCCCACAAAAGCCTTGTAAGAGTAATCAGGGGTAGTTCCCGTGTTTCCACTGCTAACTCCCGAGGAGCACTCTGTTTGGTTGTTGTTGGTGGTCTGGATGCGATTGATCATGTCGAGGATCACCTTCTTCAGTTGGTTGGTCAGAAGTGTGGCTAATGCCACAATTGTAGGATCCATCTTCAGCGAAGGAGGTAGAGGAGGAGGAGGAGGCATCGACGGTTGTCTTTTAGGCGGTATTCTGATTACAACCGAAAAGAGTCGCACCCCGGCCCTCCCATCCCGGACGGGGGCGCGACGGCTGTCTGATCATGCAGGATCGCAGTCTCCGGTCACACAGTGTTGCAAGAGCTACATGTTTGGTTTCATACGTACATCCAATAACTTGGATAAAACAGTTTAGTAAAAACATAGTTGCGGAAGTAAAAAGTTTAAGTTGTCAAAACAACAATGTAAATTATAAGTTGCGGAAACATAAATTTAAGCAGTTTTCAAATCTTAAAGAGTAGTAGTGCGGAAGCGGTTTGAATATGTAACATTACATAACAAAACAAATGTTAATCATTATCAAATTGCCTAAGACACTAAAGCTATGCATAGGACTCCATCCTAGCATCCTATCCTTGTGCGCGTGCCTTAGTTACCTGAGAAAACATGCGAGTAAAAGGGTCAACACAAAGGTTGGTGAGAGCACAGGTTTGTATCAGCAATAAACATCAAAATGTTTAAAGTAAATGTTTTGCAGATGTATATATCGTTACAATGCAATATCCATTGATAGCTAGTCAATATGTTTTATATCATATGCGGGTTCGCAACCGAAGCTAACATGCTGCCTCCCGCCATATCCATCCAAGATAGGGCAATGTTGTTTTGGTCAATTATGCACTGTTCCAACCTCCAGTCGGGATGGCCATACGGCTCTCAACAATGGGCTTGTCAGGCCCAAATAGTACTATTCAGAATTACCACGCTAAGCGCAACGCGCTATTAACGGTTCGAGATGTGTTTTTGAGGACTTATCAGTTTTGTGGATGAATGCCACACATATGCATATACGCGATATTTGCATGTACAAAAGTAACCAAAAGTATGTTGTTGTTCAAAAACAGTTGTATGCAATGTTTTCTCCCCCAACGGTAGAAAATAGGAAAAGGGGCCGTGAACTCACCTGGTTAGCAGTTCCGGTATGTGTGTAAGTGTTCGCTTCTGCGAAAGCTAGCACCTGCTAGTATGCACCTATAACCATATAGGTGTGAGTATGTGTTTTGTGGTGTGTTGTAATCCATACAACTCCAAGTGTCGGTGTGCTCACCCGAGTGTGTGTGTTGACTTGTGTTGACTCTACAAATCGTTGGTAACACGTTTGTTGTGTTAAGTTTCCTTAATGCAAGTAAGACACCAAAATGCATTCTATGACCCAACTCACGTTGCTTTCACGAAATCAAGTTTTGAAAATCATAATGTTCTTGTTTCGGGAAACTTTCTATATTTAGAAAGTTTCTATTTTTGGAAAGTATGATTATGAAATCTTATTTCATAAAACTAATAACTTTAGTATGTTTGTAAAAACATACGTAAACATTTAAAATAAGTCGTTTATGCATAGAATATCATTTATGCCATTTTGCCCAAACAAAGTTTCCTAAAATAGTAAGTATTCGTTTAAAAGCTTGTTTTCACAAAACGAAGTTTCTAAATAAGTTAAAAATCATTTCTAAACATGTTTCATCAATCAAAGTTCATCAAAACAGTTTAAAAACATCAAAAGCCCTCTTTTGATTTTGAAAAGTTTCCATAAATAGAAAGTTTATGAAAAATCATATTTTTGACCTAATCAATCTCCCAAGTGTGTTTCTAAACACTCCAATACACATTTGACATCATCTAGACATGTCTAACGTGTCTAGATTATCACAAATCCAAGACTTGCACGTAAAAGTTTCCTTTTAAGGCAAGTGTACCAAAATCATCACTAAATCAACCCATAACTCAACCAAATTCAAATCCAATATTCTAAACTATAAAATCAGAAGATCTATAACAATATACCCATCAAATCACCAACACATTCGAGCACAATAACTAAATGGAGTTGCATGTGGGTTATTTCCCATTGCATGTTCGTTCTAACACTAGATAAGCTCATAAAACTACCTTAGCAGCTAGGATTGATGTTGAACAGCTTCTGACGATGATGATCTAACTATTGATATTGGTTTCTAGCTCCCTAGCTCCTTCTCCAAGCTTCAAGGACTCCAAGAACACTTCTAGTTGCAAGGGATGGCTTCAATGATGATTCCAGGAGGTTTGGGTGTTGTTTACAGAGGTTTTTTGGTCGAGTATAAGTGGAGAAAGTCGGAGAAAATGGAAGAAGTTCGACTGAAATGAAATGGGTTGGTTAAATAAGAAATTTTGATCTGCACGCGAAGCCCGATCAAAAATCATCTTCGCGTATCGCGATGGGATTCCGGAGTCTCGACTCCCGGTTTGCTTCGCGTATCGCGAAGCCTTTTGCCAAGGGATCCTCGAGTACCGCGACGGGTCCATTCTCATGTTTTTCGATTTCGATGATTCGATTTCCCTCGTACTCGATTCCTAACGTTTATCCTAAACATCTAACACATGTTTAGCACATAATCATATAATAGCACATAGGTTTGATCACCAACGTTCGTGAGACTCGTATGTGTGTTTCGATAATTCTTCGGATTATCTTGGATAGTTTGTCTTCGTGTTTTACGAAGTGTTTGCACGCTTAATTAATCCTAATCAACGTGTAATGCACAATTTAATAATTCTCCGAATTATTGTTTTTGTGTTTGTGTTTGTTGCAGTTCATCTAATTAACCATAATTAAATGAAATGCAACGAGTATGAATGTGAAATGTAAAGTTGTAAGAGTTGCAATTTACTAGAAATTGTCGGGTGTCACATCATCCCCTTGTTGAAAGAAATTCCGTCCCGAAATTTGGTTGTTGTTGATAGTGTTTGAGAAGCAAGGGTGTCTGAGGAACAAAAATTTTCTGGTTGTCACATCATCCCCTTGTTGAAAGGAAATTTCGTCCCGAAATTTATTCGTTGTTGTCGGCATTCGAAGTTGACTGTTTGAAGAGATGGAGATATTTGTGCATCATCTGATCTTCACGTTCCCACGTGAATTCAAGTCCGCATTTCGAGTTCCATCTGACTTTGACAATCAGGATTTGACTCTGCTTGAGTTGTTTGACCTCATGATTCATGATCGCTATTAGTTCTTCCACCTGGATCTCATCCGCAAGTGTCTCATCGGGTAAACACTTGTTTAGGTTAGGGACATGAATTACGTTGTGGATTTCAACGAATTCGGTTGGTAAATTGAGTTGGTATGCCACTAGACCAATTTTCTTCAGAATCTCAAGCGGTCCAATATACCGTGGGTTCAGTTTGCCTTGTTTTCCAAAACGACGTCTTTCCATGGCGAAACTTTCAGAAAGACTTTATCTCCTACATGAAATTCCAGAGGCTTTCGGCGTTAGTCTGCATAGCTCCTCTGACGATCACGAGCTGCTGCCATGCGGTTTCTGGCCTGTACCATTTTCTCAGTTTTTCCATGTACAAATTCCGGGCCAGTGAGCTGACTGTCGCCCACTTCTGCCGACAGATAAGTGATTGGCATTTCCTGCCATAGAGTGCCTCAAAAGGCGCTGCCTTGATGCTGGTGTGGTAACTGTTGTTGTAGGAGAACTCTACCAACGGTTTGGTGAGTTTCCCAACTGTTTCCGAAGTCTACTATGCACGCTCGCAGCATGTCTTCAAGGGTATGTATCGTTCATTCGCTCTGGCCATCGGTCTGTGGGTGGTATGCTGTACTCATATCCAACCGTGTACCAAGAGATTTTTTGCAATGATTTCTAGAATTTAAAAGTGAATCTAGCGTCTAGATCAGAGGTGATGGAGATCGGCACTCCCTGGCGTGAGACTACTTCCTTGACAAGTGATTTCAGCTTGGTCTTTAAACAACCAATCCATGCCCACTACAACTTCCATAATTGTCTAGTGTAACTGGCATGAGGTTGATCCTAAATCTAAGGTCTGCTATCTCTAAAGTGCATTCTCTTAGAATGTGCCTAGTTACAATCAGTTTACCATCAGCTAACTCTATGGTGTATTTAACTTTTGAAGATATTGGATTTATGACAAGTATTTACTAAAATGCTTTAATATAAAACTTTTCTCAGTTCCAGTATCAAACCATACGGAAGCGTAATGATCGTTTAAGAGATACGTACCTATTTCAAGGTTAGGTTCATTCCCAATCACGGGGGCTCGTCCCTTTGAACCGTTGTTGTCCTCGTTATTGTTGTTGTTCCTCGGATGTGGGCAGTCCTTCTTGATGTGCCCTGGCTTCCCACATTCAAAGCAACTCTTTGGTGCTTCGTTCCCATTGTTTTTCACATGGGGCAGTCCCTCCTGAAGTGCCCTGGCTTTCCACATCCGAAGCAACCTCTTGGTGCTTTGGGTTGTTGTTGTTGTGGCTGTGGGATTTTGGTCACTAGTTTACCCCTGCATTTCTCAGCTGCGTGGCCTAGCCTCCCACACCGTTGGCGGCGGTATCTTCCACACGGTCCTCGTTGACGATGATAATCACAGTTGTTGCACTTTGGGTTTTTGCCGGCATAGGAACCCTTACGTTGTTTTGGTGGTTGAAGGGTGGGGGTTTCGTTTAGAGAGTTAGCCCATTTGCGTTTGTTGTCTGTGGTTTTGATTACTGAGCCACGTGGAGGTATTAATCCTTGAATAACTGCCGTATCGGTCAGTTCATGAGCTAAGTAAATGGCTTGTCGTAAGGTGGTGGGGTCAGCGAATAGTACCATATCCCGAACCTGTGGTATCAATCCCTCAATGTATCTTTCAAGATGTTTGTAGGTTGGGGTCACCATTACTGGGCACATATGTGCCAACTCATAAGATCGAGAAGTGTTGCCTCGATTTCTGAACCAATCATCCTGTGGTTCCGAAATTCCGTTTCCAATTCTTGAACTTTTTCAGGAGGGAAATATTTGTGGTTCATCATTCTTTTGAACTCTTCCCAAGGTAGAGCATCAGAAGCTTCTCGTCCTATGGTTTGAATATTTGTGTCCCACCAAGTGAGGGCTGTTCCCTCTAAGGTTTATGTTGCATACTTTACACGATCGTTAACTCTATAGTTACTGGTGATGAAAGCTGATTCCAACCTCTCAATCCATCATAAAAGACCGGCAGCACCCTCCGTACCATTGAAAGAAGGTGGTTCGCAGTCTAAGAATGTTTTGAATGTACAGTGCGGTGGATTAGAGTTTGTCCCTTTGGTCAGTTGATTCTAGTTACGTGTAGCTTCGCGTGCAGCGATTTCCTCCTCAACTCCTTTGTTGATTAGTGCGTTCAATTCTGTTGCGGTGAGGCTAATGTTCCCACGCCCTCCCGCTGTCACACCCCCAATTTTCAACTAACGGAATCATACCGTTTGGGACGTGACAAACCAGGATCTCAGATCATTAGACATAACGAAGACCTCTATATGATTTTCAAAACATACATTGGTCTAAAACTGTAAAATCAAAGTTCTACGTTGCGGAAGCGTTTTTAAAACATAAACAACCATAGCGGTTTGAAAACTATAAATTACAATGCAAAGTTTTCAATTGTTCAAATCCAAATAACAGAAATGTAAAACATGCATGCGACTCGATCTCCTAGTCCATGCTTGCTTGCTTGTGTATCTTAGCGTCCTGAGAAAACATGTAAATCAAGTCAACACAAAGGTTGGTGCATTACACAAGTTTAAGCATTCACAAATGTTTGAAACAACTGTTTAATCAAAATGTTGCAGAGAACATAATCACACATGCATAGTCATGATAGCTAGTCATTTATACTATTTACATAAGTGGTCGACTCCGAAGCTGACTGTTGCATGCTATCGCATGTTTTGCCTTGCCACTATTGTCTAGCATAAACAATAGAAATGTGTATTGGCTAGTCAAACACTTGCGTAGATCCCATCTACCGAGTGAGGTTTGTCAAACCTAATAGATCTATTTCCAACTACCACGCTTTGCACTACGGCAAACTAAACGGTTCGAAATGTAAGGACTTGTAATGCTATGTTTGCACTCAAATGTAAACAGCTAACTCATGCAAGTGATATGTATCTAAAAGTGTTTGTTGCACATGTTTTCTCCCCCAAAACAGTTAAAATAAGAAAGGGGTCGTGTACGCACCTTTGCTAGCAAACAGAATGATCAACACATGTGAATTTGCGTAGAAAATCCTCTACAAAGAATCTGTGTTTAAACAATAACGTTGTGTTATTCGGGATGTCGTTTAATGTGTGTAATCACATACATTTCAACACACGTATGTTAGACTTGTTAGAAACGTGTATCCATAACTACACGTGTCTTTAAAATCGTTTAAATAAAATCACACGGCCGTATATGGTTTATTTAAATAACCGTATTTATACGTGATTACGTTTTTGGTCTAAAATGTAAATTTTATTATTTTATTTGGTTCGGGATCTCGTTACGGTTCTAACGCAATTCGAATGGATTAAATCGGAGTTCGTACGCGAAAGTTATTGCAAAAATACCAAAAATGGTATTTTTCACAAAACCGGCCCAGGCATGGCTCGAACCCGCGACCAACGACTCGACCCACACATACTCTACCATCTCATATGGTTCTGATTTCATTAACAGCCTTCCTTTTAAATTCTTTTAACCAACAAGGGATCAGTTTCCCTTTGTTTATTAAACCGAAACCATGAGAACCCAATTGCCCCTCGATTCGAGCTCAATCGATCATAAAACCATAGGGTTATCGTTCCAGAGATTCAAACGAGTGATAGGTGTTTTTAATTGCCTTACATCATCGAATTATTAGAGTTTTATAATCCCAATTCGAGTTTGAACTCAAAACCATAAGCTTTGATTCAATTCTTCAAATTCGTTAATGTTATTCAACCCAATCATACGGTTTTCACTACTCAAGAGATTCCGAACCTTTCTGCATAACTTAATTCGAAAACTAAGTCTATTTACTTCAAAATCACGAAATCCTTTTAGTTAATAAACCCTAGGTTTCAAAATCGTTTAATTCATTGTTGTTTCATGAAATTAACATATGTTTAACTTAAATCGGAATCTTCTGGAGTTAAGGATATAAATCAATTTGATTTTAAAACTTGTTTCCATGAAAATCCCCAATTGCGTTCTTATCAAGAACCCTAGATAATAAAATCATAAAATTCGTTGTTTCCATATCCAATTAACATAGGGTTATCCTTTGTCGGGATCTTCTGAAACTATTGATAATATTTGATTTGATTTTTAAACTAATTTAGATCGAAATCCCCAAACCGTTAATGCTCACGAACCCTAGATTTCAAATTCTAACAATTCGTTGTTGTTTGTTGAAATTAACAGAGGGGTATCATCAATAATATGATTTCGCACCTCTCTGTGTGATTTAATCAAATTTTTAAACGCGTTTGAATCAAAACCCCCAAATTGATTTAAATGATGAACCCTAGAATTCAAGATCATAAAATTCGATATTATTTGATGAAATTAACTTAGGGATTTCGTTCAATGTGATATCACAAAACTATCTGTATAAATCAATTTGATTCTCAAATCCGTTTACCTTAAAACCCCCAATTCGGTTTATGTGATAAACCCTAGAACTCGAATCCATTCAAGTTGGTGATAATAGCCGAAATTAACATAGGGATACCCTTAATCGGCACTTTTAGGCTGTATGGGAGTGACTACTTACGTGATTTAATGTCAAATTGATACAAATCAACTTCTAGCTTGAACTTCGGCCGACCTCCTCTTGAATTCGCAACTTCGTAGTGTTTTTCTTCGAATAAGGATAGGTAACAGATGCTAAGAGGTCCGACTAGAGTGTATGAGGTTTCAATTGTGAGGAATGTGATCGAATTACATGAGTTTGATGACTAACGGCTTCGGTTTCGACTTTTTGACTACTAATTAAGTTAATTCGAAGTTATTGGGTCCTATAACTGATAATTATTAATAGTAATCATCAGTATAACGATTAGAGAGGATTAATGTTCAGTTACAAATTCGAATTTTTAAGAATTTCGAATTTTCTTGCATTTTTATACACGAATTTTGACTTTTTAGGGTCAAAACCTTGTTTGTGTTTGACTCCCCCCAATAATCCTTATGTATTAGATGCTTATAACCATATTAGAATAATCTAAGATGGTTTAATTCAACTATAGTTGATTATTGAATGTGATTACAATTTCCAATTGGATCCATAATTCGAATTTTTGACTTCTAATATTCAAAGTTTACGCATTTAATTAATTACAAGCCAAGTTCTTTTATTCCAATTATGTTTGGGCCTATTTTGTTCAAATTAAATCCTTCTAATTAGATTTCGTATTGTTTCGCGTCATTTTCTGTTAATTTTTGTTAATGGGGTTAACCCGAAAATATCGGATTGTCACATCATCCCCTTGTTGAAGGAATTTTCGTACCGAAAATTGCTAAGTGTTAGAAGTAGTTAGGACACTACTTGTGAGTTCAAATTGTACGTGTTAATGTGATGTCTGATCATTCTGTATGCTTGTGTGTACTCACATACAAAATCCAATGTATGCAACATCACAACTAAGTGTGATCGTTCTATGTAACTGTTTGCGTGTACACTAGTTAGTTCACCTAACTGTGACTGTTTGTGTTTGATCACATTGTGTTGTGTAACCTTGCACATAGTGAGTGTTCGCAACTGTTTGCACTATGCAACCTCGTACATAGTAAATGTTTGAAACTAATCGTGTATGTACTACTATAACATCTAACATATGAAATGTAGCACATAAAATGTAATGTAGCACAAATGTTTGTAACAAAACCAATTGAATAAAGTGTTTGTGCTTACAGTTTGAAATCTGAAATGTTGATGTGTGAAGCATCACGTCATCCCCTTGTTGAAGGAAATTTCGTCCCGAAATTTAACGTGCGCTCTCAGTGTTTGTAGTTGTTGTTTTGAACAGATGAGGATACTTCTTCATCATTTGGTCTTCCCTTTCCCATGTGAATTCAGGACCACGTCTTGAATTCCACCGGACTTTGACTATCGGAATCTTGCTTTGCTTGAGCTGTTTGACCTCTCGGTCCATGATTTCAGCTGGTTCTTCAATGAATCGTAACTGTTCGTCTACTTGTATTTATTCCAGAGGTACAATCAATGTATCATCAGAAAGACATTTCTTCAAGTTTGAAACATGAAAGACATCATGAACTCCACTGAGTTCATCAGGTAATTTGAGTTGATACGCAACCGGACCAATTCTTTTCAGAATCTCAAAAGGTCCTACGTAGCGTGGGCTAAGCTTCCCGCGCTTGCCAAATCGTATCACACCTTTCCAAGGTCATACCTTTAGAAGAACTCGGTCTCCTACTTGAAATTCCAACGGTTTACGACGTTTGTCAGCGTAACTCTTCTGTCGATCCCGGGCCGCTGCCATACGGTTCCGGATTTGAACTATCTTCTCTGTCGTTTCGTGTACTAATTCAGGACCTGTTATTTGACTGTCCCCAATTTCAGCCCAACAAACTAGTGAACGACATTTACGACCATACAAAGCTTCAAACGGTGCTGCCTGAATATTTGTATGATAACTATTGTTGTAAGAGAATTCCACTAACGGTAAGTGGTTTTCCCAGCTATCACCAAAATCAATTACACAAGCTCGTAACATATCTTCGAGCGTTTGAATCGTGCGTTCACTCTGACCGTCGGTCTGTGGATGATATGCGGTACTCATATCCAAACGAGTTCCCAATGACTTATGAAGTGACTTCCAAAAGTTTGAAGTAAATCGAGCGTCCCGATCTGAAATGATGGAAATTGGCACGCCATGTCGTGCTACTACTTCCTTGATGTAAATACGAGTTAGTTTCTCCATCTTGTCGGTTTCCTTGATTGCTAAGAAATGTGCAGATTTCGTTAATCGATCGACAATTACCCATATCGTATCACAACCACTAGATGTACGGGGTAACTTAGTAATGAAGTCCATCGAAATCTGTTCCCATTTCCACATTGGTATTTCTGGTTGTTGCAGCAAACCAGATGGTTTCTGATATTCCACTTTGACTTTCGAACAAGTCAAACATTTGCTAACGTATCTAGCAATGTCAGCTTTCATGTGAGGCCACCAATACAGTGCCTTCAAGTCATGATACATCTTATCTGATCCCGGATGGACTGAATATCTAGACTTGTGCGCTTCATCCATCACGAGTTCCCTCAAACCTCCATACAAAGGTATCCACAGTCGATTAATGAAATAACGAATTCCATCAGGTTTAACATCCAATTGTTCTTCCATTCCTCGTAAGGATTCATGTACCAAATTATCCTTTTCTAAGGCTCCCAGCTGAGCACTACGTACCTTGTCAGGTAAGTCAGTATGTATTGTCATCATAAGTGTGCGAACCCATCTTGTAACATCAGTGCCGGAACCGTTACCGGAACAGTGATCTCTACAGTACATGAACAGTAAAACAGGTATGAATCATACACATTTCAGTAATTTTCATATTCATGTTATTTATCATTATCATGGTGAGTTGTCATAGAACAGTTTCAGACACATTTAACAGAAACACAGTTCAGAACAATGGTTCTTGAGTCGGATAATTATCTGGCAACACAGAACTATTATGTGATTATTTGATTAGGATTTATTATGTATAAACGTATGTGAGGCCTTACAGAACAAAACACACGAATATTGTTATGTGAATGCTAAATTGACGGGTTATTCGTATAGGTGACGATCTGTACGAATATATCTGAAAGTTTAACGTTCTGAATGATATTCTATAATTAGTAAACAAGATTGAAAAGTATAGTTATCGCCGTGTTCGTGTGGGTGACGATCCGAACGAATACGCGCGACGACCGTACATTTCGATTTAAACAGTTAATTAATATTTTAAATTGTTTATAAATAAGAAGTTATTAGTTAATTTATTACAAATCACAACCTGGAATAATTAAATAAACTCTAAGTTATTAAATCGCGTCTTCGATACGAAAACTACGCGGTTCGGGAATTTTACGCGAAACTGAACGAAACCGAAAGACCGGGTATTATCCTAAGTCTTTAATGAGCTCATAATGGCACCAACTACCACCACCAAACTCACTTTTCTCCACCATTTTCGTTTTCATCCTCTCTCTCTCTCTAGAACAAGTTCCTCCTCCTTCTCTCTACAAATTTGTGGTGAATTTCGCAGTGGATTCGAGCCTAGTTGACATCTAAACGTTCAAATCATCAAGAAGATCACGAAAGTACAAGAAATTCGAACTTCTACCCACGAGATCTAAGGTAAACAACCCTTGTAAACTCGGTTTTAGAGGGTTTTCACGAAGATATATGATTTTGTTATTATAATCAATGTTAAACACATAAAATACTTGAGTTAAGGTGTTATACGCACTTTGGCACTGTTAGGATTGAGCTTGTAACAGGTTTAGCATTCTAAAAGGAGATGATAGCACAGGTTCGTGGTTTCCCTCAGTCGGCCGAACCCTTTCAAACGGCTAAGTGATAGCCGAACCCACATCTGGGTTAGCTGAATTAAGAACGAACCCTGGGCACCGAACCCTGCCACCTGCACCGAACCCTTGACCATGCAACGAACCCTGCTTTACCCTGAGTATACCTGCAACGAACCATTTAGCTTCTGTGTGCCGAACCTGTGGTCATCAACCTACCAACCGAGCCTTAGTTGGACCGAACCCTTGACTACAACGAACCCTCAACATGCTGACGAGCCTAAATGTCACGAACTATTGGAACCGAACCTTGCATGGCCGAACCATGGCCATGCAACTCACGAACCCAAGGTCAACGAGCCCTTAATGGAATCTGGTTTAAGCCAGCCAAACCTTATGCTATTTTTTTTTTGTAAAGGCCGCGAACCCAGGATCAAGCTTTCAAGACGAACCATAAGGGTTCGCCGAACTGCTATTGTTGACAAACCTTGGGAAGAACCAAAAAGGGTTCGCTGCCCTATACATTGTGTCAACCCTCAAAATCGTTTAACTAAGTCGATGTGAACCTAGGACCAATG
The DNA here is from genome assembly GCA_009363875.1 of Mikania micrantha. NCBI lineage: Eukaryota > Viridiplantae > Streptophyta > Magnoliopsida > Asterales > Asteraceae > Mikania > Mikania micrantha. The sequence continues at coordinate 48,817,094 of CM018692.1, forward strand.
GAAACTTGTACGAGTAACACAACAAGTGATTATTTGATTGATAACCTAAGTATCTCACAAGGATTGATGGTTTAAATTTCATTCATGGGCACAAGTAGATCAACTACATATATATATATATATACGCATGTGGGTGTGCATGAGTAAGGAGGAAACCCTAATCATGCATGCATGCCCGGCCATAGTTATTGATCATGCAAGATGGTTTAACAACCATGATAAACTAGTTATAAGTTCATGAAAATCAACGACAAGAGTTGGTTAAGTGACAAGAAACCAAAGGTATTCAATTGGGCCAAAGTGGCCCAATGGAGTTTAAATAGCCCAACACATCTTAAGTGTTTAATTTTAACTCAGGTAATGATGTTTAAATAAAATGAAGGCATGGTGGATTTATTAAAGCCTAATTCAATATTTTTTTAATAAGTGGTTACTTTAAATAAAGACTTGTTGTAAATAGACAATATAATAGTCGGGAAATGTTTTAAAAACAAAGGAAACTATGCTAAAATTTTCTAAAATATAAAAGTAACTTATGTAACTAATCATGGGAATTGGGATCATAAGAAGGGTAATTAAGATAGAGTAGATCTTAGATACACTTAGTACTAAGACACTTAGTTGCACACACAACAAGACTCAAGGTCTTAGGCACAACGACTACTACGCGTACTTATTATATTCGAATTCTTATAAAATAACTCAGGAACCGAAGAAACTTAGCTTACATACAGGAGCGCGCATTTTGTGTTAGATCAAATTACATAGCAGCACAGGTGAGTTCATTGCCCCTTTTCTAACATTTTGTTTTAAAACGCGGGGCTGAGAAGCATGCGTAAACTGTTTATTTAAATTGTTTACTTGAATGCTTTTAAATTTATATGTTTTACATATATATAAATGTTATCCTAGACCATGTCTAGGAAGATTTTATGCAGGTTTATTAACTGATTTACTTATATATTAAGTGAATAATCAAGTTAAACTAAACTTTTCAATAAGTCAAAACAATTTAAGGAATCAAATCAAACATTTTGACAAAACAAGTGGGTGAATTCAAGGAATCAAAACAAACATTTTGACAAAACAAGTGGGTGAATTCAAGGGATCAAAACAAACATTTTGACAAAACAAGTGGGTGAATTCAAGGGATCAAATCAAGCATTTTGACAAAACAAGTGTGGGACATCAAGACATCAATAAAACAATCTTTGCAAAGATAACATTCAATGTTCTACAAACCAAGTGTTTGTTGGACAATGAATCAAGTGTACAACCAATCAATGAATCTTGTATTCTATGATCAACACATCAAGTACATCTTGTGACAAAATCAGACGATCATTAAATCATTTTTAAGGGATAGTATGGGAAATGTCAGAGATAACATTTGCCAACACATTGAATTCAGAAATCCTATATTTCAAGAAGTCCTAGCTAGACTGATTGACTTGTAGGTCTTATGTTTGATGATATTTACAGAATTCCCTAACTACTAAGTACCTAGATTGACAGACTAGTCTACTCGAGTATGACCAAAGGCCCCAATCATAAGGACTTAGATTTTATTAAATGTTTACTTACTTGTTTAATTAAGCATTTATAACTGTTTATACAATTGTGTGGTTGATCATATTGTATGATGAACTTAAGGAATCAACAGGGATTTCAAATGATTGTAATGACAGGAACAATAAACAGAGGAACATATGGGATTGTGTTAAGGGTAAAAATGCTTAATTATCATTAACAACAGTGTCATATGTGAATTAGTATGTGGTGGGATGTTGGCTGGGCGGGCGGTAAGTTCGACCCTATATATGCCCTATATATAAGCATACCGATTTGGATATTACATGTGAAGTTAATGAGGTTAGGGTCTTTACCAAAGGAGGTTTTCAAATCATTTTCAAATCATTTTCAATTACTAAACTATATGAACTCACCAACCATGTGTTGACCTTTATTTTTGCATGACTTCTCAGGTGACGAACAGGTCAATTAGTAAGTCATTTCTTTTGGACTAGGACTTCAGATAGAAGACTAGTATTTTGGACCTGCATACTTTTGAAGACATCATGATATAAATTATTTTGTATATCTTGTGTAAATACAAGATAGTCATTTATTGATGTTTTACAATAGATTTACATTGTTAAATTATAAACGTTACTGCTGTAATTTAACTTTGTAATTCTATTATATTTAGCATTTCTCATTTACATCATGTGCAATGTAGACAATCTGATCACTTCGATTATCACTCACGATATCGCGCCCCGGGAACCTTCCGCCCTTCGGGGAAACCCGATCCTACCCCGCCGGCTCGGGGTGTGACAGATTGGTATCAGAGCCATGGTTATAGAGAAATATAGGTCATTTATTTAAATGGTTTGGCCTAGACTATAACCTAGGGATCCTGCATGTAGAGAAAGTAGGACTTAAGACTTATTTGCATATTGTCTTCTGTATTCGATCATTGCACTAACCGATGACTTTATTGGTTATGATCAGAATGCCTCCACGAAGACAACCTCCTTTGATACAGCTACCACCACAAGACTTGGCTCCACACTCCTCCACACCGTCTCCGAATGACTCTGCACCACCACCTCCTCCACCTCCTCCTCCCCCTCCTCCATTGATTACTCAAGCATCTGGTTCGGGCACAGTACCGACCATGGATCCTGCTACTATCGCTCTGGTGACGTTACTGAGTAGCCAGATGACGAATCAGATGAAAGAAGCTATACCGGAGATGTTCCTTCGTCTTCGTAATGAGATCCTCAATACTGGCAACACATCAGGGGAAGCCAGTGGAAACACTGGAGATTCATCTCACTACTCCTACAAGTCCTTCGTAGGATGTAAGCCACCCAGTTTCAGTGGGTCTGAAGGCGCCGTTGGATTAATCCAATGGATTGAGAAGATTGAGGCAACATTGGATCTTTGCAGCTGCCCCGAACACCACAAGGTCCGTTACTCAGCGGGAACATTCAACAAACGGGCTCTGACATGGTGGAACGGTCAGATCAATGCCAGAGGAAGAGAAGAAGCCATGGCCATGCCATGGGAAGATTTCAAGACACTGCTGCGAACAGAGTTCTGTCCGAAGAATGAGCTGCAGAAATTGGAGGTTGAATTATCTAATCATGTGATGAAGGGGGCTGATCACATGGGGTATACAACTCGTTACCACGAGTTGGTTGCTTTGGTACCTGACATGGTACCAACATTGGAGAAAAGAATAGACAGATATGTGGGTGGACTTCCCGCCTGCATTCAGGGCATGGTTGTTTCAGCCAACCCTACTACTGTTGAATCTGCAGTGAGACTGTCTGGGAAACTCACTGATCTTATGGTGGCCTCTGGAGTTTTAAAGAAAGAGGCTGAACCCAATAAGAACAAAGCTGAATCTTCAAAGAAACCCTCCCATCATCAGAAGAAGAAACAGAAGACCATCAAGAACTACGCGGTGGCCACACCTCTGCAACAAATAGCAGCAACACCACAAAACCCCAACCGCAAACCCTATACTGGCCCATATCCTCTGTGTGCCAAGTGTCAGTATCACCACACTGCTGACACTCCCTGCAAGCATTGCACGGGATGTGGAAGAAAGGGCCATTGGGTCCAATACTGTAGGATGACACCTAACCAAGCAGTCAACAATGCTGCTTTGGCTCTTCCTCCACCAGCAAATCAGAACAATGGTGGATGCTATAATTGTGGCGAACAAGGCCACTTTGCGAAGAACTGTCCAAAGAAGGCTCAACCAGCAGTACAAGCACCCCGTGGACGAGCTTTTGCCATCGGAGCACCAGCTGCACGCCAGGACCCAAATGTGGTCACTGGTACGTTTCTCTTACATGACTTTTATGCATCTGTCTTATTTGATACTGGTGCGGATCAGAGTTTTATCTCTACCGACTTTGCATGCCAACTAGATTCCATAGAGGAACAGTTAGACTTCCCTTACATTATAGAAGTAGCTAACGGGAAACAGATCACAGTTAGTACAGTTTATAGGAACTGCCCATTGACACTAAATGATTTTACATTTACCATCGATTTGATACCGATGGAGCTGGGTAGTTTTGACATCATTGTTGGAATGGATTGGCTCTCATCTAACCGAGTGGAAGTCATATGTTCTGAGAAGCTGCTTCGAATTCCATTGCCGAGTGATCGTGTATTGGAAGTTAAAGGGGATCAAGCAAAGCGAAGTGTCAAAATCATTTCTTGCATAAAGGCGCGTAAGTGTCTACAGAAGCGGTGCATAGCATTCCTGGCTCATGTGGTGGAAAAAGAGAAAGACAAGAAGAAGATTCAAGATGTACCAGTAGTGAAAGAATATCCTGAAGTATTCCCCGAAGACCTACCAGGTTTGCCACCTACGCGACCGGTAGAATTTCGTATTGACTTAATTCCTGGAGCAACTCCTGTTGCTAAATCTCCTTACAGGTTAGCACCTTCAGAGATGCAGGAATTGTCTAATCAGTTACAAGAGCTACTTGACAAGGGTTTCATCAGACCGAGCTACTCACCTTGGGGAGCTCCGGTCTTGTTCGTGAAAAAGAAAGACGGATCGTTCAGAATGTGCATAGATTACCGTGAACTGAACAAACTAACCATCAAGAATCGGTATCCATTACCGAGGATTGATGATTTGTTTGACCAACTGCAAGGAGCTCAATATTTCTCCAAGATTGACTTGCGGTCCGGATATCATCAGTTGAGAGTTCAAGATGAAGACATACCGAAAACGGCCTTCCGAACAAGGTATGGGCATTATGAATTTAGGGTGATGCCCTTCGGATTGACAAATGCACCAGCGGTTTTCATGGATCTCATGAACCGAGTGTGCAAGCCGTACTTGGATAAGTTTGTCATTGTCTTTATCGATGACATACTGATTTATTCCAAGACCAAAACAGAACATGAGCAACACCTTAGAAAGATCTTGGAGCTGTTGAAAGAAGAGAAACTCTATGCCAAATTCTCCAAATGTGAGTTTTGGCTAAGAGAAGTTCAATTTCTGGGTCATGTGGTCAACAGCGAGGGAATTCATGTAGACCCTGCCAAGATTGAAGCGATAAAGAATTGGGACACTCCGAAGACACCGACGGAGATACGGTCTTTTCTGGGATTGGCGGGTTATTACAGAAGGTTTATCTCAAACTTTTCTAAGATAGCCTTGCCTCTCACTAAGCTAACCCAGAAAAGCGAACCGTTTGTCTGGGAGCGGAAACAGGAAGATGCTTTTCAGACATTGAAACAGAAACTGTGTGATGCTCCAATTCTATCTCTCCCAGAGGGCTGTGATGACTTTGTTGTGTACTGCGATGCTTCCCATCAGGGACTCGGTTGTGTATTAATGCAACGGGACAAAGTCATAGCCTATGCATCAAGACAGTTAAAGATTCATGAGAAGAATTACACTACTCATGATCTTGAACTGGGAGCTGTAATCTTCGCGTTGAAGATTTGGAGACATTACTTATATGGCACCAAGTGTATCATATACACTGATCACAAAAGTCTACAGCACATCTTTGATCAGAAGGATCTCAACATGCGACAACGTCGTTGGGTTGAACTTCTGAATGATTACGACTGTGTGATCAAATACCATCCGGGAAAGGCGAACGTTGTAGCCGATGCCTTGAGCCGGAAGGAACGGGTCAAACCCCTACGTGTTAGAGCAATGGGGATAACCGTGCAGACCAGTTTAAGTGACAAGATTATTCGAGCACAACAAGAAGCATTAGACCGAGGAAATCTGAAGAAGGAACTTGATTGCGGAGTAGAGAAACAGTTTGACACAAAGTCTGATGGTATAATCTACTACAAGGAACGTATATGGATCCCTGCGGTAGATGAATTGAGAAAACTTATCTTCGATGAAGCACACAAGACTAAATACTCCGTTCATCCAGGTGCTGATAAGATGTACCAAGACTTGCGTGGATTTTATTGGTGGCCTGGAATGAAGAAGGACATAACCGAATACGTCGGTCAATGTCTAACGTGTGCGAAGGTAAAGGCGGAACACCAAAGACCGTCAGGTCTATTGGAACAGCCTGAGATTCCGCTCTGGAAGTGGGAACAAATAGCTATGGACTTCATTACCAAGCTACCCCGCACTTCCAGTGGTCATGATACAATTTGGGTGATCATTGATCGTCTAACCAAATCTGCTCATTTCTTGCCCATGCGTTAGAACTTCACCATGGATAAACTGGCCAAATTATACATCAACGAGATAGTGGTACGCCACGGTGTGCCATTGTCTATTATTTCTGATCGAGATAGCAGATTTACATCCAGGTTCTGGCAATCATTACAGAAATCTCTAGAGACACAGTTGAATCTGAGTACAGCTTACCACCCACAAACGGATGGCCAAAGCGAACGTACTATCCAAACCCTAGAGGACATGCTGAGAACCTGTATTTTGGATTTCGGTGGGAACTGGGATTCCCATTTGCCACTGATTGAATTCTCCTACAATAACAGTTACCACAGCAGTATCGGATGTGCACCATTCGAGGCTCTTTATGGCCGGAAATGTCGATCACCGATTTGTTGGACTGAAATTGGAGACAACCGAATAACGGGGCCAGAACTAATACAAGAAACCACTGACAAGATAGCTCAGATTCAAAGAAGACTACAAGCAACAAGGAGCAGACAAAAGAGCTACGCAGACAAACGGCGCAAGCCATTGGAATTCCAAATGGGGGATCGTGTAATGTTGAAGGTATCCCCATGGAAAGGCGTTGTACGCTTTGGAAAGAAAGGCAAATTAGCACCACGATACGTGGGACCGTTCGAGATAATCGAACGTATAGGTCCTGTAGCTTATCGACTGAGATTACCAGATGAACTCAGTGGTGTGCACGACGTATTCCACGTCTCAAACCTAAAGAAATGCCTTTCTGACGAGTCTCTCGTCATTCCAATCGAAGAGATTCAAGTCGATGAACAGTTACATTTCATTGAAGAACCTTTAGAGATTATGGATCGCAAGGTTAAACAACTGAGGCGAAGCCGTATTCCTATTGTAAAGGTTCGATGGAATTCAAGACGCGGGCCCGAGTTCACTTGGGAACGTGAAGATCACATGAAGTTAAAGTATCCCCAACTGTTTGAAGAGGTAGCTGTACCTGATAACAACTCTTAAATTTCGGGACGAAATTTCTCTAACAAGGGGAGACTGTAACATCAGTGCCGGAACCGTTACCGGAACAGTGATCTCTACAGTACATGAACAGTAAAACAGGTATGAATCATACACATTTCAGTAATTTTCATATTCATGTCATTTATCATTATCATGGTGAGTTGTCATAGAACAGTTTCAGACACATTTAACAGAAACACAGTTCAGAACAATGGTTCTTGAGTCGGATAATTATCTGGCAACACAGAACTATTATGTGATTATTTGATTAGGATTTATTATGTATAAACGTATGTGAGGCCTTACAGAACAAAACACACGAATATTGTTATGTGAATGCTAAATTGACGGGTTATTCGTATAGGTGACGATCTGTACGAATATATCTAAAAGTTTAACGTTCTGAATGATATTCTATAATTAGTAAACAAGATTGAAAAGTATAGTTATCGCCGTGTTCGTGTGGGTGACGATCCGAACGAATACGCGCGACGACCGTACATTTCGATTTAAACAGTTAATTAATATTTTAAATTGTTTATAAATAAGAAGTTATTAGTTAATTTATTACAAATCACAACCTGGAATAATTAAATAAACTCTAAGTTATTAAATCGCGTCTTCGATACGAAAACTACGCGGTTCGGGAATTTTACGCGAAACTGAACGAAACCGAAAGACCGGGTATTATCCTAAGTCTTTAATGAGCTCATAATGGCACCAACTACCACCACCAAACTCACTTTTCTCCACCATTTTCGTTTTCATCCTCTCTCTCTCTAGAACAAGTTCCTCCTCCTTCTCTCTACAAATTTGTGGTGAATTTCGCAGTGGATTCGAGCCTAGTTGACATCTAAACGTTCAAATCATCAAGAAGATCACGAAAGTACAAGAAATTCGAACTTCTACCCACGATATCTAAGGTAAACAACCCTTGTAAACTCGGTTTTAGAGGGTTTTCACGAAGATATATGATTTTGTTATTATAATCAATGTTAAACACATAAAATACTTGAGTTAAGGTGTTATACGCACTTAGGCACTGTTAGGATTGAGCTTGTAACAGGTTTAGCATTCTAAAAGGAGATGATAGCACAGGTTCGTGGTTTCCCTCAGTCGGCCGAACCCTTTCAAACGGCTAAGTGATAGCCGAACCCACATCTGGGTTAGCTGAATTAAGAACGAACCCTGGGCACCGAACCCTGCCACCTGCACCGAACCCTTGACCATGCAACGAACCCTGCTTTACCCTGAGTATACCTGCAACGAACCCTGTAGCTTCTGTGTGCCGAACCTGTGGTCATCAACCTACCAACCGAGCCTTAGTTGGACCGAACCCTTGACTACAACGAACCCTCAACATGCTGACGAGCCTAAATGTCACGAACTATTGGAACCGAACCTTGCATGGCCGAACCATGGCCATGCAACTCACGAACCCAAGGTCAACGAGCCCTTAATGGAATCTGGTTTAAGCCAGCCAAACCTTATGCTATTTTTTTTTTGTAAAGGCCGCGAACCCAGGATCAAGCTTTCAAGACGAACCATAAGGGTTCGCCGAACTGCTATTGTTGACGAACCTTGGGAAGAACCAAAAAGGGTTCGCTGCCCTATACATTGTGTCAACCCTCAAAATCGTTTAACTAAGTCGATGTGAACCTAGGACCAATGGAAACTTGTACGAGTAACACAACAAGTGATTATTTGATTGATAACCTAAGTATCTCACAAGGATTGATGGTTTAAATTTCATTCATGGGCACAAGTAGATCAACTACATATATATATATATATATACGCATGTGGGTGTGCATGAGTAAGGAGGAAACCCTAATCATGCATGCATGCCCGGCCATAGTTATTGATCATGCAAGATGGTTTAACAACCATGATAAACTAGTTATAAGTTCATGAAAATCAACAACAAGAGTTGGTTAAGTGACAAGAAACCAAAGGTATTCAATTGGGCCAAAGTGGCCCAATGGAGTTTAAATAGCCCAACACATCTTAAGTGTTTAATTTTAACTCAGGTAATGATGTTTAAATAAAATGATGGCATGGTGGATTTATTAAAGCCTAATTCAATATTTTTTTAATAAGTGGTTACTTTAAATAAAGACTTGTTGTAAATAGACAATATAATAGTCGGGAAATGTTTTAAAAACAAAGGAAACTATGCTAAAATTTTCTAAAATATAAAAGTAACTTATGTAACTAATCATGGGAATTGGGATCATAAGAAGGGTAATTAAGATAGAGTAGATCTTAGATACACTTAGTACTAAGACACTTAGTTGCACACACAACAAGACTCAAGGTCTTAGGCACAACGACTACTACGCGTACTTATTATATTCGAATTCTTATAAAATAACTCAGGAACCGAAGAAACTTAGCTTACATACAGGAGCGCGCATTTTGTGTTAGATCAAATTACATAGCAGCACAGGTGAGTTCATTGCCCCCTTTCTAACATTTTGTTTTAAAACGCGGGGCTGAGAAGCATGCGTAAACTGTTTATTTAAATTGTTTACTTGAATGCTTTTAAATTTATATGTTTTACATATATATAAATGTTATCCTAGACCATGTCTAGGAAGATTTTATGCAGGTTTATTAACTGATTTACTTATATATTAAGTGAATAATCAAGTTAAACTAAACTTTTCAATAAGTCAAAACAATTTAAGGAATCAAATCACACATTTTGACAAAACAAGTGGGTGAATTCAAGGAATCAAAACAAACATTTTGACAAAACAAGTGGGTGAATTCAAGGGATCAAAACAAACATTTTGACAAAACAAGTGGGTGAATTCAAGGGATCAAATCAAGCATTTTGACAAAACAAGTGTGGGACATCAAGACATCAATAAAACAATCTTTGCAAAGATAACATTCAATGTTCTACAAACCAAGTGTTTGTTGGACAATGAATCAAGTGTACAACCGATCAATGAATCTTGTATTCTATGATCAACACATCAAGTACATCTTGTGACAAAATCAGACGATCATTAAATCATTTTTAAGGGATAGTATGGGAAATGTCAGAGATAACATTTGCCAACACATTGAATTCAGAAATCCTATATTTCAAGAAGTCCTAGCTAGACTGATTGACTTGTAGGTCTTATGTTTGATGATATTTACAGAATTCCCTAACTACTAAGTACCTAGATTGACAGACTAGTCTACTCGAGTATGACCAAAGGCCCCAATCATAAGGACTTAGATTTTATTAAATGTTTACTTACTTGTTTAATTAAGCATTTATAACTGTTTATACAATTGTGTGGTTGATCATATTGTATGATGAACTTAAGGAATCAACAGGGATTTCAAATGATTGTAATGACAGGAACAATAAACAGAGGAACATATGGGATTGTGTTAAGGGTAAAAATGCTTAATTATCATTAACAACAGTGTCATATGTGAATTAGTATGTGGTGGAATGTTGGCTGGGCGGGCGGTAAGTTCGACCCTACATATGCCCTATATATAAGCATACCGATTTGGATATTACATGTGAAGTTAATGAGGTTAGGGTCTTTACCAAAGGAGGTTTTCAAATCATTTTCAAATCATTTTCAATTACTAAACTATATGAACTCACCAACCATGTGTTGACCTTTATTTTTGCATGACTTCTCAGGTGACGAACAGGTCAATTAGTAAGTCATTTCTTTTGGACTAGGACTTCAGATAGAAGACTAGTATTTTGGACCTGCATACTTTTGAAGACATCATGATATAAATTATTTTGTATATCTTGTGTAAATACAAGATAGTCATTTATTGATGTTTTACAATAGATTTACATTGTTAAATTATAAACGTTACTGCTGTAATTTAACTTTGTAATTCTATTATATTTAGCATTTCTCATTTACATCATGTGCAATGTAGACAATCTGATCACTTCGATTATCACTCACGATATCGCGCCCCGGGAACCTTCCGCCCGTCGGGGAAACCCGATCCTACCCCGCCGGCTCGGGGTGTGACACGTCTTGTTGATGTGTCTTTTCTGCTTAAAGCATCAGCTACTACATTAGCTTTTCCCGGGTGATACTTAATCGCGCATTCGTAGTCATTCAACAACTCAACCCACCGTCGCTGTCTCATATTAAGCTCCTTCTGATCAAAGATATGTTGCAAACTCTTATGATCAGTGTAAATGGTACACTTAGTTCCATATAGGTAATGCCTCCAAATCTTCAAAGCAAAAACCACTGCTCCTAACTCCAAGTCATGTGTAGTGTAATTCTTTTCATGTGGTCGTAGTTGCCTTGAAGCATAAGCAATCACTTTATCCCGCTACATCAACACACATCCCGAACCCTGTGCAGATGCATCACAATACACCACAAAGTCTTCCGTCCCTTCCGGTAAGGACAGAATCGGTGCACTGCAGAGTTTCTGTTTCAATAATTGGAATGCAGCTTCCTGTTTATCAGTCCAGTTATACTTCGTTCCTTCGTGCGTAAGAGCTGTAAGTGGTTGAGCGATCTTCGAAAATCCCTCAATGAATCGTCGGTAATAACCCGCCAAACCAAGAAATTGTCGTACCTCGGTAGGAGTCTTTGGTGCTTCCCAATTCTTAATCGCTTCAATCTTTGCTGCATCAACATGTATGCCCTTTTCATTGACTATATGACCCAAGAATTGTACTTCTCGCATCCAGAAATCACATTTTGAGAACTTAGCGTACAATTGTTCCTGTTTCAGTAATTCCAACAACAATCGAAGATGTTCAGCGTGTTCCTCCTCAGTTTGGGAATAGATGAGAATGTCATCAATGAAAACAATGAAAAACTTATCAAGATAAGGTTTACAAACACGATTCATGAGATCCATGAATACAGCTGGAGCGTTTGTCAACCCAAATGGCATGACCAAGAACTCATAATGGCCATAGCGCGTCCTGAATGCTGTCTTCGGGATATCTTGTTCCTGTACTCTGAGTTGATGATAACCAGACCTGAGATCAATCTTCGAGTAGTAACTCGAACCTTTCAATTGATCAAACAGATCGTCAATTCTGGGTAACGGATACCGGTTTTTGATGGTAAATTTGTTAAGTTCCCGGTAATCGATACACATACGGAAAGTCCGTCCTTTTTCTTAACAAATAAGACTGGAGCTCCCCACGGTGAAAAACTAGGTCGTATAAAGCCCTTATCTAACAACTCTTGCAGTTGTGTAGATAACTCTTGCATCTCAGATGGTGCAAGTCGATAAGGCGCCCTAGCTATCGGTGTTGCATCTGGTGTAAGGTCGATTCGGAATTCCACCTGTCTGATAGGCGGTAATCCCGGCAAGTCTTCTGGAAATACTTCGGGAAATTCACAAACTACTGCGATGTCTTCAATCTTCTTCTCAGCTACCGGCTTCTCAGTTATAATTGCTATGACTGCTGTATGACCTTTACGCAGACATTTGTGTGCTTTCATACAAGATATGAGACGCAGTGGCGTACTGGTCTTTTCGCCTTGTACATACAATGTCTCTCCATGCGAAATAGGTATACGAACGATCTTTTCATGGCATACTATTTCAGCCTGGTGTTTGGACAACCAGTCCATGCCAATGACTACATCAAAACTGCGTAAAGTGATAGGCATAAGATCAATTTCTAATGTTTGACCCATCAAATCAAGGATACATCCTTTAAAGATTTGTTCAACTACAATTAACTTGCCATCGGCTAATTCTACAGTGTATGGGCTTTCTAAGGCAGTGGGACTGACATTTAGCAACTTAGAAAATGAACTAGATACAAAACTCCGGTCTGCACCAGTGTCAAATAGCATAGATGCATAGTGATTATTTAAGAGGAACGTACCCGTGACAATGCTGGGATCCTCCCGTGCCTGACGTCCTCCAATCACAAACGCCCTGCCCCGAGCACCATTGTTGTTGTTATTGTTGTTATTGGTGCCATTGTCGTTGCCGTTGCCATTTGTGTCATTAGTCCCGCCTTTCTTTAATTGTGGGCAATCCTTTTTGAAGTGTCCCAGCTTACCACACTCAAAGCAGCCCTTCTGTGCATTGTTCTGGTTGTTATTCTGATTGTTGGAACTGTTCTGTAGCTCTCCGCGGCAATCTTTAGCTGCATGCCCTGTTTTACCACACCTTTGACACTTAAATTTATCACACTGATTCCCAGCATGATGAAATCCACACCTGTTGCATTTTGGGTGTTTACCAATATACCCTCCTGACGATGATGACTGCTGACCACTGTTCGAGTTGTGATAAGACTTGTGCGAGTCCTGCTTTCGGTTCTGTTGAAACAGCCGTTGGTTATAGTTCTTGGTGTTGCTGCTTTCCCACTTTCTCTTGTGGTCTCCCATCTTAGTAGCCGATGTTTGTTTAGGCAGAGTTCCCTGTAACACTGCCTGATCAGTCAGTTGGTGCGCTAAACGAACAGCTTGTTGAATCGTTGTGGGATTTGCAGAAGTGACCAATCCCTGGATTTGAGGCACCAATCCTCCTATGTACCTCTCTATCCACTTACTAGCCGGAGTAGCCATGTGAGGTAGAAGTCTGGCTAGTTCATGAGATCGGGTCGTGTACTCCTCGATGTTTGACCCCTCCATCTTAAGGTGCCAATACTCCTCCTCCAGTTTTTGCATCTCACTGCGAGGGCAGTACTCCTCCTGCAGTAAAGTCTTGAAACCATTCCAAGTTAGGGGATTGGCCTCGCCCAATCCCAATGTTTGAACATTCGAGTTCCACCAAGTTAATGCCGGACCTTCCAAGGTTCCAGTGGCATACTTAACCTTATTCTCCTCAGGACAGTTACACATCTCAAAAACTGATTCGGCTTTTTCAATCCATCGTAGGAGTCCAATGGCTCCCTCCGATCCTTTGAAGTTATGTGGCTTACAGTCCAAGAACATCTTGAACGTGCACGCCTGTGGGTTCACCAATCCCCCTGCTGGACCCTGTGGCCCTGTAGTGTGTGTCTGTACGTAGTTCGCGATTGCCTCTGCGACCCTGTTATTGATCAGCTCATTGAGCTCAGCAACTGTCATCTGTACGTTCTCACCGGCCATTATCTTCCTAGTTAAAAGAAATGTTAGAGTGTTATCAAATCCAATGTGAAATGTGTAAACAATACAACAAACAACAAACATGTAATGAGAAATCACACAACTGTTGGGAATAAGTAATAGTTTTCAATAGATAATAATCTGATTTGAGTACAATACTTTTGAAATCAAAACATAGTTTTTCAAACATCTAATGTAGGGACACAACCCGCCCCTAGTAAGTTCAACTAGATCAGTCCTCTGGGTCATCAATAGTGGATTCAGGATCAGAATCAACAGCTGGTGCTAGTTTCTCCCCTTCCTCCTCTTCATCCTCTTCTTCATTCTTCGAGGCCACCAAGTCTTCCAAGGCTTCAATTCTGCCTTCCAGAATCTCAGCTCGGTTCTCAGAATCTTGAAGAAGATCAGTCAACTGAATGATCTCATTTCGCATCCCATTAACCAATTTGTAAAGGTTATCGTATCTTTCATTCACATCCCAGAGTTCCCGAACATTGTACTCAATCCTATCATTTACCAGTACAAGTCCTGACGTAGTTGGGCAATCTCCTCTGAATCAGTCCGTTGCCTCTTAGGCTCAGGAACATCCAATGCAGGTGGTGGATGAGTAGAAGGTCCCTCAGCAGGAATCTCCTGAGTATCCTCAGCTGGTTCCTCCTTAGGCTTCTCCTCTGCATCCTCATCCGGATCCTCCTCAGGGTCTGAATCATCCCTCTCAGATGGTGGAGGAGATGGGATAGGTGGTGCTGGTGATGATGGTGGTACTGGAGCTACCGGCTCCTCATCCTCCGAATCACTAATGTGTATGTATGAGGCTGATGATGAAGATGCCATGTCTGTTACATAATAACATATGTAAGTTCAGTGTCATGGAATGTGTAAGCAAGTCTATTACATAATACCATATGTAATTTCTAAGTGATATGTGTAAATATGCGTGTCTAATGTCTAACAGTTATAGTCTAAGTCTACAAATGCAAACCTAGTTCGCTATAACCAATGTCTCTGATACCAATCTGTCACACCCCCAATTTTCAACTAACGGAATCATATCGTTTGGGACGTGACAAACCAGGATCTCAGATCATTAGACATAACGAAGACCTCTATATGATTTTCAAAACATACATTGGTCTAAAACTGTAAAATCAAAGTTCTACGTTGCGGAAGCGTTTTTAAAACATAAACAACCATAGCGGTTTGAAAACTGTAAATTACAATGCAAAGTTTTCAATTGTTCAAATTCAAATAACAGAAATGTAAAACATGCCTGCGACTCGATCTCCTAGTCCATGCTTGCTTGCTTGTGTATCTTAGCGTCCTGAGAAAACATGTAAATCAAGTCAACACAAAGGTTGGTGCATTACACATGTTTAAGCATTCACAAATGTTTGAAACAACTGTTTAATCAAAATGTTGCACATAACATAATCACACATGCATAGTCATGATAGCTAGTCATTTATACTATTTACATAAGTGGTCGACACCGAAGCTGACTGTTGCATGCTATCGCATGTTTTGCCTTGCCACTATTGTCTAGCATAAACAATAGAAATGTGTATTGGCTAGTCAAACACTTGCGTAGATCCCATCTACCAAGTGAGGTTTGTCAAACCTAATGGATCTATTTCCAACTACCACGCTTTGCACTACGGCAAACTAAACGGTTCGAAATGTAAGGACTTGTAATGCTATGTTTGCACTCAAATGTAAACAGCTAACTCATGCAAGTGATATGTATCTAAAAGTGTTTGTTGCACATGTTTTCTCCCCCAAAACAGTTAAAATAAGAAAGGGGCCGTGTACGCACCTTTGCTAGCAAACAGAATGATCAACACACGTGAATTTGCGTAGAAAATCCTCTACGAAGAATCTGTGTTTAAACAATAACGTTGTGTTATTCGGGATGTCGTTTAATGTGTGTAATCACATACATTTCAACACACGTATGTTAGACTTGTTAGAAACGTGTATCCATAACTACACGTGTCTTTAAAATCGTTTAAATAAAATCACACGGCCGTATATGATTTATTTAAATAACCGTATTTATACGTGATTACGTTTTTGGTCTAAAATGTAAATTTTATTATTTTATTTGGTTTGGGATCTCGTTACGGTTCTAACGCAATTCGAATGGATTAAATCGGAGTTCGTACGCGAAAGTTATTGCAAAAATACCAAAAATGGTATTTTTCACAAAACCGGCCCTGGCATGGCTCGAACCCGCGACCAACCACTCGACCCACACATACTATACCATCTCATCTGGTTCTGATTTCATTAACAGCCTTTCTTTTAAATTCTTTTAACCAACAAGGGATCAGTTTCCCTTTGTTTATTAAACCGAAACCATGAGAACCCAATTGCCCCTCGATTCGAACTCAATCGATCATAAAACCATAGGGTTATCGTTCCAGAGATTCAAACGAGTTCATAGGTGTTTTTAATTGCCTTACATCATCGAATTATTAGAGTTTTATAATCCCAATTCGAGTTTGAACTCAAAACCATAAGCTTTGATTCAATTCTTCAAATTCATTAATGTTATTCAACCCAATCATACGGTTTTCACTACTCAAGAGATTCCGAACCTTTCTGCATAACTTAATTCGAAAACTAAGTCTATTTACTTCAAAATCACGAAATCCTTTTAGTTAATAAACCCTAGGTTTCAAAATCGTTTAATTCATTGTTGTTTCATGAAATTAACATATGTTTAACTTAAATCGGAATCTTCTGGAGTTAAGGATATAAATCAATTTGATTTTAAAACTTGTTTCCATGAAAATCCCCAATTGCGTTCTTATCCAGAACCCTAGATAATAAAATCATAAAATTCGTTGTTTCCATATCCAATTAACATAGGGTTATCCTTTGTCGGGATCTTCTGAAACTATTGATGATATTTGATTTGATTTTTAAACTAATTTAGATCGAAATCCCCAAACCGTTAATGCTCACGAACCCTAGATTTCAAATTCTAACAATTCGTTGTTGTTTGTTGAAATTAACAGAGGGGTATCATCAATAATATGATTTCGCACCTCTCTGTGTGATTTAATCAAATTTTTAAACGCGTTTGAATCAAAACCCCCAAATTGATTTAAATGATGAACCCTAGAATTCAAGATCATAAAATTCGATATTATTTGATGAAATTAACTTAGGGATTTCGTTCAATGTGATATCACAAGACTATCTGTATAAATCAATTTGATTCTCAAATCCGTTTACCTTAAAACCCCCAATTCGGTTTATGTGATAAACCCTAGAACTCGAATCCATTCAAGTTGGTGATAATAGTCGAAATTAACATAGGGATACCCTTAATCGGCACTTTTAGGCTGTATGGGAGTGACTACTTACGTGATTTAATGTCAAATTGATACAAATCAACTTCTAGCTTGAACTTCGGCCGACCTCCTCTTGAATTCGCAACTTCGTAGTGTTTTTCTTCGAATAAGGATACGTAACAGATGCTAAGAGGTCCGACTAGAGTGTATGAGGTTTCAATTGTGAGGAATGTGATTGAATTACATGAGTTTGATGACTAACGGCTTCGGTTTCGACTTTTTGACTACTAATTAAGTTAATTCGAAGTTATTGGGTCCTATAACTGATAATTATTAATGGTAATCATCAGTATAACGATTAGAGAGGATTAATGTTCAGTTACAAATTCGAATTTTTAAGAATTTCGAATTTTCTTGCATTTTTATACACGAATTTTGACTTTTTAGGGTCAAAACCTTGTTTTTGTTTGACTCCCCAATAATCCTTATGTATTAGATGCTTATAACCATATTAGAATAATCTAAGATGGTTTAATTCAACTATAGTTGATTATTGAAAGTGATTACAATTTCCAATTGGATCCATAATTCGAATTTTTGACTTCTAATATTCAAAGTTTACGCATTTAATTAATTACAAGCCAAGTTCTTTTATTCCAATTATGTTTGGGCCTATTTTGTTCAAATTAAATCCTTCTAATTAGATTTTGTATTGTTTCGCGTCATTTTCTGTTAATTTTTGTTAATGGGGTTAACCCGAAAATATCGGATTGTCACACCCGCATTCTTGCATCCTTCGCGTCTTCCAGCCATGATCTTCATAGCGAGAATAAGCGTTAGTGTAGGTCTAATGACTAATGTAGCACGTGATTGATATGAAAAGAAAACATGTACTGATTGGCATAGACAAAATTTTCAATAACCGATATTAGTCTTGATATATAATAAGTTGTACTGGTTACAATTCATTTAATACCCAAAACACTAAGATTCCAAAATTTCGAGTACAGAGACACAATCTGCCTCTACTAGGTCTACGCTAAGTTAATCGGAGGCATTATCGATAGTGGAATCAGAATCAACATCCACCACTGGTTCCTCTTCCTCAGTGTCAGTTTCTCTGCAAGAGACTCGATTCGGTCGTCTGCCCAAGTCAGGTCCCGAGTCAGTATAGCGATAATATTTGGCTCAAGTCACTGCCTCTTAGGCTTAGGTGAGTCTAGTATGGGTGATGTATTGTCGGGTGACTCCTCCATGGGGTTCTCCGCAGGATCCTTGTCAGGGTCCTCATCGGAAAATTTGAGACGTTGCTTCATGTGAAATGTAAGGTCGCAACATGAGGTTTTTATGGTTATATGGTAATCTGGACTATAGCTGGAAATTTGATGGACGTTATGTTGAAGTCTTGATACGTTGGTTGGATTCCGTTGCAACCATCAGGATAAGCGAATATCAATGTATGTGTTTTCAATAATAGGCTCACAATAGAATTTGCCAGAATTCATGCGTACCTGTAAATTCATGATTATGTTGCGCACCATGATCGTCAACTTACCTTACATAAGAATTCTAGTCCTCCTACTTAGAGCTATTAGGTTTTATAGGATCCAGAGTTTATTCATGACATCAAGGTTCAAACAAGAGTCATATGAGGTATGGTCGAATAGCCTATCGGAACTAATACTTGGGCTTGTTACGCGAGTTGTATGGTATAATAGGATCTTGCGTGGATCCTATAAGGATAGCTACATGACCTGAGTGTGTTTTCATCATGCCATTTGGTGTCGAGACCCTCATTGTGTGAATGCTAAGATAGCTGCTTGTGGATGACCACCTAGCAGTCAAGGAGTTTTTACGCACCCGTAATGAAATCTCTTCGCATGGTCGCTCTAGTTCTTCTTAACTCGAGCGACAATGTTCGTTCGGTGGTATTCTAAGAGTGACAAGGAGTCGAGTTCGGTACCTCCTCATGTTGTCCTTGCAAGTAGTAAGTGCGGTAGTACCAAAAGGGCTACGGGAATGTTGTTTAGGAGTTGGAAAGAGAATCAATGTTTTTCCAATCAGGGTTGAGCCACAGGGCCTATTTCATCCCTTGACTTGCTGTGGTTTCATCCCTGATCAGCTTTTGTCGTCGACTCTTCGATTCGGGCACCGGTGATGTAGCATATGTGTACCGGTTGCTCCTCCTGCGATGGCTCAGACGTGCTGCATTTGGGTGATAGTTGGTTCACTTTTGTGACACCCCTCAACGGGCATCACATGTTGATCTAGCATTGCTGCTGAAATACATTACATGACATATTTGCAACACAACACTCATGCATCCCAAGGCAACAAATCCTAATTAGCTAAAAAAATAAAACCATTTTAAACTTTTGTACAAGACATTCATACGTATTTTATAAATCTTATAGAGATTAAAATTTTCAGTCTTTTAAATCTAATTGTTAATATTTAAACTACTACTCCATCCAATTAACAGCATACGCAAGCTTCCAGATTATGTTCAAGATGTCAAATTCAAAACACTACCACATGATTACTTGTCCATAATACAACTTCTAGTATCAAAAAAAAAATAAACAAAAAAATATGCTTCCAACTTATCAATCCCATCCAATGACCTGCACTAGTTATCTGCATACGAGTTAAATCGGTTTCAGCAATTGATTTGCTGGTGAGTCATAGTAGAGAAACACAATCATAATATGAAATTCACAAGAAAAGCAAGAAATAATAATTTAGAACTTATTTACTCATACTTATGGGACTAATAAATCAACTCTACTGTAGGGACTCTAACCCTACAGTCTATAAGTTGGATGCGCAGGCTGAAGCCGTCGGGCCTCATTCTCGGACCACGACACCGCTTCCCAGCTTAGGTTTCCCTACAATAATCGGTATCGACTAAATGCGCACTCATCCCGAGGTTATGCTATCCTTAATGATTTACCTGAGTATGTAGCATCGCACGATACCGGACGAACCACTTAGTAAAGTCGTACTTCCATACTCACATTCATAAAAAAAAATATAATCAATCGACAATATATTACAAGAGACTATAAATGTTATAATTACAAAAATTCCAAGACCAAAACGTAACTTAAGGTTCATTAAACTAAAATAAAGATGTAATATCATGAACTTATCTTAAACAATCAATAAAATAAAAAATACGACTCTTATGCAGCCCCAAAGTATTTAAAAACAAAACAAGAAAAAGGGGTACCACGACTCACCTTGCGTGTTTGGTAATTTATTTCCTTGCTCTCTTGGTTTCTTTAGTAACAGGTCCTTCAACCTATTTCATCATTTTTAAGTCAATATCGTTACGAAATAATTAAATATTTTAAGATGTTCTATCTTATACTTTTTACTAGAACGGGTCGTTGACCTTTGTGTCAAAACAACCACGTGTTTCTCCTTCATTTTAGCTAATTTTTATACTTGTTACGGTTCACTTTTTCTCTTAATTTACAGCCTATATTAGGCTAATTTCAGCCATGTTTTTAAACTCTATTCAGCCCCAATATTATCTTTTTAACATGTCCAGGTAACAACTTATAGAAAACCGCTAATCCTTGCGACTGCCAACTTGTTTAGGGCTGATTACAGCTGCAGTTCAGCCCAGGGACAGCCTTGTAACAGCCATGTTTTAGCTTTGTTACAACCTTGTTGACCCGTTCAAATTACTACTTATTAACAACCATTAATTCTAGCAACTAGCAGCTCATTTAGGGCTGAATACAGCTGCGATTCAGCCTTGAGACAGTGTTGTAACAGCCCTATTTTGGCTTTGTTACAACTATGTTGATCTGCCCAAGTTATAACTTATTAACAGCCATTAATCCTTGCGACTAGCAGCACGTTTAGGGCAGATTACCACTACATTTCAGCTCTATAACAGTCCCGTGACAGCCCTATAACAGCCACGTTTTTGCCTTGTTACAAACTTGTTGTCCCGCCCAAATTGCGACTTAATTGAAGCCATTAAATCATTCAAATTAAACTGGTTTAGGGCTGATTACAGCTCTGTAACAGCCATATATCAGCCCTCTATCAGCTTGCTTACAACCTCGTTGACCCAGTCAAATTGCAATTTAATTCAAGCTATTAAATCTTCCAAATTAACCTGGTTTAGGGCTGATTCTAGCTCTATAACAGCCCTGTACTAGCACTGTAACAACCTTGTTATAACCTTATTGACCTGTCCAAATTTCAACTTAATTCAATCCATTAAATCATCCAGATAAAACTGATTTCAGGCTAGTTACAGCCCTGTATTAGCCCTGTAAATGCCTTGTTACATTCTTATTGACCCGCCCAAAGTACAATTTCATTTATGCCATAATTATCCCAAATAAAACAAGTTTAGGGCTGATTACAACCATTATTTCAGCCATATAACAGCTTATAGCAGGTCTTGTTTTGACTTTAATGAACGTGACTAAACATACTTCATGAAAATGACATGCATGAATGATCTAACCTTCTTAGGAGTTTTCAAATGATGAAAGGTGTCTTCAACAGCCCTTAATCTTCCTAAAATCTGCAAAATTTCAAAAACCCTCACCTCTCAATCGGAGTTGAGCCAAGAAGGAAAAAAAAGAAGAAAGAAAACTAGGGCTTGTTTTGGAGACTTACCTCTTGTGATGGAGATGATTTTGGAGCACTTTGGACGATTTAAGGACTGATTTGCAGTGTATTAGAGGCATGAGCTGTGCCCTTCAAACATAGAGAGAGAGCTGATACAATTTGGTGTGATCGTGAAGAACAAGAAGAAAAGGGTAGCCCATTTTTATCTAATAATTGGACCGGGTCTTTTTGTGGGCTTTTCCACATTAAACCCATTTGATTAAATTTTATGGACCGGTTAGTAAATGTCCATATTTCATTTAAATGAAAACCAGTCCAAATCACATCTTTTTAGCTTTCCTTTCGTAGTCCTCAATTCTACTCGTTTATTCGGGTGTTATTATTTTATGAAATCATGGCAGCTTGTTTGGTGTTGTTACATACTCCCCTCCTTATTGAGGATTTCGTCCTCGAAATTAAGTTAATGTCAGAGCAGATGTGGATACTTGCGTCTTACCCAATCTTCCGTCTCCCAAGTATACTCAGGTCTCGCTTCACGTCCCATTTTATTTTGACAATTGGTATCTTCCGACTTTTTAGCCTTTTGGTTTGTCTTTCCATAATTGCAATTGGTTGTTCGGTGAAACTCATTTTCTCATCTACTCGAATTTCATCTAATGGTGGTGTCGCTAAAGTTGCATCTGCCAAACACTTACGCAAGTTTGACACATGAAACACATTATGCACCCCTTTTAGTTCTTCACGCAACTCTAATCGATAAGCTACGGCTCCTATCCTTGCAATAATTTTAAATGGCCCAATGAATCTTGGCCCTAACTTGCCCCTTTTAGTGAAACGAACGATACCCTTCCACGGTGACACCTTTAGCATAACCATGTCTCCAACTTTAAACTCTAATGGTTTCCGTCTATTGTCTGCGTAGCTCTTTTGTCGGTCCTGAGCTGTCTTTAGTTTCTCCCGTATTTTTTTGATTCTTTCATTTGTATCATTGACAATTTCTGGCCCTATTAATTGCCCCATTCCTACTTCTGACCAGCATAACGGTGTTCTACACTTCCTTCCATACAGAGCTTCAAACGGTGCGGAGTTGATGCTCGCATGGTAGCTGTTATTATAAGAAAATTCCATTAAACGCAAGTGATCATCCCAACTACCCCCGAATTCGATAACACAAGCTCGCAACATATCTTCTAGTGTTTGTATGGTACGTTCGCTTTGTCCATCGGTCTGTGGGTGATAAGAAGTGCTTTAGTTTAATCGTGTTCCCATAGCTTCTTGAAAACTTGCCCAAAATCGAGAAGTAAACCTGCTATCTCTATCAGATACTATTGATAAAGGCACACCGTGTCGTGTCACAATTTCATCGACATATAACTTAGCTAACCTCTCCATACTATATGTCTCTTTGATGGCCAAGAAATGTGCTGATTTGGTTAACCGATCCACAATGACCCAGATTGTATCATGGCCACGACTAGTTCTTGGCAACTTTGTAATGAAATCGGTAGTTATCATATCCCATTTCCACTCGGGAATTTTTAAAGGTTGGACATTCCGGATGGTTTTTGATGTTCAGCTTTACTTTGAAGACAGATCAAACATTTCTCCACATGGGCAGCTATATCTCTTTTCATTCCAGGCCACCAGTAATTACCCTTCAAATTTTGGTACATTTTATCACAGCCTGGGTGCATCATGTATTTAGATTTGTGAGCCTCTTCCAGAATCACATTTCTCAAATTGTATCCGGCTGGAACCCATATCCGATTCCCCATTCTGAGTAGTCCATCTTCACCAGGTTGTAGTAACTTTACTGTTCCTATCATTTCACTCTTTTCTACTGTCCCTTTTTGTAATGTCATGAGTTGAGCTTCCTTTAGTCTACTCATCAAATCGACTTGAACATCCATCCACATTGCTTCCACTCTCAGTGGCTTCTCCCTCTCTTTGTGACTAAGGGCATCAGCCACCACGTTTGCCTTACCTGGGTGGTACTTAATTTCACAATCATAGTCCGCCAATACTTCCATACATCTTCTTTGACGCATATTCAGTTCTTTTTGTTCGAAAAGGTGTTTCAAACTTTTGTGATCAGAGTAAATCACAAATTTAGTTCCATAGAGATAGTCGCGCCAAATCTTTAAAGCAAAGACCACTACGCCCAATTCTAAATCATGAGTTGTGTAATTCCTCTCATGAACCTTTAATTGTTGGGAAGCATATGCAATCACTTTGCCTCTTTGCATCAATACGCAACCTAGTCCGTTGGATGATGCATCACAATAAATAATGAAATCTTCTTCTCCCTCTGGCAAGGAGAGTATCGATGCACTACTTAACTTTTGTTTCAATATTCGGAAAGCTTCCTCCTGTTTTGTTCCCCAAGTAAATTTAGCATTCTTTTGGTTAGAGAAGTTAATGGAGTGGCTATTTTGGAAAAATTCTGGATGAATCTTCTATAATAGCCTGCCAATCCCAGAAACTGACGGATCTTTGTTGGTGTTCTGGGTGCATTCCATTTCATAATTGCATCCACTTTAGCTGGATCCACGTGTATGCCTTGTGCGCTCACCATGTGTCCCAAAAATTGCACCTCACGTAACCAGAACTCACATTTGCTAAACTTGGCATATAATCTTTCTTTTCTTAATAATTCCAGGATTGCTCTCAAATGTTGCCCATGTTCTTCCTTGGTTCGGGAGTAGATTAGGATGTCATCTACGAAGACAATTACAAACTTATCAAGATAAGGTTTGCATACTCTATTCATCATACCCATGAACACAACTGGAGCATTTGTCAATCCGAAGGGCATTATCAAATTCTTATAACTAATTACCTTATAACATTTTTAAATACATTTTAACCCTTAAAAAAATTATTCTAGATCAATAACTTAACATTTCGATTAACAAAGTTAAGTCGAAAATCCCAAATTGTCACTAATTGGGTCATTTAACTCATTGTTGGGCTAAATTAACCCAATTGGGCTTCTCAAATACAATTGGGCCTCATTGGGCCTTCCTTGGCCTTATTGGGCTTTCCCTGGGCCTACTTTGGCCTTGTTTGGCCTACTTGGGCCTTAATGGGCTTTCCTTGTTTTTCCTTGGGCCTAAATTTATCCTATTGGGCCTGTGATCTCACTCTCTTCAGTTAACAAAGTTAATCCGAAAAGTCGAATTGTCACATCATCCCCTTGTTGAAGGAATTTTCGTCCCGAAAATTAATAAGTGTTAGGAGTAGTTAAGAAACTACTTACGAGTTTAAATCGTACGTGTTAGTGTGATTTGATCATTCTGTGTGCTTGTGCGTACTCACACACAAAGTCTAATGCTTGCAACATCACAACTCAAATGTGATCGTTCAATGTGACTGTTTGCGTGTACACTAGTTAGTTCACCTAACTGTGACTGTTTGTGTTTGATCATACTGTGTTGTGTAACCTCACACATAGTGAGTGTCTATAGCTGTTTGTACTATGCAACCCCGCACATAGCAAAATGTATGTAACTCATCGTGTATGTACTACCATAACATGTAACATATGAAATGTAGCACATAAAATATATAGAATGTAATGTAGCACAAATGTTTGTAACAAAATCAATTGAATAAATAAAATGTTTGTGCTTACAGTTTGAAAATTTGCAGTGTTGATGTGTGAAAGCATCACGTCATCCCCTTGTTGAAGGAAATTTCGTCCCGAAATTTAACGTGCGCTCTCAGTGTTAGCAGTAGCTGTTTTGAATAGATGAGGATATTTCTTCATCATTTGGTCTTCCCTTTCCCATGTGAATTCAGGACCACGTCTTGAATTCCATCGGACTTTGACTATCGGAATCTTGCTTTGCTTCAGTTGTTTGACCTCTCGGTCCATGATTTCAGCTGGTTCTTCAATGAATCGCAACTGTTCATCTACTTGTATTTCTTCCAACGGTACAATCAATGTCTCATCAGATAGACATTTCTTTAAGTTCGACACATGAAACACATCATGAACTCCACTGAGTTCATCCGGTAGTTTGAGTTGGTACGCAACCGGACCAATCCTTTTCAGAATCTCAAAAGGTCCTACGTAACGTGGACTAAGCTTCCCGCGCTTGCCGAATCGTATCACACCTTTCCAAGGTGATACCTTTAGAAGAACTCTGTCTCCCACTTGAAATTCCAACGGCTTGCGACGTTTGTCTGCATAACTCTTCTGACGATCCCGAGCCGCTGCCATACGGTTCCGGATTTGAACAATCTTCTCTGTCGTCTCGTGCACCAGTTCAGGACCTGTTATCTGACTGTCACCAATTTCAGCCCAGCAAACTGGTGAACGACATTTGCGACCATACAAAGCTTCAAACGGTGCTG
This sequence comes from Mikania micrantha, assembly GCA_009363875.1. Classification (NCBI taxonomy): domain Eukaryota; kingdom Viridiplantae; phylum Streptophyta; class Magnoliopsida; order Asterales; family Asteraceae; genus Mikania; species Mikania micrantha. Next base: position 48,843,601 of record CM018692.1, read on the forward strand.
CTTGAATGCTTGTATGATAACTATTGTTGTAAGAGAATTCCACCAACGGTAAATGATTTTCCCAGCTATCACCAAAATCAATTACACAAGCTCGTAACATATCCTCGAGCGTTTGAATCGTTCGTTCACTTTGACCGTCGGTCTGTGGATGATAAGCGGTACTCATATCCAAGCGAGTCCCCAATGACTTAAGAAGAGATTTCCAGAAGTTAGAAGTAAACCGGGCATCCCGATCTGATATGATAGAGATTGGCACGCCATGTCGTGCTACCACTTCCTTGATATAAATACGAGTCAGTTTCTCCATCTTATCAGTTTCCTTAATTGCTAAGAAGTGTGCAGATTTCTTTAATCGATCGACAATTACCCATATCGTATCACAACCACTCGGTGTACGGGGTAACTTAGTAATGAAATCCATCGAAATCTGTTCCCATTTCCACATCGGTATCTCTGGTTGTTGCAGTAAACCAGATGGCTTCTGATATTCAACTTTGACTTTCGAACAAGTCAAACATTTGCTAACGTACTTAGAAATATCAGCTTTCATGTGAGGCCACCAATACAGTGCCTTCAAGTCATGGTACATCTTGTCTGATCCCGGTTGGACTGAATATCTGGACTTGTGCGCTTCGTCCATCACGAGTTCCCTTAAACCTCCATACAAAGGTATCCAAAGTCTATCAATGAAATAACGAATTCCATCAGACTTGACATCCAACTGTGTTTCCATCCCTCGTAGAGATTCCTGTACCAAGTTTTCCGTTTTCAAGGCCTCGATCTGAGCACTGTGTACCTTGTCAGGTAAGTCGGTATGTATCGTCATCATAAGTGCATGAACCCGTCTTGTTGAAGTTTCCTTTCTGCTTAAAGCATCGGCTACCACATTAGCCTTTCCCGGGTGATACTTAATCGCACACTCATAATCGTTCAACAACTCAACCCATCGTTGTTGCCTCATATTAAGCTCCTTCTGATCAAAGATATGTTGCAAACTCTTATGATCAGTATAGATAGTACACTTAGTTCCATACAAGTAATGCCTCCAAATTTTTAAAGCAAAAACCACTGCTCCTAACTCCAAGTCATGAGTAGTGTAATTCTTTTCATGTGTTCGTAGTTGTCTGGAAGCATAAGCGATCACTTTATCACGTTGCATCAACACACATCCCAAACCCTGTCCAGATGCGTCACAATACACCGCAAAGTCTTCCGTCCCTTCCGGTAAGGACAGAATCGGTGCGCTGCAAAGCTTCTGTTTCAATAACTGGAACGCAGTTTCCTGTTTATCCGTCCAGTTATACTTTGTTCCCTTGTGCGTAAGAGCTGTAAGTGGTTGAGCGATCTTTGAGAAACCCTCAATGAATCGTCGGTAATAACCCGCCAAACCAAGGAATTGTCGTACCTCGGTAGGGGTCTTTGGCGCTTCCCAATTCTTAATCGCTTCAATCTTCGCTGGATCAACATGTATGCCCTTTTCGTTGACTATATGACCCAAGAATTGTACTTCTCGCATCCAGAAATCACATTTCGAGAATTTAGCGTACAATTGTTCCTGTTTCAGTAATTCCAATAGTAATCGAAGATGTTCGGCGTGCTCCTCCTCAGACTGTGAATAGATGAGAATGTCATCAATGAAAACAATGACAAACTTATCAAGATAAGGTTTACAAACACGATTCATAAGATCCATGAATACAGCTGGAGCGTTTGTCAACCCAAATGGCATGACCAAGAACTCATAATGACCATACCGTGTCCTGAATGCTGTCTTCGAAATATCCTCCTCCTGGACTCTTAGTTGATGATAACCAGACCTGAGATCAATCTTCGAGTAGTAACTCGAACCTTGCAACTGATCGAACAGATCGTCAATCCTGGGTAACGGATACCGGTTCTTGATAGTAACCTTGTTCAATTCCCGGTAATCGATACACATACGAAAAGTCCCGTCCTTCTTCTTTACAAACAATACTGGAGCTCCCCATGGTGAAAAACTAGGTCGTATGAAACCCTTATCCAACAACTCTTGCAATTGTGTGGATAACTCTTGCATCTCTGACGGTGCAAGTCGATAAGGCGCCCTAACTATCGGTGCTGCATCTGGTGTAAGTTCGATTCGGAATTCCACTTGTCTGATAGGCGGTAATCCCGGCAAGTCTTCTGGAAACACCTCCGGAAATTCACAAACTACAGGTATATCTTCAAGCTTCTTCTCAGCTACCGGCTTTTCAGTTATAAGTGCTATAACTGCCGTATGACCTTTCCGCAGGCATTTGTGTGCTTTCATACAAGATATGAGACGCAGTGGCGTACTGCTCTTCTCGCCTTGTACATATAATGTCTCTCCCTGCGGAAGAGGTATGCGAACAATCTTTTCATGGCATACTATTTCAGCCTGGTTCTTGGACAACCAGTCCATGACAATAACTACATCAAAACTGCCTAAGGCAATAGGCATAAGGTCAATCTCTAATGTTTGACCCATCAAATCAAGGATACATCCCTTAAAAATATTTTCCACTACAATCAACTTACCATCAGCTAATTCCACAGTGTATGGACTATCTAAGGCAGTGGGACTAACATTTAGCAACTTAGCAAGTGAACTAGATACAAAGCTCCGATCGGCACCGGTGTCAAATAACATAGAGGCATAGTGATTATTTAAGAGAAACGTACCCGTAACAATGTTGGGATCCTCCCGCGCTTGACGTCCTCCAATCACAAACGCCCTGCCTCTAGCACCATTGTTGTTGTTGTTGTTGGTGCCATTTCCATTACCGTTGCCATTTCCATTACCATTGGTATTATTGTCCCCGCCTTTCTTGAGCTGTGGGCAATCTTTCTTAAAATGCCCCATCTTGCCACACTCAAAACAACCTTTCTGAGCGTTGTTCTGGTTATTGTTCTGGTTGTTGTTGTTCTGTAGTTCCCCGCGACAATCCTTAGCCGCATGCCCAATCTTGCCACACCTCTGGCACTTAGCTCTTTCACATTGATTACCTGCATGATGGTAACCACACCTATTGCACTTGGGGTGTTTGCCAATATAACCCCCCAACGATGATGATTGCTGACCACTGCTTGAACCATGATAAGACTTGTTTGAGTCTTGTTTCCGGTTTTGCTGATATAATTGTTGGTTGTTACCCTTGAAGTTGTTACCTGCCCACTTTCTCTTATGATCTCCCACCTTGGTAGCAGATGTTCGTTTAGGCAGAGTCCCCTGTAACACTGCCTGATCAGTAAGCTGATGCGCTAAACGAACAGCTTGTTGGATGGTGGTGGGATTTGCTGAAGTCACCAACCCCTGAATCTGAGGCACTAGTCCTCCAATGTACCTTTCAATCCACTTACTGGCTGGAGTAGCCATGTGTGGTAGCAGTCTGGCCAACTCGTGTGACCTGGTTGTGTACTCTTCAATGTTTGACCCCTCCATCTTGAGGTGCCAATATTCCTCTTCCAACTTCTGCATTTCACTGCGAGGACAGTACTCCTCTCGCAGTAAAGTTTTGAAGTCATCCCATGTTAAGGCATTAGCCTCTCCCAATCCCAGAGTCTGAACATTCGAGTTCCACCAAGTTAGTGCTGGACCCTCCAATGTTCCCGTAGCAAATTTCACCTTGCTCTCGTCAGGGCAGTTGCACATCTCGAACACAGACTCCGCCTTTTCAATCCACCGAAGGAGTCCAATGGCCCCCTCCGACCCTTTGAAATTGTGAGGTTTACAGTCCAAGAACATCTTGAACGTGCAAACTTGTGGGTTAACCAATCCCCCAGCTGGACCCTGTGGCCCTGTGTTGTGAGTCTGAGCATACTGTGCGATTGCCTCTGCAACTCTGTTGTTAATTAGCTCATTGAGCTCAGCAACAGTCATATGTACGTTTCCCTCAGCCATTAGTTTCCTATTTATAAGAAGTGTTAGCACGAAGTCAAAATCTAATGTGACATGTGTAAGTAAAACAACAAACACAACATGTAATATAAATCAACACAACTGTTGAAAATAAATAATAATTCTTCCATAAATAGAAACTTTCTTTGAGTACAATACTTTTGAAATGAAACATACTTTTCAAACTACTAATGTAGGAACACAACCCGTTCCTAATAAGTTTAAACAAAATAAGAAAGAAAAGAAAAGAAAATCAATCGTCCTCAACAGTGGATTCAGGATCGGACTCAACAACTGGTGTTGGTTCCTCCTCCTCCTCCTCATCCTGTTCCTCATTCTCAGAGGCCACTAAATCCTCCAAGGCTTCAACCCTGCCCGCCAAAATCTCCTCTCGGTTCTCTGACTCTTCTAGACGACCAATCAAATTGATCATCTCATCCCGCATATCATGAACCAGATGGACAAGATTATCCTGTCTCTCAATAGCATCCCATAGTTCCTGAGATCTTTGTGCGATCTTGTCTTCTGCTTCCTCCAGATCCTCGCGCAATTTGGCGATCTCTTCAGCGTCCGTCCTTTGCCTTTTAGGCTCAGGAGCATCTAGTACTGGTGGTGGATGTGCAGAAGGTCCCTCAGCAGGGATCTGCTGAGTGCCCTCCTCTGACTCCTCTTCCGGATCCTCATCTGGATCCTCGTCTGGATCCTCGTTTGGATCCTCCTCCGGGTCCTCCTCCGGATCCTCCTCCGGATCTGAGTCATCCTGCTCATATGGTGGAGGTGGTGGAATAGGTGGTGGTGGTGATGACGGTGGTGCCGGAACTATCGGCTCCTCGTCCTCGGAATCATCAATAATAATATAAGGTACCGATGATGATGCCACGCCTGTTACATAATACCATATGTAAGTGCAGTGCCATGGAATATGTAAACAAGTCAATTACATAATGTCATATGTAATTTCTAAGCAATATGTATAAGCAGATGTGTCTAATGTCTAACAGTCATAGTCTAAGTCTACAAATGCAAACCTAGTTCGCTATAACCAATGGCTCTGATACCAATCTGTCACACCCCCAATTTTCGACTAACGGAATCATACCGTTTGGGAACGTGACAAACCAGGATCTCAGATCATTAGACATAGCGAAGACCTCTATATGAATTTCAAAACATATTTTGGTCTTTAAATATAATATCAGAGTTTACAAAAGTTGCGGAAGCATTTAAAACCAATAATACTTGTAAAGTAAACATTACAAAACAAAATACTTAAATGTTCTAATTCAAATATTCAAAATGTTTAAAATGCATGAGACTCTATCTCCTAGTCCATGCCAGCTTTAACGCGCGCCTTAGCGTCCTGAGAAAACATGTAAATCAAGTCAACACAAAGGTTGGTGCATAACACAGGTTTTAAGCATTCACAATGTTCAAAACAACAGTTTGAATAATAAGATTGTAGATAACATAATCACACATGCACAGTCATGATAGCTAGTCATATAAACTATTTACATAAGTGTTCGACACCGAAGCTGACGGATTGCCATGCTATAGCATGTTTTCGCCTTGCCACTATTGTCTATCACAACAATAGTAAAATTGTGTTTGGTCAGTCAAACACCTGCGTAGATCCCATCTACCAGGTGAGGTTTGTCAAACCTAATAGATCTATTTCCAACTACCACGCTTTGCATTACAGCAAACTAAACGGTTCGAGGTGTGTAAGGACTTTCAAGTTGATATGTTTTCACATAATGTAAACAGCTAACTCATGCAAGTGATATGTATCTAAAAACAGTTTGTTGCACATGTTTTCTCCCCCAAAACAGTTTAAAATAAGAAAGGGGTCGTGTACGCACCTTTGAGTATAGCAGAATGATCACACACTAAAAGCTCGTGTAAGAAATCCTCCTACGAAGAATCTGTGGTTTAAACAATAACTTAAAGTTATTCGGAATGTCGTTTTGTGCTCGACATCACATACGTGTCAACATACGTATGTTAGAGTGTTAAAGATATGCATACGTATGTACGCGTGACTTAGAAATCGTTTAAATAAATCACATCATTATTTATTTAAACCAACGTAATTATACGCGATTTCGTTTTCGGACAAAAATATGAATTTTATTATTCTAATACGTTCGTATTACCGTTACGGTTCCAACGCAACTCGAACGGATTAAAACGGAGTTCGTACGTGAAAGTTATCTCAAAAATACCAAAAATGGTATTTTTCCCAAAAACCGGCCACCCCCCGGCTCGAACCCGCGACCTCCTACTCGCAACACACATGATCTACCAACTCAGCCCGCTAGGGTATCGCATCAGAATTCAAAACTAAATTGTTTTAAACACTCTTCCAATCCAAATCCTCCTACATATTATAGCCGAAGCAATCCTAGTTCTAATTAGCTACGAATTCGATCTTGATAGCCATGAATCCATAAAGCTTTCATTGCAATAGAAATTTCGAAGTTATCAGAACCGATTAATTTGAATATAACATTCGTTTAACTCAAAACCCCCAAATCTTTTAACTCTTAGAACCCTAATTATCAAAATCCTAAAATCTGATACTAAAATCCCAAATTAATATATGCTTGAGCTTAATCGGAACTATCTGATACTGACCATAACAATCAATCTGATTTTCCAACTCGTTTGCTATGAAATCCCCAAATCGTTTTCCCATCAAGAACCCTAGAATCGAAAACCACGAATTCGAAATGTTTTGCTGAAATTAACTTATTATTAACCTTAATAGGTCCCTTATGAAGCTTTCTATAACATTTAATTCGATTCATTAATTCATTTGAACAAAGACCCCCAAAACAACTTTGATATGAACCCTAGTTACTTGAACTCCAACGAATCGATGTAATCAGTTGAAATTGATTTAGGATAACCCTTAGTCGGCCATATTAGAAGATGTAGGATCGATTACTTACTTGATTTGATGGTTAATCGATTGAGATCGACTTTGAGTCTTAAGTTCGGCCCCCTCGCGATCGAATTCCTTAGTCCGGAGCTTCTGGAATCAATTCACTGCTTGTATTACTCTCTGAGGATGCCGAATAGTGTTTAGGAATTCTCAATTGTGAGAATTGAATTCGAATTGTGAGGTTTTGATGCTACAATGCACGGTTACGACTTTTGGGTCCCTAATTTGCTTAAATTCGATTAATCATGATATTAATAACACTTGTAACTGTTATAAATCATTAAAGTATTGATTATAACCGTTTTAATTCGGCCATAGAAGCTTGATGATGCCAATTTCGAATTCCCCCAATTATTTAGAACGAATTTTGACTTTTAAATGTCAAAATTGCATATTTAACTTTTTTTACAAATCAAATTCTTATAACTAATTACCTTATAACATTTTTAAATACATTTTAACCCTTAAAAAAATTATTCTAGATCAATAACTTAACATTTCGATTAACAAAGTTAAGTCGAAAATCCCAAATTGTCACTAATTGGGTCATTTAACTCATTGTTGGGCTAAATTAACCCAATTGGGCTTCTCAAATACAATTGGGCCTCATTGGGCCTTCCTTGGCCTTATTGGGCTTTCCCTGGGCCTACTTTGGCCTTGTTTGGCCTACTTGGGCCTTAATGGGCTTTCCTTGTTTTTCCTTGGGCCTAAATTTATCCTATTTGGCCTGTGATCTCACTCTCTTCAGTTAACAAAGTTAATCCGAAAAGTCGAATTGTCACAAGTAGTAGTGCGGAAGCGGTTTGAATATATAACATTACATAACAAAACAAATGTTAATCGTTATCAAATTCCCTAAGACACTAAAGTTGATGCATTGGACTCCATCCTAGCATCCTATCCTTGTGCACGTGCCCTAGTTACCTGAGAAAACGTGCGAGTAAAAGGGTCAACACAAAGGTTGGTGAGAGCACAGGTTTGTATCAGCAATAAACATCAAAATTTTTAAAGTAAATGTTTAGCAGATTTATATATCATTACAATGCAATATCCATTGATAGCTAGTCAATATGTTTTATATCATATGCGGGTTCGCAACCGAAGCTAACATGCTGCCTCCCGCCATATCCATCCAAGATATGGCAATGTTGTTTTGGTCAATTATGCACTGTTCCAACCTACAGTCTAGATGGCCATACGGCTCTCAACAGTGGGGCTTGTCAGGCTCAAATAGTACTATTCAGAATTACCACGCTAAGCGCAAAGCACTATTGACGTTTCGAGATGTGTTTATGAGGACTTATCAGTTTTGTGGATGAATGCCACACATATGCATATACGCGATATTTGCATGTACAAAAGTAACCAAAAGTATGTTGTTGTTCAAAAACAGTTGTATACATTGTTTTCTCCCCCAACGGTAGAAAATAGAAAAAGGGGCCGTAAACTCACCTGGTTAGCAGTTCCGGTATGTGTGTAAGTGTTCGCTTCTGCGAAAGCTAGCATCTGCTAGTATGCACCTATAACCATATAGGTGTGAGTATGTGTTTTGTGGTGTGTTGTAATCCATACAACTCCAAGTGTCGGTGTGCTCACCCGAGTGTGTGTGTTGACTTGTGTTGACTCTACGAATCGTTGGGGACACGTTTGTTGTGTTTAGTGGCCTTAATGCAAGTAAGACACCAAAATGCATCCTATGACCCAACTCACGTTGCTTTCACGAAATCAAGTTTTGAAAATCATAATGTTCTTGTTTCGGGAAACTTTCTATATTTAGAAAGTTTCTATTTTTGGAAAGTATGATTATGAAATCTTATTTCATAAAACTAATAACTTTAGTATAATAAGTCGTTTGTGCATAAAATACCATTTATGTCATTTTGTCCAAACAAAGTTTCCCAAAACAGTAAGTATTCGTTTAAAAGCTTGTTTTCACAAAACGAAGTTTCTAAATATGTTAAAAATCATTTCTAAACATGTTTCATCAATCAAAGTTCATCAAAACACTTTAAAACATCAAAAGCCCTCTTTTGATTTTCAAAAGTTTCCATAAATAGAAAGTTTATGAAAAATCATATTTTTGACCAAATCAATAACCCAAGTGTGTTTCTAAACACTCCAATACACATTTGACATCATCATCACTAAAAGTTTCCTTTTATGGCAAGTGTACCAAAATCATCACTAAATCAACCCATAACTCAACCAAATTCAAATCCAACATTCTAAACTATAAAATCAGAAGATCTATAACAATATACCCATTAAATCACCAACACATTCGAGCACAATAACTAAAGGGAGTTGCATGTGGGTTATTTCCCATTGCTTGTTCGTTCTAACACTAGATAAGCTCATAAAACTACCTTAGCAGCTAGGATTGATGTTGAACAGCTTCTGACGATGATGATCTAACTGTTGATGATGGTTTCTAGCTCACTAGCTCCTTCTCCAAGCTTCAAGGACTCCAAGAACACTTCTAGTTGCAAGGGATGGCTTCAATGATGATTCCAGGAGGTTTGGGTGTTGTTTACAGAGGTTTTTTGGTCGAGTATAAGTGGAGAAAGTCGGAGAAAATGGAAGAAGTTCGACTGAAATGAAATGGGTTGGTTAAATAAGAAATTTTGATCTGCATGGCCTTCGCGTACCGCGATGGCCGATTAAAAATCATCTTCGCGTATCGCGATGGGATTCGGGAGTCTCGACTCCCGGTTTGCTTCGCGTATCGCGAAGCCTTTTGCCAAGGGATCCTCGCGTACCGCGACGGGTCCATTTTCGTGTTTTTCGATTTCGATGATTTGATTTCGCTCGTACTCGATTCCTAACGTTTATCCTAAACATCTAACGCATGTTTAGCACATAATCATATAACAGCACATAGGTTTGATCACCAACGTTCATGAGACTCGTATGTGTGTTTCGATAATTCTTCGGATTATCTTGGATAGTTTGTGTTCGTGTTTTACGAAGTGTTTGCACACTTGATTAATCCTAATCAATGTGTAATGCACAATTTAATAATTCTCCGAATTATTGTTTTTGTGTTTGTGTTTGTTGCAATTCATCTAATTAACCATAATTAAATGAAATGCAACGAGTATGAATGTGAAATGTAATGTTGTAAGAGTTGCAATTTACCAGAAATTGTCGGGTGTCACAAAAGACAACAGTTAGTACTTGTGATCGAATGTAGAAGACATGTGCAAGTAAGCTTCTAAGTTCTCTGCATGAAGGTCCCTTCGTTATAGTTTAGGCCAAATTGTTTAAGTAATAAGACATAATTTCTTAACAGTGGCTCTAATACCAATATATCACACCCTGGGATGGAATAACTTTTATATCGAGCGGCATAGTCCCGAGGCGCGATTCGTAATCGGAATGATAATATTGTATTCATAGCGCATTATGTATAACTAGTAGGAAACCCGCACAATGCAGCGGTGGGCGATAATTTACGTGGTACTTTCTGGAAATTTGCTAATTCGTCCATCCTCTCGTGATATAGATAGTACTCTCGTTATTTTTTTCCGTAGCATCGGTGTGATCTATCTATGACATGTGTTTTACAGTTCTTAATTAAATAACATAGGCCCAAATAAGAAAATATTAATCATAAACACAGTGATCTTAAATATAAGAATCCAAACACACAAATAAGATAATATTAGATATAAAAACAAAAATATAAAGTTAAACATTTACGTGTCAACTACATGGCTCAACCACTAATTTTTGTCCATTAGAATTTTTACACATCTTGATTACCTGACATCTTTCAGCTTCTTCATTTCGTGTAAAATAAATTCTTAATTTATGTAAGAGAAAATAATTCAGTATGTTATAAAGGATAGATTTGATAAAACTGACCATGTCTTAACTTTTGTTTTTAATTTCCATTATCAATGAATAAAGAATAATATGATATTAAGATAAGAATGTATATTAGAAGCATTTGAATTATATTACAACTATATTTAACTAACGACTTTATGTTAAGATTCTTTTTAAAAAAGTGTTTTGCTTACGTATAAGTGATAACTTACAATCCTTGCCTTTGTCTAGAGGATTTTGTAATATATTAAGCAAAGATTAATAACCGAAATATCAATCTTGACCAAAATACCCTTGGTCAATCTGTAATTACAAATTTTGCGGGTTAAATTTGGGGACTTACCCAAAATGAAGCAAATTATTTATTTTTTTAACTGCAATATACTCCGTACGTTTAATCCACAATACAACACTTATAAACTATTAGCTGGACTTCAACAAGTCACCCTCAAACCAAAATTGATTGCAACTAATGCATTTCATAAAGTCAAACGAATGTTGCAGAAATTCTTTGTTTTAAGGTAGCCTATCGCTATTGCCCGCTATTCGCTATCGATAACTATGTTGCAAACAACTCTTTGTTTTAAGGCTCTTTTAATTCATATGCTCTTCTTAATAGTCCATTATCCAACTTTTAAGCCTTGCAAACAACAACGTTTTAAGGATGTTACAATGTTAGTTTAGCCCATATTCAACCTTTTACGAACCTGCTGACCCGCCAAAGTTATTGGCCTGTTGACAGCCACTGATCCTCGCAATCAGCAGCCTGTTAAGGGCTGTTTGCAGCCATGATTTAGCTCCATATTCAGCCATGTTAAGTGTTAAGGTGTTTTTGACCCGCCCAAGCTGACAACTTACTAATAGCCCTTTATGGTCTTTTTGACCCTCCCAAGCCTGCAAAAACACATAAATAATAAGAATGTTAACCTATGTAGAGCCTATTCAGAAACGAAGACTAACAAAGTCAACCTGTGACCAGCTGAAGACCTGATTTTGTGTATTTTCATGTACAGTAAATTTTGTGTACTTTGATTTTCGAGTACTCGAACCATTTTCGTGTATACAGTTTCGAGTACTCCCAGAGTAGTATAAATAGACGTCTTTTGTACTGTTCTAGGTTGGATTCCTGAGGCAATTGCTCTCTAGACGTATTGAGGCATCGTTCTTGTGAACGTCACGAAATATACAAAGATTGCATTTTTACATCTCTTCTGTTGATTTTAATATGGATTCCGCACACTTTAGAGTCATTCGGTGTCGATTGGAGCCATAAAGCTCAAGTCTTGATCAGATCTGGACCTACAAGTGGCATCAGAGCCTTTGAGCTTTTTCTACACCAAGGTAACAACTTTTTCATGCAAGTTTGATACTTTTTTTTATCTTCTCCTCATCATCTAAATGCTATCAAAATTTGGGGCTCTAAATCTTGAGGAATTTTTCTGTGGAAATTTTTCAAGTATTTTCAAGTTCTAAATTTCGAGAACTCCTTTTCGAGTACATCATTTCGAGATCTGGTCTTCGGGTACAACTCTTCGAGTTCAACAGCCTTAGCATAATTGTTTCTGAGTTTTTTTTTGGGTTGGGTTTCGGGTACTACATTTCGAGAACAAGACTTCGAGTACAACCTTTCGAACACTTGGAGTTCGTGAACAATTGTTCGAATACTCTACTTCAGGTACTATTTTTCGAGTATTACTAAATCATCGAGTACAGCTTGGACTTCATGTATTTCTTGGGACATCGAACACTTGAGGATTTTGAGAACACTAGGGGCTTCAGGAACTTGTTAATTTTGAGAACTTGGACTTAGAAAATTTTCTGATCATCATGGCATCTAAGAATCTGACCAACTTATCCAACTTGCTGAATTTGGATAATGAGACAGGCACAGGAACTAAGCCACCAAGGCTTGTCTCAGGAGATAACTTCCAAGACTGGAAATTCAGATACTAGTCTTTCATCATGTATACAGATCCGAAGTTATGGAGATCAATTGAAGAAGGGCCTTATGTGCCTGTGTACCAGAGTGAGTTGAATGGTCTAATTCCCAAGGATCCAGAGCTGTACACTGAGAACGACATCCTATTGAAGGAAAAGGATGACAATGCGTATGCCTCAATTACTATGGCGTTGTCTACTAATGTGGCGCATGGTTTCAAGGAGCACCAGGCCGCCAAACAACTCTTGGATGCGTTAGTGGAACGCTTCGAAGGGAATGAAGATATGAGGGAAAGTCGCAAAGACATGTTGAGGCAACGCTTCAACATGTTTAATCATATCAAGGGAGAGTCCTTAGAGGCCCAACTCCATAGATTCACTCACCTCATGACAAAAATGACAAGTGCCGGAATAGAAATGTTAAAGGGATAAGTCAATAAGAGACCCTTGAATTCCTGTCGTACAACTGGAATTCCAACTACACAACAATCAAGAGGACAAAAGACATGTACAAGACTACTCTCAATGAGTTGATATCGATCATCAACTCATATGACATGGATGACAAACAAAGGGCGTTTAATCATGCCAGTTCCATGGGCATTAATAATGCTTTTGAGAATGTTGCTCTCCTGTCTACCATCAATTATCAAGCTGTTGGTTCTCAGCATTACCAGACATCATCACCTCAGTCTGTTCCTTTCGAGACTGCTTTCATCTCATCCGGGCAAGCCAGTTCAGTGCCCAAGATCAACCCGGAAAGTGAGGAGAATCTACTACTGTTCAAAGGATTCATGAACAGTCACAATGCATACATTGCTGGAGAATTGGCACCGACCAATCTCACTCAATAAAATCTGGAGCAGATCAACCTAGCTGATGTGGAAGAGATGGATATCTCATGGCAAATGGCCATGGCGGTATTTCGCGAAAAAAAGTTCATCAAGAAGTATGGCAGGAACAGTTTTGGGAACAACCCAGGAAGGAAGCTAAGATTTGACAAGTCAAAGCTATGGTGCTACAATTGTGACCAGCCTGGTCACTTTGCTTGGGAATGTAAGCTGCCCAAGGTTGTGAAGGAAGCAGACAAGAAGCCTGATGAGAAGGCTAGAGCTGGAGCTGGAGCAAGCACATCTAAAGCACTAGTTACTCAAGAAACTGACTCATATGACTGGAGTGACCAGGTGCAAGAGCTTTAGATGACTTTGAGCCATGCGTTCATGGCTGAGGTGGACGACGAATGCAATGAGGTAACAGAAAATCTCTGTTCTACTTCTTGTATTGAGATGGTTTTCAATTACCGTTCTCACAATGAGGACTTAATCAAGGAAGTCACCAAACTTAAATACTTTAACTCTGAATTTCTTAAAAATGAAGAACTTTTCAAAAGAAACTCAACGTTGAAAGGCGTGATATTTCACAATTAAAAGAACTTTTACGTGATAAAGAGTCCAACTATCGGGACGCCAGGCGTCGAACAAATGAACTCTCCACAGATTTAGAACATGTTATGACTCAGTTTTCCGAAACCAAAATCAAAGCTGATAAATACGAGTATTCAAGTACCGTGGTGGCTAACATAATTGATGTCCAGTGTAGGAGAAAAGAGAAAATTGGGCTTGGTTTTACTGAGGTAAAACCTCCATTTAACCATAACTACTCCATCATGCCCAATATCAACACATCTGTTGATGATCTGTTGTTGAAGTCAGGCCGATGGTTTGAGTTCACCACTAGTTCTAACAAACCAGTGCCTCTTACAGCATATCCTATTGTGACTGACCTTAATGATTCTCATAGTTCTGAGGTTTGCGCAGAAAGTTTGAGTGTTTCAGGTTCAAGGGAGAAGAAGGAGAAAATAAGTGCTAGCAGGAGCACAGATTGTTCAACTTCACATAGCAAATCACATTTTGTTCCAATAGTTGATTTTGTTGGAAGATTTGAATCAATCACTATTAAACCAAATGAAATGATTAAGGATTTTAAGACTAAGTTTGCTAAAATTAATGATGATGTTAAAAAAAATTTCTTAGAATCAGATACTTCTGCTTTGACTAAGCAGGTAACTTAGGCTCATTCCATAGTCACTCCTGAGGCGGGTTCAAAGTTAAACACTAACTCTGAACCTTATGTTCCAACTGGGTCATTGGAATGTCAAACCCAAGGCTAAACTTGTTAAAAGACCAATGAGGACTGATCAATCCTCCAAGCCTATAGAGAAACCTTAGAAGGTGAATCAGAACCTTCCTATTGCCAAAAGGGCCAAACCAGCAAAACAAAATCAATCTGGTTTTCATAAACAAATGTCTAAGATTTTCAAATGTAAACCTAGGCCATAATGGAAAAATAAGCCACATTTGAAACCTCAAGTAAAACCAATTGATCATGACAGTGGTGGCAAGCCCATGAATCTCAGGGCCAAATCAGACAAGCCCAAGGAAATTATCAAGAAAGGGCCCAAAATTCAACAAGTACCTAAATCCGTTATGATATGGGTACCCATCTCTCATTAAATGTGTGTGTGTTATGCAAGGACGACCACATAAGCTGAAGAATGTTTGGTACGTGGATAGTGGTTGCTCTCGGCATATGACTGGGGATTTTTCTCAGTTACATGAAGTCACACCATTTAATGGAGGATATGTCTCATTTGTTGGAGACAAAGGTGGGAAAATCAGCATGAAGTGCGCGGTTACAAATGGAACTCTAAGTTTTGAGGATGTGTACTATGTTGAAGAACTCAACCACAGCTTGTTGAGTGTTTCTCATATCTGTGACAAGAGCTTTTCAACACACTTCACAAACAAAGAGTGTCTTATCTTAAAGCCCGGATTTGTCGTATCGGAGAAATGGATCTTGATGAGGACTCCGAGAATCAACAATGCCTATATCATCAATATGAATTCTGATTCATACACAGAAAACACCTGTTTGTTTTCTAAGGCATCGAAGACTGACTGTTTGTTGTGGCATCGCCGACTGCGTCATGTCAATTTGAAGAATATCAACCGACTAGCTAAGGGAAATCATGTGATTGGCCTACCTTCTAAAGACTTCTCCACAATTGAGAAGTGCATCGCATGTGCCAAGGGGAAGCAACGCAAGAGACCCCACAAGCCCAAACTGTTCAACTCAATTTCATCAATTCTGCAGCTTCTTCATATGGATCTCTTTGGACCGATTAACGTCATGAGCATCAGGAAGAAGTCATATTGTCTTGTTGTAACAGATGATTATTCCAGATTTACTTGGGTGTTCTTTCTGGCCAAGAAAGATAAGACACCAGAGATTCTGAAGAAGTTTATCACCCTGATCAAGAATCAAAAGAATTTGAAGGTTAAGGTGATCAGAACTGACAACGGCTGAGACTTTAGAAATCAGAAACCTATTGATTTCTACGATGAGAAAGGAATTACTCGACAGTACAGTGCAGCCCGTACACCTCAGCAAAATGGATTTGTTGAAAGAAGGAACAGAACGCTTATCGAGGTTGCACAGACCATGCTGTCAGAGTCAAAACTGCCAATCATCTTCTGGGCTGAAGCTGTTAACACAGCTTGCTATGTTCAAAACTGAGCTCTATTGAACAATCACCATCAAAAGACTCCCTATGAGATTTTATTCAATCAGAAGCCGAAGATCGGGCACTTCAAGTCGTTTGGTTGCCCTTGTACTCTTCTCCACACTGTGCCGAATCACAAGTTTGATAACAAGGCAGATGAGTGTTACTTCGTGGGCTATTCGTTTATACAACATTTCGAGAACCACATTTCGTGTACTCGATTTTGAGAACCAAATTTCGATAACTGACCAACTTTCGTGTACTCCGTCAATTTTGTGAACTCCTTGGATTTTTGTGAACTTCTCAATTTCGTGAACTCTTGTTGACCTTCTGATTTGACTTAACCAGTTGACTTGGACTTGGACTTTTAATTTTGACTAAACTTTTGACTTTTGATTTTAACTTATTCTATTTTATTTTAACTAAATTGGCTCGTTTTCGTTTCAGATGGCTGATCTACGTTTTGTGCCTGATCACAACATGTCGATGTATCTAGGCGATCCTCCGGAGGAACATACTATGTTCAAAAGTATGGTGGATGGACGGATCCTCTCTCCAGTCAACTTTTCTATCATGGAACGTCCAGAAATCATCTCTTCTGTCATATATGACTTCTGGAACTCTATCACTAAGAGAATTGACTCCAATGGTAACGTGAGCCTGTTTGGGAAAGTTCAAGGACAGCCCATGATTATTACTGAGCAGATCATCCAAGAGCGCCTTCAGCTCGGGGATAAAGCTACAGATCCCATCGAGCTTGACCAAGAGTTGATCCAGAGGACAGCTTACCGGATGGGACACGAGGGTCTTTACCCTCCCACTGAGAAGAAGCTTCTCCTCCCATACTGGAGATACTTAGCTCACGTCGTTACACAGTGCCGCTTTGAACAAAAAGGAGGATATGACGTCCTGAACCAGGCCCTTAGTTCTTGCCTTGTGGCTATCGCTATGGGACTTGAGTTTAATTACTCAAGGATGATTTTTAGAGATATGCACACCACATCATGGGAAAACAGAAGGAAAGATTCTTGGCATTTCCCTGATTCATCCAGATCATCATAAACAAGCGTCATCAGAATCTTGTCCCAACTATCGGGACTCTGGGCATAAAGAGGATGAAAGATGACATTTTCTCCTACATGATGATGAACAAAATGGATAAGAAGCAGTACGTTGGTGCTCGCCTCTGGAGATATCTGGAAAATTATTTGCATGTTTGGATGAGGAGGTTGAAGATCAGGGTACTCTTTCAGCATTAGTTGCTGACGAGCATGATCTTCCTCACGCAGGAACTACTGCATTTGTTGCAGATTACCATGATCTTCCTCCTGCAGGAACAAGTGCTGAAGCCAGTAAGGCTATAGAAGATTCATCATCTGAGTTTTCATCATCAGGCAAAGAAGAGATCATCAGAGATCCCGAGCCTATCATTACACCGCTTTCCAGGGCCATTCGGGAAGAAGTACAGGATACTGATTATGTCCCCACTCCTGAGACATCTCCAAAGAAGAAGCGCTTAAAGATGATGTCCAAGAGGGCAAAGGACCCTAGGCTCAGGAAGAAGACTGCAGGCATATCATTATCCTCTTAGGAATTACAGACACAACCACCACCACTTCCACATAAACCTCAACCCACACAATCAAAACCACCACCACCACCAAAGCCTAAACCATCCCCTCAACCCAAACCACCCACAAAACCAGTTGCATCCACCCAAACTACTATTCCACCACATACATCCACCACACTGAAGCCACCCCAACTAAACCAACATCTCCTCCACATTCTCCGATTCCCATCCATTTCTCTCAACCACGACCATCACCACCCAAAGCCAATAAAGACAAAGGCAAGGCGCACTACAATCTCCATCTCCCTACATGCCTGAGAAGGTGCCTGTGGACTTAGAGTGGCTACAAGAAAGAGTGTTCCAGTTAGAACAAGACTCAGCCGCCAAGGACACACTCATCACCAATATGCAGGAAGGCATTGTAAAGATATGTGAGAAGCTCAGAAAGCAAAACAAAGACATTGGTCTGCTGAAGAAGGAAAATAGTCATTTGACGAAAGTAATAGAAGAGCTGGCTGGATCTAAGTCGGAGATCCAGGAAGAAGACAAGACCGACAAAGACAATGATGATGATGATGATGATGATGATGATGATGATGATGATGATGATGATGATGATGATGAGGAAGAAAAAGAAAACAAAGCTAATGATGATAAAGAAGAAAAGAAAGATGAAAAGAAAGCCCATGATGACGATGATGATACAGGTGGGGATATTGACAAAGGCACAAGCTCCTCAGGCCAAAAGCAGGATAAGCCCGCCAAGGATGATAAAGGTGGTGATGATACAGGGAATCCATCATCCTCAGAGAAGCCTCTTGACAACTATGATGATTTATTCGGGGATCTTCCCGAGAATTTCATGTTTGATGGATTCTGAGAGGAGTTGAATGCAACAGGACTTGGAGATCTTTATGCTAATGTCACTATGGACTCAGTATTTGATGAAGGAGATTGCCAAGTCTTCTACGGGAGCATCCGCAGAAGAGAAACCGGAAATATTATACATGGAAACGTTTCCACCGGTCCCTGTGTCGACTCCCTATATGCTCACAAGTACGTCAACACTCAAGGACAGGAAGTCGCATCACTAGGCAATATGATTGACAGTTGGTTCGATAGACAAAGTGATTGGACTCCTGCTCCTCCTGAGATACAGCAAACTTGGATGGGTGAGGTACCAGCTGAGCAGAACGATGTTACATGGACATACGGACCTCGTGACATGTGTGTCGTGCGAAATGAAAGATCAAACGTCACCTGCTGGATGTATGACAAAGACAATCAAAATATTAGTAGGTACGATGAACAGGATGATCCAGGCTGCTAGGTGGAGTGAAAGAGGAGAATGAAGTTATTAGTTTTCTCTCTCCTACACTCTCGATTTTATATTTGTGGTATATTTAAATCAAATTTCAAAATCCCGTCTTATCTCAATTCTCGTCGGTTTTAATAGTTTTGAGAGTTTGTGCCTTAAGCACTTATACATTATGCTCTTCTAATTGTAAAACTCTTAAAATTAAGAGATTTGGATAAAATGACCATTCACTCCTTCCTATATGTATTATAAAGGAGTATAGATTAGAAAACTAATGTAGGCATTAATTCAAAATTACAAAGCTAAAGTACAGATGTTCTAGTTCAATAATTTAACCCTATAATATAACAAAAGAATCATTGTAACCATTCTATCTTGTAACTATACAAGATATAAAAAGATGTTTCGTGGAATGTCATCAAAATAAATGCACACAAAAACAACTAGGTCCTCTTATCTGGGCATCCTATCAAGTATCTCGAATCCTGATGACTAAACATGTTCGTCATCTGAGAAAACATGTAAAAATCAAGTCAACACTAGGCTGTTGAGTTCATATAATTTTGTAATTTGAAAATGATTAAAAAAGTTTATTTTGATAAAACTAGCCAAAGTCTCCACCTTAAACCTCACTACCGACATCATCCAGTCAAGTCAAGTAATGCTTATGAAATAACAAGTGCAGCTGCCAGTACACCACACACTTAGCATGACACGAGTTTGCTTTTAATGGAAATTAAGAATTTCACTCTGCCTTTACTCTGTATAATAGTTTGTTCTCATGTATCACCTTGCTCAACAAGCTGAAATACCACAATGATCAATGTTTTAAAATGTCACAATGTTTATGAATTTGTTCAAATAGATCTTTGAGAAATTTCTTTGATATGATCGTCAAGTTCGTTCGACACACAACTTGATCATCAACACTGAACCATCTTTGTTAAAGCTTGGTATGTTCATCCGAGTAGTTTTTAGCATCATATGCAGCTCTAGGATGGTGTTGTTCCAAGCATTCATATTATAGTTCAAAGTCAACGGGTCATATGACTTAGGCAGTGAATTGAGGATTATATCCCAGCTAATTCATTTGTCAGTGGAGACTCATGGCGTGCTAGATGATCTATGAAACCCTTCATCTTTAGTACATACGTACTAACCGAAGAACCTTCTTGCATGTGACAATATAAGAGTTATCTTATCACTTCAAATCATTCATGTCGACTGTGTTGCTGAAACATTTCCAGCAGATGTTGAATCATCTCATATGCCTTCAAGTGTTTTAGGCTTTTCTGGAGTTCTGTAATCATGGAAGCAAGCATCGAACAAGAAACCTTGACGGAATCATCTATATTTTTGTCATAGGCTTTATGGGCTGCACCCTTAGCATTCATAGATTCTACTGGGATTGGAGTTTCAAGGAAATACAACTTATTGTGAGCCCTAAGAACAATTATCAGGCAACAATAAATATCCATGACGTTGAAGTTATTGACTTATCCTTCTCAAGGATAGATTAATAGTATACAAGGAATTAGTGGAGTTTACGTCAGCAGACATCTACAAATTTCAAGATAGTCAAATTTAGTATTTTCATGCTTGTCCTATTATATTATGACCTATACACAAAAAAATTTATTAGGAATGAGATCCTGCTTCATTATAATCGATGAATGGTTGTAGCACTATCCATTGTTATGACTAGGTAGGTAGGTAATGATTACCAATTGTCTATCTCAAACATCTCTTTGTTTTGGGGCAGGTCAACGGGTACAGTCGACCATTTATACGTTTAACCCCAACAGCACCTACTTAATGATTTAAGTGATGTTCGTCCTTAATTTGTGAGGCCCCAAAACTGGGCACCTCGCAGAGGTTGGTTTCATCATAACACATAGCTCTTAAACTAAAAACTTTCATAATCATGCAGCGGAAATGTAAACATAGTTTGATAAACAGAAATTAGTAAAGTGTCTGTATCAAAAACATATCGGATTGCCAAAACCAATGGATCGTCTGACTTGATGCCCGAGCTCCATGCCTTCTCTTATCGTACCTTCAACCTGACATACATGCTAAATCAAGTCAGCTTACGCTGGTGAGTTCTAGTTTTCATAAAACAACATTAAACATACTTAACATAAACATCATTTCATACACGTAGTCCATAACCTTAGCACATAACATCCTTAACATCATCGTCATATGTTCCACTGTCACCATACGAACAGTGGGCATATGCCGGCATAAGGCTCCATACCCATTTATAGTCGTGGTTGACTATCATACCCAGTTATAGTCGTGGTTGACTATCATACCCAGTTATAGTCGTGGTTGACTATCATACCCAGTTATAGTCGTGGTTGACTATCATACCCAGTTATAGTCGTGGTTGACTATCATACCCAGTTATAGTCGTGGTTGACTATCATACCCAGTTGTAGTCGTGGTTGACTGTCATACCCAGTTATAGTCGTGGTTGACTGTCATACTCCTATGACTATTATCATAGTTAACATCATGAAGCATGTTATCATAAAGTCATCATCATAGCATAAGCTAGCATCATTATCATGGCATGTCATTCATTATCATAACTCATTTATCATGCATTCGTCATACTTAACATACTTTCATGCATAAATCATGCTATCACATAAACATGTATATCTAGTCATGGCATATCATCATTCATTCATTATCATCATAAGCACATAACATCATAGACATAACAATAAGCATGTATGCCAACCCAAAACATTAAGCATAAAATAGGGCGTCTAGAACTCACCTGATAATGGATCCTTGTCTTCTTAACCGAACTCCTTAGTTAAGACCCGGGTACCTACATCGTTACATCATCTTATCACATTCCATCCTTAGACTTATTCTAAGTCCCCATCGCTACTAGCTTCCCCATCCTACTTCCAGTTCTCAAAACTTAGCTAAGTATTCGGAACACTAGAAGTTCATTAATCACTCCTGTACTCGAAATTAGGGTACATGAAATAACCTTTGTACACGAAATGGCCATGTACACGAAATGGCACCTTGTATTCGAAATTGGCATGTACTCGAAATACACTGTACTCGAAATACATGCATGATTTCGAGTACCCTCTGTACATGATTTCGTGTACTCATCATTTCGTCATTAAACATCTCAGAAATTCATCCAAGACTTTGGGGAGCTAGTTCTAGGTTCCTTAGGTTGTTACCAATGTATTGGAACCTCAAAGTTACGAACTTTATGCATAAAGGCGTGAGCTTTATGCATAAGTTCCCTTTTTGTATGACCATCCTAACTTTTGCCTAAAAATCCTAGCTTTTTGGTTTGGAACACTTACTTGAAGCTAGATGATCACTCCTGTAGATTCTCGTGCGTTTCTTCCTTCGTTTAGTCGATCAAAGCTTGATTCTTGAAACTCTTGGGCTTAAACTTCGAGTACTCGAGAGCAGATAAACTTCCAGTCAAAGTCTGTCACGCTTCCCAAGGCACCACTATTTATAGGCAGGGGCTAGTACTCGAAATCCTGAGTAGACGAATCCTGGCATACTCGAAATTGGTGTACTCGAAATCTAACCATTTCGAGTACACGATCTGTAATCCTAGCCTTGGTTATTTTTCGTCTATTTTCCTACAAGTTAATTGTTCATCACGCATCCGTAAGTTCAAGTAACTTGTATTAGAAAATTTTGGGATGTTACAAGTCTCCCCTCCTTACAATAGGTTTCGTCCCGAAACCTGCCTCGTTACGTATCGAACAGATGAGTATATAAGTTCCTCATCTCGTCTTCCAATTCTCACGTCATGTCTGAACCCTTCCTATGCTTCCACTGAACTCTTACTTGACGAACCGTTTTATGCCGTAGCTGCTTTTCCTTCGTATCCACAATGGCGACTGGTTCTTCAATGTAGTTCAGTCGGTCATCTACCTCAATGTCATCCAAAGGAACATGTGCTTGCTCGTCTGCCAGACACTTCCTAAGATGTGACACGTGGAAGGTAGGATGAATCCCGTTCAGCTCCTCTGGTAGGTCCAGTCGGTACGCGACCTTCCCTACCCTTGCCTTTATCTGAAATGGTCCAATGTACCTCGGACTCAACTTGCCTCGCTTTCGGAATCGAATGATTCCCTTCCATGGTGATACATTCAGCAACACTCGATCGCCAACATCAAACTCGATCGGTCTCCGGCGCTTGTCAGCGTAAGACTTTTGGCGATCTTGTGCAGCTTTCATTCGTGCTTTTATCACCCGTAGCTTCTCTGCCATATCAATCACGGCAACCTTGTTTCCCATTTCCTTCTGTCCAACTTCACCCCAACATACCGGGGTTCTACATCGTCTTCCGTACAACGCCTCGTATGGGGGCATTCCGATACTAGAGTGATAGCTGTTATTGTACGAAAACTCCACCAATGGCAAGTGGTCATCCCAGCTTCCTCCAAAATCGATAATGCACGCCCTAAGCATATCCTCCAACGTTTGAATAGTCCTTTTCGACTGTCCATCCGTTTGGGGGTGATAGGCGGTACTGATGTTTAGTCTCGTTCCCATGGCATCATGAAACTGCTTCCAAAATCTGGAAGTAAACCTCGTATCTCGATCTGACACAATGGAGGCAGGAACTCCATGTCGAGTCACGATCTCTTTCACGAACAAATCAGACAACCTTTCGGACGTATACGTTTCCCTGATAGGGAGAAAGTGTGCACTCTTCGTCAGTCGGTCCACAATCACCCATATGGTATCATGCCGTTTAGCTGTCCTCGGTAGCTTGGTGATGAAATCCATGGTGATGTGTTCCCATTTCCATTCCGGTATCTCAAGAGGTTGCACATATCCGTATGGCTTCTGATGTTCAGCCTTCACTTGCGCACAAGTAAGACACCTATTCACGTACTGCATCACGTTAAATTTCATGCCCCGCCACCAATAATCCTTTCGAAGATCTTGATACATCTTCGTTGCACCGGGATGAATCGAATAATGTGACTTGTGGGCTTCATCTAAAATCCTTGATCGAATATCCCCATTTCTGGGCACCCACATACGACCGAATCGTACTTTCACACCGTGATCATTGTCTTCCAAGTTCTTGACTTGTCCGAAGACGCGTTCAAAACCCACGTTCTCTTCTTTATATCCTTCATGTTGCGCCTGCTTGAGCTCGTTCAGAAAGTCTGGCGTTATCACCAAACTATACGATTTTACCCGTATGGCAGGATGATCAGTCTTGCGACTCAAAGCATCTGCCACCACATTGGCCTTTCCTGGGTGATATAAAATATCACAGTCATAATCCTTTAGCAGCTCAAGCCATCGTCTCTGTCTCATATTCAAATCCTTTTGCTCGAAGAAGTACTTCAAGCTCTTGTGGTCGGTGTAGATGGTACTCTTCACTCCATACAAGTAGTGCCTCCATATTTTCAATGCAAACACCACTGCAGCGAGTTCAAGATCGTGAGTTGGGTAGTTAGCCTCATGAATCTTTAGTTGGCGCGAAGCATAAGCTATCACCCTTCCCCTTTGCATCAGTACGCATCCCAACCCTTGTCGCGATGCATCGGCATACACAACAAGATCATCATTTCCATCCGGCAGTGCTAGAACAGGAGCTTGGGTAAGTTTCTCCTTTAGCACTGAAAAGGCTTGTTCTTGGTTTGGACCCCATTCGTACTTTACGTCTTTCTTCGTGAGCTTCGTCAGTGGCGTCGCTATCTTGGAGAAGTCCTGAATAAATCTCCGATAGTAACCGGCCAAACCAAGAAAACTGCGTACTTCCGTAGGTGACTTTGGAGGGCTCCATTTCATAATCGTTTCAACTTTAGCTGGATCTACCATAATGCCTTCTGGGTTCACCACGTGACCCAGAAACTGTACCTCTCGTAACCAGAAAGCGCATTTGGAGAATTTAGCATAAAGTTTCTCTTTCCTCAGGATCTCCAATACCTCACGTACGTGGCAAGCATGGTCTCCCTCGTTCTTTGAATAAATCAAAATATCGTCAATAAACACTATCACCGATCGGTCCAGCATCGGTCGACATACCCTGTTCATCAAATCCATAAATGTTGCGGGAGCATTCGTCAATCCAAACGACATAACGAGAAACTCGTAATGTCCATAACGCGTACGGAAAGCAGTCTTTGGAATATCCTGCTCTCGAACTATCAACTGATGGTAACCGGATCGGAGATCTATCTTTGAGAACCAGCTTGCACCTTGCAATTGATCGAACAAGTCATCAATTCTAGGTAGAGGATACCTGTTCTTTACGGTCAACTTATTCAGTTCCCTGTAATCGATACACATACGCATGCTTCCATCTTTCTTCTTAACGAACAACACCGGTGCTCCCCACGGAGAGACACTCGGTCGTATAAAACCTTTATCAAGGAGTTCTTGTAGCTGGGTCATCATTTCCTTCATCTCGTTTGGAGCTAAACGGTACGGTGCTTTGGCAACGGGTTGTGCCCCCGGCGCTAAGTCGATCTGGAACTCAATTTCCCGTTCGGGTGGTAATCCAGGCAATTCCTCAGGGAATACATCGGGGAAGTTACACACCACGGGAACATCATCAATCGTCCTCATATCCATACGTTCCTCAATCACGTAGGCCAAGTAGGCTACACGCCCTCGCCTCATCATAACATCAGCCTTGATCATCGAAATGATCTTAGGCGCGTACATCGCTTTATCACCATAAACCGTCACAGAGCTCCCATCCATCGTACGTAAACATATCATCTTCCGTCGACATACAATGTTAGCCTCATATTTGGCTAACCAGTCCATACCCAAAACTACATCGAATCCTCCTAAGGTAATAAGAAACAATCGTACTGGGAACCTATGACCCCCTATCTCAACATAACAATCATCAATAGCCTCAGTCACCCTGGTCATCTTACCAATAGCCGTCTCTACATCAAATACCCGATCTATCTTCTTAACCTTCCCAGATAACCCATCACAGAAAGTAGAAGACACAAAACTCATACTGGCACCAGAATCAGACAATACAGAAGCAGGAATATTGTTGATAGAAAAGGTACCTGTGACCACATCAGGGTCCTCAATCGCATCATCCTTTGTCATCGTAAAGGCTCGTGCTTTAGCCTTCTGCTTCTCCTTTCCTTTCTCTTCTTTCTTACCCGAGCCCGAAGCATCGGCCCGTGGTTGTCTACAATCTTTGGACAGATGTCCCATCCCGTTGCAGTTGTAGCATCTCATAGCACCGGGGCAATTGGCTGAAAAATGCCCCACCTTCCCACATCGAAAGCATAAGTTTGTGCCCACACGGCACAGCCCAGAGTGGCTTTTGCCACACTTACGGCATAGACCTGTTTCCTCTCGCTTGATCTTCTTGCCAGAAAACTTTCGTTGGTCTGTTCGACCCCTCTTAGTCCCAGAAGATTCCTTCACCCTGGTTTCCTCTTTCACTGGCTCATCGGCCATCACATCATCCCATACAATACCACTGAGTTCAACAGTGGAGTCAAAGGTCTTAGGAGCATTGGCCTTGACATGAATTCTTACTTTTGGAGGCAAGCCCTCCATGTACAACTTCACCCTGCGTTCCTCGGTATAAACCAGATGAGGAACGAGTCTTGCCATCTCATTGAACCGTGAAGTGTACTGCCTGTGATTCAGACTTCCCGCTTTCAGCACCAGAAACTCCCTTTCAACCTTATCCAGCTCATTCTTGGGACAGAACTGCTTAGTGACCAGTTCCTTTAGATCATCCCAAGTCATCTTATCCATATCGGCTGCAGCCTTGGACTGCTTAATGGTGTTCCACCAGTGAAGCGCCTCGTCGACAAAGGAGTGAGCTGCAAACTTGACAGCTTGATCAATTCGGCACTCACTGATGGAAATAACAGCCTCCATAGCAGATATCCAGTGGCAGGTGGCCACAGCATCTTTCTTACCATCGAAGGTCGGTGGGTTGCATCCTTTGAAGGACTTGTAGTCACAGCCCTTCAGTTTCCCAGTCATAGAGTCGCTGCTCTTAGTCTCGATGATCACCACCTCATCTTCTTTAGTACTCTCCTTAGTTCCTTCAGACTTGTCTTTTAGAGCATCCTTCAGTGCCTTAGCAATCAAGGCTGGTAGTTTTTCATCCATGATTTTGCAGACCTCATCAGAAATAGCCTTCACCACAATAGGCTCTAGAGTAAACTCATCTTCATTCTCAGGTTGCTCGTTGTGCTCGTGGTCGTCTTCATTGACGGGTTCTTCACTCTCGACACATGGTTCTTCAGGTTTCTGTGGTTGCTTACGTGGTCTACCCTTTTGTCCAGCCATCTAACTATCTACAGGATGCAACAATTGATGAGTTAGTATAGGAATCAGTTTAGCACGAAATAAGCTTTGTAAATCGTTAATGACGTTGATCAAGTGCTAT
This sequence comes from Mikania micrantha, assembly GCA_009363875.1. NCBI lineage: Eukaryota > Viridiplantae > Streptophyta > Magnoliopsida > Asterales > Asteraceae > Mikania > Mikania micrantha. The sequence continues at coordinate 48,871,081 of CM018692.1, forward strand.
TAACCATTTACCCAACTCATAGGTTCTAAACGTTTCCCATCCCATCTCTTCTATGCGCATGACACTAACTACATACATAACCTTACATCTAACCCTTAACTCATACATAAACATTCAGCTCGTGGCATCCGTTCATCCGTGGTTGGCAATCCGCGTCACTTAATCCCATTCTCAGTTTAAGTCTTAGCATTTGGGATGCCAAGATCTCTCAAACTATGGCTCTGATACCAACTTGTGAGGCCCCGAAACCGGGCACCTCGCAGAGGTTGGTTTTCATCATAACACATAGCTCTAAAACTAAAAACTTTCATAATCATGCAGCAGAAATGTAAACATAGTTTGATAAACAGAAATCAGTAAAGTGTCTGTATCAAAAACATATCGGATTGCCAAAACCAATGGATCGTCTGACTTGATGCCCGAGCTCCATGCCTTCTCTTATCGTACCTTCAACCTGACATACATGCTAAATCAAGTCAGCTTACGCTGGTGAGTTCTAGTTTTCATAAAACAACATTAAACATACTTAACATAAACATCATTTCATACACGTAGTCCATAACCTTAGCACATAACATCCTTAACATCATCGTCATACGTTCCATTGTCACCATACGAACAGTGGGCTCATGCCGGCATAAGGCTCCATACCCAGTTATAGTCGTGGTTGACTATCATACCCAGTTATAGTCGTGGTTGACTATCATACCCAGTTATAGTCGTGGTTGACTATCATACCCAGTTATAGTGGTGGTTGACTATCTTACCCAGTTATAGTCGTGGTTGACTATCATACCCAGTTATAGTCGTGGTTGACTGTCATACCCAGTTATAGTCGTGGTTGACTGTCATACCCAGTTATAGTCGTGGTTGACTCTCATACCCAGTTATAGTCGTGGTTGACTATCATACCTACCCAGCACAATTACTGGTACATCCCTCATACATATCCTATAACACTTATAGGAACATCGTTCATTCGTCATGCATGATATACTAGCATCATAACTTGTTGTATCATAATCATCATAACATTTTCTGCTAGCATCATAACATCATTCATCGTAGTCATCGTGGCATATTAGGCATGTCATACTAGCATCATCGCATCATACCATCATAACATACTCGCATCATTGCATCATACCATCATAACATACTCGCATCATTGCATCATACCATCATAACATACTAGCATCATGCACAAGTCATCATATCATACTAGCATCGTTATTATATCATAACATCATGGCATCATGCTTACATATCATACTTTCATCCTAGCAACCTAGGACCTTGTCATACTCCTATGACTATTATCATAGTTAACATCATGAAGCATGTTATCATAAAGTCATCATCATAGCATAAGCTAGCATCATTATCATGGCATGTCATTCATTATCATAACTCATTTATCATGCATTCGTCATACTTAACATACTTTCATGCATAAATCATGCTATCACATAAACATGTATATCTAGTCATGGCATATCATCATTCATTCATTATCATCATAAGCACATAACATCATAGACATAACAATAAGCATGTATGCCAGCCCAAAACATTAAGCATAAAATAGGGCGTCTAGAACTCACCTGATAATGGATCCTTGTCTTCTTAACCGAACTCCTTAGTTAAGACCCGGGTACCTACATCGTTACATCATCTTATCACATTCCATCCTTAGACTTATTCTAAGTCCCCATCGCTACTAGCTTCCCCATCCTACTTCCAGTTCTCGAAACTTAGCTAAGTATTCGGAACACTAGAAGTTCATTAATCACTCCTGTATTCGAAATTAGGGTACACGAAATAACCTTTGTACACGAAATGGCCATGTACACGAAATGGCACCTTGTATTCGAAATTGGCATGTACTCGAAATACACTGTACTCGAAATACATGCATGATTTCGAGTACCCTCTGTACATGATTTTGTGTACTCATCATTTCGTCATTAAACATCTCAGAAATTCATCCAAGACTTTGGGGAGCTAGTTCTAGGTTCCTTAGGTTGTTACCAACGTATTGGAACCTCAAAGTTACGAACTTTATGCATAAAGGCGTCAGCTTTATGCATAAGTTCCCTTTTTGTATGACCATCCTAACTTTTGCCTAAAAATCCTAGCTTTTTGGTTTGGAACACTTACTTGAAGCTAGATGATCACTCCTGTAGATTCTCGTGCGTTTCTTCCTTCGTTTAGTCGATCAAAGCTTGATTCTTGAAACTCTTGGGCTTAAACTTCGAGTACTCGAGAGCAGATAAACTTCCAGTCAAAGTCTGTCACGCTTCCCAAGGCACCACTATTTATAGGCAGGGGCTAGTACTCGAAATCCTGAGTACACGAATCCAGGCATACTCGAAATTGGTGTACTCGAAATCTAACCATTTCGAGTACACGATCTGTAATCCTAGCCTTGGTTATTTTTCGTCTATTTTCCTACAAGTTAATTGTTCGTCACGCATTCGTAAGTTCAAGTAACTTGTATTAGAAAATTTTGGGATGTTACATAATTCGTAACTGAAAAACCGACCTATGTAACATAGGAATCACGATTATTCCTTTTACCAAACCGTAGGCCTGGATGCAGGTAAATCTCTAACATCAGGGATTCGGATAAATTGGTTAAAGTGTTACTTGTCAAGGATGGTGCAGAAATATCCATTTTAATAACTTGGGATTTCTTTTATGCTTATTTACCATTCAGGTCAAAAACATATTGGACGACTTGTAGCATGAGGCAATTCGTGCAATTTCTTTTAGTAAAATCCAATTTTACACATGGTTTGCGTTTGCTTGAAGCTCCTTTCAAACACTCAACTCGATTAATTTTATATACCCTATTTTAATCTAAGTAAATAATATTGCACGAACCAATTTTTAAACAAACATGTTTAAATTATTATTATAAAATAAAGTTTTTATTTCACAATATGTTTTATCGTTTAAATAAAACAAATTTTTATTCAAATGCCATTTTAGTAATTATAAAACTCCTCTTATATTTATTATTGTTTTTCAAAATTGTGACAAATATTTTCTTTTTGTTAGTTTTATATTTCTTAAATATTTACAACCACTAAATATTTACAACCACAAACAATAAAATATAACTACGAATCGAGCCATTATCTAATTTATTCAGTTTCATTTGAGCCATCAAACGTTAACCCGACTAGGTCTAGGGTTTACAAATCAAAGCCTTTATTGCAATCTCCCACTTGATCCAAGATCTCCATCTTCATGCTCCTTGAATAATTCCATTTTGGTCTTCAATTCCATTTGCTCGGTTACATAAATAAATTCTATATATTTTTAAAAATAGAAATCTAATCTATTACATCAGGTCCAAATTTTTGTAAAAAATACATCCAACAAAATTGAAAAAAATAACCATTCAATTGGGTCAAATCCTCGGGCTCGAATCATCATAGTCACAATAAAACAACCAAAGACTTGATATTTTGTCAAACAATACGTTTTTGACAAATAAAACACAAGATCTATAAAAACAATGTTTATTCGCATGTAAAAGCGACTATGATGCCACTGCTGGAATTATAGTAACCATTTTTAACTTTTAATTAATCGCATTAATTATGAAAATCAGATTTTACAATAGTGGAAGTGTTTAGGTTACAAACTTTTGTTTCATAAACAAAATTCCCAAAAGCAGGAATCCAATTACATGCGAATAAACAAATTCACAACCATAGGGTGTTTAGAATCGAACGTAATGAAGAACACCCAAGTGAGAGGGAAGGAGGGTGTACAGCCAAGGAGAAGGAGAGTGGGAGAGTGTTATCTGTGGTCGTATGTTAAATCAATGTTTTATTAAAAGTAAATTGACTAGATCCATAATTTTAGGAAATTTTGTATTATTAATTCAAAATATAATTCACACCTTTTGTTTAACTCTTAAAACTCGTTTAGTAATTAATCATTTGAAAGAGAATCAAGAATGGGATATTGTCAATTTTAACCCCTGTAATTTTTGCTTCTTATTAACATTTTCATTTTTCGCAAAATGAACCCTTCAACTTTAAATAATAATGTTTTAATTAGTAAAATTTTATTTAAAGTTTATAAAAATAGTGATAATAATAATAATAATAATAATATGATCAAAGTATTTATAATTTTATGAATGTTTTATTTTTAATAGAATGTTTTGTGCTTTTTGTTTTAAGTTTATAATTAAAATTTATTTATTTGCTTAAGTTATCTATTTGCAAATAAATTCTAAATCTTACAAATAAACTTTTAAAATATGTTTTTGCTTTTATTTCTTTAACTTATAATTCATTATCCACACCTAATTGCATACATTACATGTGTGTGTGTATTAAGGTACATTTAATTTCTTTTGAAATACATACATATATACATATATATATATTAACATAATTATTCATATTTGTCCATATATATTTATATGTGCATGTGTGACAACTGGTACCTGACCATCCGGCAATCGTACAGTATGTGTACATTCATAACTGTTCTACGTGATTGCTTATATAAATAACAATTGGGTGATAACAATTTGGTGATTTCAATGACAATTGAGAAAATAATAAACAACATTACATGTGAACTAAGTAAGAACACTGAGTACAAATGACAAAAACAGTTCGGTTGTGATACGAATCCCTAAACAACAGGGATCAGACAACCGAAAACAATGTGAAATCAATAAGAACATATGAAACAGTAAGTCAAAATGTGATCGTCAGTGAGAATAACAAATCCAAAACGAAATCAGATGTCCTTTTTGAAAATTAAAATGACAGTGTATTTATGTGGTTGATGTTTCACACAAATATATCTTTGGGTTCGACATACTAAATGATATTTGTTATAGAAAACCAAATCAGAAAGTAAAGCCTTCGTCGGATCCGTTCGGGTGACGATTCGTACAAATATGCGCGAAGGTGATACGATCTGACCAAACCATAAAATAAATGTTTTCTAAATCATAAAAAATAATAAAAAGGAATTTAAAACATTTATTAGGAACTACCATCTAAAAGGATTTAAATAAAACCATTTTACAAAAACGTATATTTTGCAGTTATGGTTCGAGACGATGCGTTAATACGAAACCGAACGAACCCGAACACACCCGAAATAAACAGGGGTATATAAACCCTTAACTTTCTCATCTTCTTCATTAAACCACCCAACTACTTCCCCTCTCTAATTACCGGCCTACTCTTTCTCTACAATCTCTCTCTAGAATTCAAAAACCTAACTCTCTCAAAACTTAACCAAATCAAGCAAACATGGTGTCAAAACGATCCCCACAACAAGTAGAGCACAAACTTTCAAAGGATCAGAGCTAAAAACCACCAAAATCAAGGTAAAAATGAGCTTGAAATCACGGTTTTTTAGGGTTTTCATCAAACCGAGATAAAAGAGCTTGGAAACTGGTTTTGGGTTATCAATCCACATGGGATTTACACGAAAATAGGTTTAACACACTTGGAACATGTTAGAATAAAGTTTGAAGGACTGATGAAGGCTAGGAATTCTTGAAAAAGTTAGTATGACATAAGATCTTCAAAGGGGATAGTATCGATGAAGGGAATCAGAACCAGTCAACTCCACCATCGAACTTACTAAGTTCAGTGGTCCCACTGGCCACACAATCATCGATACTACTATCTTCAATGAAGTCCAAGTGGGGCTGGAACAAGTAGTCGTTGATATCACCAAAATAAATGGCCTTAGTATCGATCACAACATTATGCCGATACTATAGTATCGACAGCCCCTTTCTTGGAAAAAGTCTAAGTGTTGTCGAACCTATCCTCATCGATACTATCCTAACCTCATCGATACTATTTCTTGAATCTAGTCAAAGTAACATGAACTAGAAATCAATTGTTTTTAATCAGGTTTAAGGTCATATGGATGAGTTAAAGATGGTAGTATCGGCTACGGGTGAATAGGGTTTTTCCCAAGTGTTAACCGGATATGAGTCCATCGATACTATCATCAACCCATCGATACTAACATATGAATATAAACTAAGTGTGTTTTGTTACAAAAATACCAAGTATAAGTAAATTTAAATATCAAAGAAATGGAAAGGAATGTCGAGAACTAAATTAGGGTTGGCGGGAATACAATTGGTTTATGAAATTAAAAGGGTGACATGTCTCACAACCTACTTATACAGTTTGGGTAAAATACTTTGATAATATGTTAAAATAGGAATGATCAAGGTTGATAAACATGTTTAATTTGATGGAATTTGATAACAAATGTGTTTAGCATAAACTTTTGAAAACAAATGTTTTAGCACATAAGTTAACAACAAACTAGAATTAAAAAAGATTTCAAGTATAACATGGGTGTTATTTTAAAAAAAGATCAACTAAATTTAACTTGCCACACTTAGTCTATATGATTAAGGATTAGTGTACTGGTGTCCAAGAGAAGGATAAAGTCAACGTAATCAACAAAGAGTCATAACAAGTTAAACCATACAATAAGGTCATTTATAACACAAACCCGTACTTATAACTTCTGAATCTCAAATAAATCAACCACATGTATTTGAATACAATACAATACAATACAAATCAGTGAGCGCGTGTATTTTTGTTAGTAGTCAACAAACACAACATCAAGGTGAGTTCATTTGCCCCTTTTCTAATCGTTTTGATTTAAAATGAGGGGCTGAGAAGCAAGCTAAACCTTTTATAAAGGCTTTAGTACATTATTTCATTATTCATAATAATGATCAAACAAAGGTTTTACCTTTTTTATTTAATTTATATCTATTTATGCATGAATCAATTGTTATATCTATGGGATTTATCGAGGGTTGATAACAATAATTGTGGGATGTCAAAAACAAGTAAGACAATGTTCATGATAAAACTAAATGTTTTTGAACTATCAACAGGATTCATATGACATAATACATATATCCATGGGATGATAACATATATCTATGAGATGATAACATATATCTATGAGATGACAGGATAAAACTACCTTTGATAACTAGTAAGACTGCTTGTATTATATCATTGTGATCATGTGCCAATTGAGATTCAACTGTATTAAGTCTCTTGAATAGTTCGTTTACCATTATGTGGCAGAGGACAGACCGAATGTAATGTAGTGGTACCATAAGTTTGACAAACTTCCGGCGAGTGATGTCGGTACGTTATGCATATCATAAATGACATTTGGCCGGCGTTGTGTAAATTGGAAGCATTGTGATTTGACTTGGCGTTGACCACAACGTAGTCCCATTTACATTTTATTCATCAATTGTGGGAATACATAAAATAAGTTGACTATAACTCTTAAATTAGAAGTGAATAACAGTAAACTCTACAGTTGAGAATACAAATAATAGATTAAGATCTAATAAAATCTTACATCTTTAAAACATCAATGTACTACCATTACTTATGTTATGGTAGTACATACCTTAATAAACTATATTGATATATAACATTTTGTATGAGGTCATAACATATGGGGAAAACAAATGGTGTGAATAAATTTGGATAACCATAGTTACACTACAGGTAGTGTTGTATTCAGTTAAATGTGTGGTGGGCTGGCGGCTCCACTTGTTGGTACGTATGCCCTATATATAAGCATTACTTGACTGAATGGGACTCTTCCTGTATTGGGAATTAAGGAGAGGGCATTTATTGGAGATAAGACTTGAAATAAATTTCAAACATTTCTAAACTACAAAACTTATGAACTCATCAACCTCGTGTTGACTTGTTTTACTTACATGCTTTTTTAGGTAACGAACATGTTTAGTCACCAGGATTCAAGGATATAGCTAGAGTGCCTTGATAATGGACCTAGCATATTTTTTGTTCATATCTTTTGATGACATATTGTGAATCAATTTTGTACATCTTGTACAGATACAAGATAGTAGTTTATGATTCTTTTTGGTAGTTTTACATTGTTAAATTATGAAACATGACTGATGTAATTTAACTTTGTAATTCTATTTCATGTTAGTATTTCTCATTATATATCATGTGCCATGTAAACAATCTGATCATTTCGATTAGCACATGATATCGCGCATCGAGACTATTCCGCCCAACGGGAAAGTCGATCCAGCCCACCGGCTCAAGGTGTGACAACATGTATAAACTTATAGATGAGAATTTCAAATGACGTCATAATATTTTTATTGAATATAATTGTTTGATACAAATTACAGGAATGTTACAACAGACAACTTCATGTGATTCATCACCCACGCGAATACACTATTATTTTAATATTCAAATCATGTTATCTGTCTGTATTTGACATTTGTATCCTCACAGTCATTCGTTGTTTCTTGTATCATTTTACTTGTACAGTTATCTTATCTGTTGTGTTACTAGTTGTCTGACCCTCGTTCTCAGAGGACCTTTCTTGTGTCTTTAGTGTTTTGTCATTTCCATTTGTTGTTATTTTGCTGTTTTGAGAACATGTGTTCGTCATAACATGCAATATAATTGAATATGTGCGTTATGTTATAACAATGAATTATATATACCTAAAATATCTATACTTATCGTTCGTAAATATAGTCTTACCTTACAATCATCTACCATGTTCGTGCTTCACATGAACTTACAAGACTTGAGATGAACTCGTAAATAAACAGATAAAATAAATAGGAATGGGAGAGTCCCAATTAGGAGTTATGACCCTCGAAATTGATGAACCATTCAAGAAATTTGATCAGGCCGAGAGCTAGTATTCGGAATGAATACTTTCAGTTGAGAACTGCAAGTTCTCGATTAGAACGTGGAGTGCTTGCCGAGGACTTAAACCCTCTAAGAACATGAAAACACTTTCGAGAACCTTGATTCCTTCGAGAACTTATGTCTCACTAATAATACAAGGTTATTCGAGTTATTAGGCATTTCCGAGACGTGACGGTGTTCGAGTACTTGGGTTTTATGGTAGCTCTATCTGGTTTGAGCACATGAGATGAGATGGAGATAATACTTAGAATAAATTCTAAGTATATGAATTAAAATCATATGTTAATATGATGATGTAAGTTCTTGGATCCTTATACAAACAAACTAGTCTAGGAGTTGAGATCAAGGCCTTATTAAGGTGAGTTTTAGATGCCCTATTTCGAATGACTATATGCTAATGTGTTTATATACTTATTTGAGTTGACATACATGCTATGATGATGTTATGATGATAAAATGCTATGATGAAGTTATGATGCTATGATGATATGAGGATGGTGTTATGATGATAATATGCTAAGATGATATGATGATGATGATATTATGAAGATACAATTCTTACATGTTATGATGATGCTATGATGTTACGGTGTTATGATGATGTATAATGATATGATGAGATGTACCTAAATGTTAACATGGAAAGGAAATGATGTTATATGATGACATGAATGTTCCTCCCATACTTGTTATGGGGTAAGTATGAACGATGCTACAGTACTCGTTACTGGGTAAGTATCAGCGATGGGGTAAGTATGAACAATGCTCGTGTACTCGTTACAAGGTAAGTATGAACATTGATCCAGTACTCGTTACTGGGTAATTATGAATGATACTCCTATACTCGTTATGGGGTAAGTATGAACGACGCTCCCGTACTTGTTATGGGGTAAATAACAACGATACTCCAGTTTATGTTATTGGGTAAGTATGGATATTGATATGTAGATCGCTTTGGTGGGTTAGATCATGGACTAGGAGAGTTGTGGTAGCATAGGACCACTATCTACACCTTGTGACAACAATTTTATGACGATTATGTGTTATATGCGTGTATGTTGTGAACTTGATGATGTTTTATTAATAACGTTTACGAAAAGCAAAATATTTATGATGCTTCAATGAAAGTAACTAACCAGCGTATGCTGACCTTTTTAGCATGTATGTCTGATTAAAGAGAAGGTAGAAAGTGATGACGGGCTCGTGGCGCATAGATGAAGATTTCTCATTGAATTAGAAATTCGAGTTATTATGTATACGAGTGTTATGAGAAATCATTTGTTCACTTTTTAAACATTAGATTTTATGTAACATTAAACAATATGTATTTCTGCTGCATGTTTATTAAAGTTGATGGTTTAAGAACTATATGACGATGTATGAAACCAACTCTGAAGTGTACCCGAGTTCCGGGCCTTTCATATCGTAATGCAACATTGGTGTATAAAGTGCACATTTCAAATTTAACTGTGAAATTTATAATAAGAAATTTAAATTCTTGTTATTGATTATGTCTTATTAAATTAATTTGGAATAGACACTGTCTTATACCAAATAATGATATAGCTAAAGTTACATAAATTTATATATATATAGGGGGAAGGAATTTTTTATAACCCATCAAAAATGAACTAACTCATTAAACATCATTCAATGGTTAATCTAAAGTGTAACTTCATGGGATCTTGCCATGTGGTATCTTTCATTTTTTAATATAAAAGGGCATTTTAGAAATTTTGGAACCACTTAAAAAGCTAAATTTAAAATGGTGGTGACAAGTGTCACTATCTAATATATTTTATATAAAGTTTACCACATTCTTTTTTAAACATTCATAACTTTTTTATACTATATTATTTTTTTTAAAAAAATTGCACCATTATACTCGTCTCATTTTTCTCTTTAATTATGATATAGTCTAGACTAATTTTTTTTAATTTTTTTTACATTTTCCGTATTTACATTATTGTAACTATGTGTGTGATCGGTTCGGTTTAATTTTTTGGTAAAAACCGAAATCGAAACCGACATAATCGGTTTTTTAGTTATTATGAACCATTCGGTTTCGGTTTTTTCTGTTACAGTTCAGTTTTTGGTTTTTTTATTTTTTTTTGTTTTTGTTGTTTTTTATTTTCTCTCGTGCCCAATACTAAATATGAAAACACATTTAAAAATGGATAATTTAAAACTTAATTGATCGCACACTAACTATATAAGTTAATTTTTAAACAAGATTAAAAATCGGTTCGGTTCGGTTATTAAAATGAATAACCGAAACCAAAACAAAAAATTTGGTTTCGGTTTTTTTCGGTTCGTTTTTTTGTTAAGTCAATCCCCGTTCGGTTTTTCCTGTTAATTTGGTTCCATTTTTTTTTCCGTTACGGTTACGTTTCGGTTTATTCGGCCTTTTACTTACCACTTAAAAAGCTAGATTTAATATGGTGGTGACAAGTGTCACCATCTATTATATTTTTTATAAAAGTTTACACTTCTTTTTAAAACATTTATAACTTTTTTATATTATATTATTTTAAAAAAAATTGCACCATTATACTTGTCTCATTTTTCTCTTTAATTCTAATATACTCTCGACTGTTTTTTTTTTATTTTTTAGAGTTTCCGTATTTACATTATTGTAACTATGCGTGTGATCGGTTCGGTTCGGTTCATATTTTTGGCAAAAGCCAAAATCGAAACCAACATAATCGGTTTTTAGTTATTATGAACCATTCGGTTTCGGTTTTTTCTGTTACAATTCAGTTTTTGGTTCTTTTATTATTTCTTTGTTCTTGTTGTTTTTTATTCTCTCTCTCGCCCAATATTAAAAATACAAACATGTTTAAAAATGGATAATTTATAAATTAATTGATCGAACACTAACTATATATGTTAATTTTCAAACAAGATTAAAAATCGGTTCGTTTATTAAAATATGAAAAATATGGTTTCGGTTTTTTTGGTTCGTTTTTTTGTTAAGTCAATTCCAGTTCGGTTTTTCCTGTTAATTTGGTTCTTCTTTGGTTTTTTCAATTACAATTCGTTTTTTTTTTTGCTTTTTGCTTACCCCTAACTGTATCGAGCCTAATTGCCTAAATATAACAAATTAATTTGCAATTTTCTCTAAAAATAGTAAAATTACATCACTGTATATTACGTAACTATAATTATCATTGTTAGAAAATAAAATCAAATTAACGTGTTATTATAATGTGTAATGTTACATCACTGTAATTTAGTATTGTTAGAAAAAAAATTCAAAATAATATGTTATTTTTATGTTCGTTACATCAATGTAAATAAATGACATATGCGAAAAAAATTCAAAATAATATGTTATTTTTATGTTCGTTACATCAATGTAATTTGAAAATTACATTACCATAAATAATGTGTTACAACACCGTAATTTATATCATCGTATAATACTTCGTTTTGTATTACATTACTTTAATTTACCGATGTTCGAAAAAAATAGTAAAATAATTTGTTATGTTGATGTGCGTTACATCTATGTAAAGCGATATATTTGAAAACAAAATAAAAAGTAGTTCAGATTAAACAGAATTCAAGAGAAAATGCATCACTGTAAATAATAAGTTATATGTATGTAATAATGTATTACATCAGTGTAATTTACTATTGTTAGAAAAAATTTCAAATTAGTTTGATATATTTTAAGCTTGTCACAATGTTGTAAATAAATGACATCTAAGAAAGTAAAAAAAAAAAAACTAGTCGAGACTATATCGGAATTAAAGAGAAAAATGAGACGTATAATGGTGCAATTTTTTTTAAAAAATAATATAATATAAAAATGTTATGAATGTTTAAAAAAGAATGTTGTAAACTTTAAGAGGTTACAAAATGTTCAAAATGTCCTCTTATATTAAAAAATGGAAGATGACACATGACAAAATCTCATGCACTTACACTTTAGATTAACAATTGGATGATGGTTAATGAATTAGTTTATTTTTGATGGGTTATGAAAAATTCCATCTCCTATATATATATAGGGAGAGGATCAAATGTTAACCCTCCCTTATAGCGTTAACCCGTTAACCTTGGCAAAAAATGCTCGAATGTTTGAATTTTTTTCATAGCCTTTATTATACATAAATAGGGGGTTTCCTTTTTGTGTTTTTGCTAATTCATCTCCGTTTAGAATTTAAAACAATTGTAAGTTTAAGTTACAATATCTGATGTAAGCAGTGTAACGCAAACTTACATACACTTGATTTAAATTCTAAAAGGTGATGAATTAGCAAAAACACAAAAAAGAAACCCCCTATTTATGTATAATAAAGGCTATGAAAAAAATTTTTCAAAGATTCGGGCATTTTTTGCCAAGGTTAACGGGTTAACGCTATAAGGAAGGGTTAACAATGGAACATCCCCTATATATATATATATATATATATATATATATATATATATATATATATATATATATATATATATATCCACAACTTTAGAGAAATCAAGGAAAAACTAATTTAAATGCTCTTTAAGATTATTTGTATATAATAAGTTTTAATGGATATTAATTATAATAAAATATTAATTTCGAGGTTTCAAAAGTTTTTAAATTAAGTCAAAATATTCCCAATATGTATAAATATGTTATTTATACAAATATTGAGATTTTAGACAAATTATACAACTTTTATAAATTTTTAGAAGTTTTCGTAAGGATTAAAGGGACCGTACTTTCCAAGAACCGAAAATTCTATTAAGTGATAAAAACTAGAGGGATTCAAGTAGCCAAAGCCTCAATGTTTCCTTCTTCCTTCATCCACACAACCATGGATACCCAAATTACGAGTTTGACTCGTGTTCAACTGGTTCAAGTTCCAACTCAACCTACACGTTTTACAACTAATTGAGATCAATTTTAGCAAGGATTTGAGACGAGTAATATATTCCAACCATCGATTTGATCGAATAATCGGTGTTGATGAGAAATTCATTACAAAAAATACACACAAATGTTCTAAATCTACCCAAAACGTGCATAAAAATCAAATTTATCGAATCATTTTCATCCTTTGAACATCTCAAAACTATCTGAGCATAATCAACACACACACTAATACATTTGATAATGATTTAAGACTTGCAAGGCTCGTTGTTCGTCGACCTTGTGCGTTTAACCGAAACCTATAAACTAACAAACAAAGCGCCACACCCCCAAAATCCGCGCTTCGAGGGTGCGACACAGATAAGGCATGATCATAGTCTCCGGTCACACTTACGAGACATACATGTTTGTTTACATACGCACATCCATTAACTTGGATAAAAAATAAAATAATGTGTGGACTCCATCCTAGTATCCTATCTTGAGCACATGCCTTAGTGACATGAGGAAAACATGCGAGAACGTCAGCACAATGGTTGATAAAAGCACAAGTTTATATAATAATGTTTAAAAGTAAGTGTTTGTAGGACTAAATATTAGTTACAATGAAATATATATTGATAGCGAGTCAATGAGTTTTTATACCATATGTGGTTTGACACCAAAGTGGACTGTTGGTTGCCTGTCCGCTAATGTCCATCACAAGACAATAGCAATATTTGTGTTTTGTCAATATTGCAACCGTTCCAACCTCCAGTCGCGTTGGCCATATGACGCGATAGACGGGGTTCGTCCTAGCCAAATAGTACTATTCAGAATTACCATGGTTAACGCCATGCTGGATTAACGGATCAAAATGTGTTCATGACTTAGTGCCATGTGTTACACATGTATAAATGATATATGCATGTAAATATGTATCCAAAAATGTTTATAATATCAAAAACATGTGTATGAATGTTTCTCCACGAGGGACAATAAGAGTAAAAGGGGTCGTGAGCTCACCTGATAGTGCATTTCCTGTTTTTCATTAGTTTGTGTTTTCTAGCACCTTCTAGTTACCACCTATAATCATATAGGTCAATGAGTTTGTGTTTGTGTTGACTTCTTGTTCGTTGTATCCCATACAACTCCAAGTGTTTGCATGTTTAACATAGTATTCGTGTTTTACTTTTGTTGATTAGTGTTGACTCGTGTTGACTTGTGTTGACTCGACGACCTGTTGGTGACACATTCAATTTGTCATTGTTTGTTTGTGTGCAGTATCGATCATAACATGCAAGTATCATAACATTGAACCACCTATTATTTTATCATAGCAATGTTCACATAAACCACATTTGACAAGTATTTAGAGTTGGGTTTTGAAATGTAGTAGTTTTCTGTTTTAGTAGGTTTCATCATAAAATCCAATTTCATCAAACCAATACTTCTAACATGTTCTTAGAACATATTGAACATATATTCAAGCATTACAGATCATCATGCATGTCTAAATCACAATACTTAGTATTTTCCCCAATTACAGTTTCCTCATTTAGAAAGTAACTATTTAAAATCCATTTTCAATCACACCGTTGTACTAAATATGTTCTTATTGCATTCGTTGACATATTCCAACAATAACATTTCATCTAATCATGGCAAATCAATCCAATTAGTCCATTAAACCTTTTAAAGCTTCAATAAACAACGTACATGTAACAACCGGTTTTCCATAGACTTTTAATAAATATAAATAAAAATATAAAAATAAAAACGTGTTCCAATTTTCCTATGAAAAGTGTTTTGATAATAACATGATAAAGTCGCTATATAGCTAGTTTTCTATAAAGAGTGATCACATGACACTAGCAAGTCCTTTATGGATTATCACATTATCAAGACAACAAAGTAATGACCATAACGAGGAAGTGAAAATGGCAAACGATGCTCTGAATGAAGTTATGATAAAACGAGTTTTGAACGATAATCATAAAATGACCTAGATAATCAATACATCATCAGGATGAGTGCTTGATATGGTTAGAAACGCTGTGCAAAACGGAGTTCGTATGAAGCCAGAATCACGAAAACAAGTGCAATACACTACACGTGTTTACGGACACGTGTCCTAGTCGCATTGCACCAGTTTTACACCTTTGTGATGTGCCGATTCGCGTGCCAGTTCCTATACTTAGTTCATACCTCGTCATTTTCGCACAAAGTTTCGAGTTCCAACCTTATTATCACGACATAAATACCTCCCCCCATAAACCTCATTTGAGGTCACTTGAGTGTGTGAAAGCACGTGACAGGTGATCGGGACTAGCCAGTCAGTTAAACAAGCTGGTGTCTAGATATAACAAGGTAAGCTTGTGCTTAAGTTTTAAATGTTAAGGTTGTCTCCATGACTATGTATGGGATTGTATTAAATAAATAAAGCATTGGATATGATGTGGTTATGCCCGTGTGACAGGGCGAACACCTCGGATACAAGTAACGAGTTAAAAGCTCGTATTGGAGATATCTTAGCATAGTCGTTGTGCTGTCCATTTAAAAACCCTAAGTACGATTTATGGAATATTTGAAAATTGTTATGATATTGCTAGGATATTTAGATTGTTAAAATTCCTTGGGGAAACATGAGATCAGTGTGCGAGATTAATTTTACCATGCGAGATCAATCAGGTGAGTTCTGTGATGCCCATTTTATGTTTTGAAATGTTATAGGCAGATATGCATACTGTTAATTGTTTGTATTTGAAATTGTTATATTTAATCTATGTTTAAGACCCTGTGTTTGTATAATCAAGTGTTTGTAAAACAATGATTATTTCATGTGGGATTGAATATGTAGCATACTTACTAATAAGCATAAATCGTCATTTAGAACTATAAAGCATGTCTTAAAACAAAACTTAGCAACCATTTGCATGTAAAAAGTTTTCATATATAATTACTATCATAAATCTTCACCATATGCAATTAAAACTCAATCTAGTTCATTCCTAAGCCTCAAATCAGTAACAACACACTTTAAGTCAGCTATGAATCACAATAAATTTGCACATGTTCTTGGATTGAAGTTGCATTTGTTCATGTATGTGTGCATGTGCATATTAAGTGAAAATAATCATTTAAAACTACCTCACAAGGTCTTGGATGGTTAGATATGACTAAAACAAGCATTGCAAAGCTCTAAGAGTGGCTAGTAGTGATTCTTCCGTTGGTGATGGCTTACAACGAGTTTTCTTACGTCTTTCTTGATTTCCAAAGCCCCATGGATGCATGAAAATGTTTAGGATGCGTTACCAGAGGTTGAGGGCTGGTTTTCAGAGGTTTGGGTCGAGGGAAATTGTAGAGGTTTTGTGCAAAAGGGTAAAAGAATAGGAGTGTGGAGAATGGGTGGAATTTATAGATTTTAAGGTGTCTTGGGGTCATCGCGTACAGCCAAGGCTCGAGGCGGGGTTCCTACAATACTGTAGTGGACAATATAGTCGAGCCGAGTTCATGGGTTCTCATGTCCCACCGTAGGAATTCCAACGGTCGTTGCGTACCGTGATGGTTTCGGTTTTGTGTGTATTTCGCCCTGTTTGGTGGCATACCGCAAAGGCTAGAGTTTCCAGATATCTTGTTTTCTTTTATCAGTTTTATCGTATTTGATTTGTGTTGTTTTCGCTAAGTGTTTAATCGTATTTAGCACGTAGTCACATATAGACACAATGGTTTGTTCAGGTTATTTTTTTGTTAGTTTACCAACGTTCGTGGAATACCAATCGTGTGCTATTCAGTAATTCTTCGAGTTATCGATTCGTAATTGTTTGTGCTCGACTTTTGAAATGTTTAACACACTTAATTAATCCTAATCAAGTCAATGCACGCAATGTAAATGTGTTTAGATAGTTCGTACGTGTTGCAATTACCTAAAATTATCGGTCGTCACATCATCCTTTGTCGAAAGAAATTTTGTATCGAAATTTGATTGGTGTTGGTCACATCATCCCTTGTTGAAATAAATTTTGCTCAAAATTTTTTCGTTTTTCTTTGTGGTTGATGCTGCCTATTTGAATTGGGGAGGGTATTTGCGCATCATTTGGTACTCACATTCCTACGTGAATTTCGGTCCACGTTTTGAGTTTCATCGTACTCTAATAATAGGAATCCAACCACGTTTGAGTTGTTTGACTTAACAATCCATGATTTCTACACGTTCTTCCACGAATTGTAGATGTTCACCGGCTTGTATCAGATCCAATCGGATTATGGGTTTTTCATCTGACAAACACTTCTTTAAGTTTCAAACATGAAATGCGTTGTGAACTTTGTTGATTTCTTCGGTTATGTTTAGTTGATACGCCACTGGACCAATCCATATCGGGATTTCGAATGTTCCAATGTACCGTGGGTTTACTTTTCCTAGTTTTCTAAAATGAATCACACCTTTACAAGTTAAAACTTCCAGAATGAATTTACCTCTTATCTAAAATCCGGAGGTTTGCGGCGTTTTTTGCCATAACTCTTTTGATGATCACAAGCTGCTGTCATGCGGTTTCTGATTTGCACAATTTTCTCCGTAGTTTCATGCACAACTTCACGGCTAGTGAGCTGACTGTCGCCCAACTCTCCCAGCAAATTTACGGTCATCACTTCCTTTCATAAAGTGCATCAAAAGGTGACGCCTTAATGCTTGTATGGTAGTTGTTGTCAGCAGTGGCAAATGAGTTTCCCAATTGTTTCTGAAGCCTTCTATGCAAGCTCGTAGCTTGTCTTAGAGTGATTAAATTGCACGTTCTCTCTTGACCATTGGTTTTTGGGTGATATGCCACGCTCATATCTAGTCGAGTGCCAAGAGATTTCTGTACAAACTTGAAGAAATTTGAAATGAATCGCGCATCTTGATCAGAGATGATGGAAATTGGCACTTCATGACGCGAGACTATCTCCTTGACATAGATTCAGGCTAGTTTTTCCATTTTATCATTTTCCTTGATTGTGAGAAAATGTGTCGATTTGGTTAAACAATCTACGATTACCCAAATGGTGTCGCATCCACTACGGGTGGGGGAATTTGGCAATCAAGTCCATGGAAATCTATTCCCATTATAACATGGGAATTTCTGGGTATTGTATTAAACTAGATGAATTTTGGTTCTCAATCTTGACATTGGCGCAAGTCAAACATTTACGCGTGTGGGTGCCAATTTCTGCCTTCATGTTCGGCCACCAATAGAGTACATTTAGATCATGACACATTTTTTCTAATCCCGGATGGATGGATTATTGGGATTTGTGAGCCTCATCCATTATAATGTCTTGTAATCCCTTGAAATGTGGAACCCATACGAGCTCCATAAATAGTGTAAGCTGTCGGCTTTTACCTTTAGTTTTTTTTTTCCATTCCTCTTAAGGATTCAGCCATTTGGCTTTTTTCTTTCAGAGCTTTGATTTGGACGCTCTGTACTCGCTCAGGGAGGTCTGTATGGATTGTGAGTTGTAGAGCTTGAGCTCGTTTAGGTTTCACAGTGTTCTTTTGGCTTAGGGCATCGGCTACCACGTTAGCCTTTCCTGGGAGACACTTGATAGCACACTCATAGTCATTCAAAAGCTCGACCCAGTGAAGATGGCGCATTTTCAATTCCTTCTATTAGAATATATGTTGGGGGATTTTGTGATTTGCATATATTGTGCATTTAGTAGCATATAGGTAGTGTCTTCAAATCTTGAGTGCAAATACCACAGCTTCTAGTTCCAAGTCGTGGGTTGTGTAATTCTTTCTTGGAGTAGTAGCTTGACCCTTGTTACTGATCAATCAAGTCATCGATGTGAGGTAGGGATAACTATTCTTGACAGTTACTTTATTCAGCTCGCAATAGTCAATGCACATGCGGAATGTGCCGTCCTTCTACATGACAAATAAGAAAGGAGCTCCCCAAGGTGAGAAGCTTGGTTGGATGAAACGCTTGTCTAGAAATTCATGAAATTGGTTGAACAGTTTGGGCATCTCGGAAGGTGCAAGTCGGTAGCGTGCTCGAGTTATGCATGCTTCTCCCGGTGCGAGCTCTATGCGAAATTCTACTAGTCGTGGGGGTGTTAGTCCTGATAGTTCAACGGGAAATACGTCGAGAAAGTCTCATACAAAATGTATGTCTTCAGGATTCTTTTCCTCTACCACTTTCTTAGCAATAAGTGCCAGAATTGCAGTTAACTCTTTCGTAGACATTTGTGGGCTTTTATGCACGGAATGATGCTTAAGGAAATGTTGTTCTTCTCTCCTTGGATAGATAAGATTTCTCCACCAGGGAGAGGGATTCGCACAATCTTATCTCCACAAACTATCTCTGCTTGTTTTCCAACGACCAATCCATGCCTACTACAACTTCAAAACTGCCAAATGTGACTGGCATGAGATCAATTTTTGGACCTTCTTGGTTCCAATTAGCTTATAATCAACTAGTTTTACAGTGTACTCAATCTCTAATGGAATTGGAGTAATATTAAGCACATTACTAAATTTACTAGATATGAAACTATTTTCTCCTCTAGTATCAAACAATACAGACTTATTCAATCCATGAAATTGATTCTTAAATCGAAAGAACCCTAATCCAAATCGATTCCTAATCCGTTCAAATCGTTGTTTGTAAGAAATCAAAAGCATTGGGGCTTTTGATCCTCATGTTCTTACGGTCCTAAAGGTGTAAAACTTACTTGATTTGGTGATCGTTTGAGGAGGGATCTAGTTGATCAGAGTCTTCGGCCATTCTAAGGTTTGAAACATGATCAAAGCTTGTTTTGTGTTCTTGTTTTTTGCCGAAATAACTTTGCGAGGGGTAAAGGCTCTTAATGATGTGCTTTGATTGGGATTTTATAGTAGATTCGTTCGAATTTGAAATCCTGTCGACCGAGACCATTTTGGAAGGTATTTTTGTTATTAATTGAATTGATTTCGATTAATTGTTTATTAAGAGCTGTTAGCGCGTCCGAATACTATTCTAATCGATCAAGGTGAGCTGTAATCGAGCTGAATTTGAGTGGATTAAAGGATGGTTTGTAAATAGGTCGATGGGGTAAACAGATATGGAACCGGGGGAGAAGGAGGTTGAGAATAGGGGGTTTGCACATCCTGCCCCTCATGTTTGCTAACTTGTTTACTTCCTTCTTTAGTTTTTAAAGCTGAAGATTTACTTTATAAATTGTCAAACTGATCCTCCTATTTATAGTTATTGTTATTTATATTTTTATTTTATAAATAGTTTACAAATCTTATGTTTACAAAATAAGTTGCTTTAATTATATAAAAGTTTAAATCATGTTTTATTATTTTTTAATTTATTTATTATTATTACTATTATTTTTAACACTTAGCATCTTATTATACATAACATATGATTTATTAATTTATATTATAACTATTTATTAATGTAAGTAATGCTTGATATGGGTATCTATATATTCCAAGTTTAAATACATATACTCTTTTTATGATTTTATTAAATCATTATATAATTATATATTAAATGCTCAAAATTGCTACTTATATAATTTTACAATAGTTTTTATAGTTGTCATCTAACTTGTTTTTACTAATATAAGTTTATTAACTTTAACTTTATATGTATAGTTAGATACATAAGGATATGAATACTTCCAAACTTTGTTTTATTAGAATTGAAACACGATTACAATTATTCGAGTTTTGACATAATCCTAGGGTTTACGGTCCCCCTTACTTTAGGGAATTCCGTCTTGAAATAACAAAGAGTTTGAACTAAATAAGTGTGGGTACTTGGTCTTCATTTGATCTTCACACTCCCAAGTAAGTTCTGGGCCACGTTTAGAATTACATTTAACCAAGACAGTTAGTGCACGAAATGTCCCTAGTTCAGCTTTTGTATGATCTTTGATGTATAAAGTTTATGTTATCAATGAAATCAGTCTTTCTATATTGTTCTTAATTTTTATTCAAGTTTATATGTGTTTGTCTATGTTTAACTTTGATTATATATGTTTTATAGACCCATTCGTGCGAATGACCCTAAGAATGAGGTCATTCGACCGAATGAACGCCTAGTGAATGACTAGGGAGAACGAATGAGTCATCCACATGACTCATTTGGTTGACCAAGCTCATTCGGCTGAGTCATTCGCCGAATGAGTGATTCGGCCACTCATTCGACCGAATGAGTGCAGTCTATATATACTTTTGCAAACAGATTTAAACCTAACTTTTCCAAGCCTCCTCTCTTCCCAGAGCACTCTACTCTCATACCCTTAGGGTTTTGAGCAGTTCTTCCCTGTCCAACTTCGATTCTAACCCCGTGGTGTTGGATCTTGATCCAAACGTTCACTCGTCACCTTCGGATCGCCACGGGGCCTGTTGGTTTCGATTGGAAAACCCTGGAATAGGATTACACACTATTCCAGAGGCTGTCAAACAGATCTACATGGGAATTGGATAGTTTTCGGGCTCCAAGTTGGTCCTACAAAGACGATGGGAATACACTTGTTTTTGAGCTTCTTGATGTCGAAGTGTGTTGACTCGTCTATGTGAACTTCATCAAGAGGAATGTGGCGCTTCTCAACGGCCAAGAATTTCTTTAAGTTTGAGACGTGAAACGTTGTATGAACGTTCAAGAGTTCTTGAGGCAGTTCAAGTCGATAGGCCACTTTACAAATCCTTTCCTAGACTTTGAATGGACCCACGTATCGAGGAGGTAATTTGCCTTTCTTGCCAAGACGAACAATTCCTTTCTAATGAGACACCTTTAAAAGAGCAAGATCGTTGACTTGAAATTCCTACGGCTTTTGCCATTTTTCGACATAACTCTTTTACCTACTACGAGCAGTTTTCAGATTTTCACTAATACGCAAGATTTTGTTTGTTGTTACTTGAATCAATTTAGGTCCAGTGATTTGAGCTTCACCTATCTGATTCCAACAAACCGATGATCAACATTAGTGCCCATAGAGCGCTTCAAAAGGAGCCATATAAATGCTAGTATGATAGTTGTTATTGTATGAGAACTCGATTAATTGTAGGTATGTATCCCAGTTACCACCGAAGTCAATCACACAACATCACAGCATGTCTTCAATTGTTTGGATGGTCCTCTCAGATTGTCCATCGGTTTGAGGATGGTAGGCGGTGCTCAAGTTTAGTTGTGTTCCAAGTGATGTTTGTAGTGAGTTCCAGAAATGAGCTAAAAATAGACCATCACAATCAGAGATGATGTTAAGTGGAACACCATGTCTACACACAATCTCATTGAAGTAGATACGAGCCAATTCCTCTATGTAATAAGTGAGCAGCCTTTGTTAAATGGTCAACAATCACCCAAATGTTGTCATAAGCCCGAAAAGTTCGTGGGAGTTTAGTTATGAAGTCCATAGCAATACCTCCTATTTCCAAATGGGTATTTCAGGTTGTTTGAGTAATCCCGACGGTCTTTGATGTTCGGCTTTCACTTTTGAACAAGTTAAGCATTTAGATACAAAGAGTATGATATCGTTCTTCATTTCTGGCCACCAATATTGAACCTGAAGGTCTTTGTGCATCTTATCGGCACCAGGATGAATAGAATATCGAGACTTATGAGCTTCGTTTAAGATGATTTCTCGCAATTGATTTCGATTGGGAATTCACAAACGGTTTTGAAAATGCAACAAACCATT